>JAHSUG010000017.1:0-378805 GCA_019926025.1 Rhodotorula kratochvilovae
GCGGGTTCGGCCCTTCTAATGCGCACGTCGCTTACCTTCCTCCCGTCCCGCCTGCAGACTTCCGCGCCTCGCCGCAGCACATCCTCCATCCCTGCATGTCGACGCCCACGCCGCCCTCCCTGCGCCTCCCCTCCTCCACCTCCATGTCCCGGCGCACCTCCTCCTCGTCGTCGTCCTCCCTCCCGTGGACGGACCCCCTACCCGGCCGCACGCTCAAAAAGCTCGACGCCATCTACCTCGACACGACGTACCTCGCGCCGTCGTACTGCTTCCCGGCGCAGGAGCTCGTCATCTCCGCGTGCGCGGACCTCGTCCGCGAGCGGATCGTCGGCGGGGACGAGGACGCGCTGTGGCGCGCGGATGGGAGGGAGGCCGAGAGGAAGGGCATGAAGGGGTGGCTTTCGGCGACGACGGCCGCGGAGGGAGGGGTCAAGGGTGAGGTGAAGGACGAGGATGGGCCGGAGATGATGGAGATGGAGGCGCTGCCCGAGGAGGAGGAGATGGACGAAGAGAGCCAGGCGCGCGTCTCGCGCATTGAGGAGGACGGGCCGGACGAGCCCGACGGCGGCGATGACGATGCCGACGCGGAGGAAGAGGCGTGGCGGGCTGCCCACGGCGACGAAGACGAGTCGCAGGCGGTCCCGGCGGGCGATGCGCAGGAGCGCAGTGCGCAGGACTCGCCGATGCCGCTCGCTGCCGCCGCTCGCGCAGAAGGCGACGAGCAACCTTGCGGCGACGAGGTCGAGATGCCCAAGGCCGAGGAGGAGGACGTTGCGCCCGCCGTTGCGCCCGAGGCGGTTAAGGCGGAAGACGAGCCTGTCCCGCTTACCGGATCGGCGGACGGCGACGAGGTCAAGCGGGATGTGAAGTTCGACACGAAGCCCGACGTCAAGTCCGACATCAAGCCCGACGTCAAGCCCGACGTCAAGCCGAAGAAGGAGCGGCTCCTCGTCCTTGTCGGGACGTACTCGATCGGCAAGGAGCGGTGCGTCTTCCCTCTTTCCGCTTTCCCAGCTCCTCTGACCGTCGCCGTCTCTCATAGCATCGTCAAGGCGATCGCCCACGCCCTCTCAACCAAGATCTACTGCGACGCGCGCAAGCGCGACCTCTTCCTCGCGCAGGACGACGCGGATCTGCACGCGCTCCTGACGGACGACCCGCTAGCGGCGCAGGTGCACGTCGGCGGCCTGCGCGACATCACACGCGAGGCGATGAGCGACTATATTGCCAAGTGGAAGGCGCCGCGCGTGGAGGGCGGGTTCACTAAGATGATCGGGCTGCGGCCGACTGGTTAGTCGCGCTGCGCTGTCCTTCGTACCCTGCTCTTCGTACCCTCCTCGCGCCGAGCGCTTGCGAGGGCTGTAACGGTACAACGTACTGAACACCCACCTGCGCGCAGGCTGGACGTACCGCTCCGAGACGAAGGACAAGTTCCCGTCGATCCCGAAGATCCTCCAGCTCGAGCAGCAGCGCAAGTTCTCTCCCGCCGGCCTCTGTGCGCTCTCTCTTTCCTCTCTCCCGTCACCGCGCTCATCAGCTTCGTGCCCGCAGACCCGCAGCGCGACTCGACGCCGCAGGTCATGGCTTTCGGCGTCCCCTACTCGGAGCACTCCTCCTTCTTCGAGTGCGCCCATCCTTCCCTCTTCTCCCTGCTCCCCTGACGCCCCCCGCTCGCGCAGGTTGACCTGCTTCGCCCTCTCGCTCGAATACACCCGCATCATCCCGACCGTGAACGTGCACACCGCGTCGTCGCGCAACAAGATGAAGGGGTGGATCGACCGCTGGGCGGCAGAGAAGAAGCGCCGCGCCGACGCGCGCATGCCCAGAATTGTGCCGTTCCGGAGCGAGAACTACTGGTGAGCTTAACGGGGTGGTCGGTGTTGTCGTTGTTCCCTTGCGTAGCATCCTTGCATTGTCGTCCTTCTGTCTTCGCAACGAGAGAGTGTACGCGTGTCGTTATCATATGCAGGGGTGGGGTATGGAAGGGAGTGCAAGAGGGCACTGAGGAGCTACAGCGAACGGATGGATGGAGGGAACAGCGAGAGAGATGGACGTGATGATCCGCACAACGAGGACTCGAGAGAGGATAGGAGGCGCTAGTGCAGCCTCGCGGCCTTCCTCCTCCGGTTCTTCACCGCCGCCGCGATACCCCCGACCTCGGGCTCCTCCCCTCCCGCCCTCTCCTCCTCCTTCTGCGGCGCCTCCCGCTCGGCCTTGACCGCCGCGCGCGCCCTTCCCCTCGCAGCCGCCGCCCGCGCAGGAGTGACGACGACCTTGTTGACGCCGTGGCCGCTCGAGCGCGGCTGCCGCGCTGGAGTGCGCCGCGCAGGCGCAGACGCAGGCGCAGCGGGCTCCTCTTCGTGCTCGTGCTCCTCCTCCTCTTCCGGCGCATCCTCGAACGCCTCCTCCGTCATCGGCTCCGACGGCGCAGCCGGCTCGAGCGGCTCATCCTCCGGCCCGAGCGGGCGCAGGCGCACCTCCTCCTCCCCGTTGTGCGCGGCGGCAGCAGGCTCGGCCACCTCCATCTCGACGACGCCCATCGAGTCCTGCCCCTCGAGGCTGATGCTCGAGTCGCTGAACGCCGACATGGGCTCTTTGCGCTTGTGCGCGGGCGAGAGCGAAGGGCGGGACGGGCGGGCGCGCGGGCGGCGGGCGTGGGTGCGCGTGCGGCGCGGCGGCGGAAGGGTAGGGCGCAGGCGCGGGGGAGGCAGCGGTGCCGTTGATGCGGAGGTTGCCTGTGCGGTGTGGCAATGCTCGATGCTCGTCAGCCTGCCTGCGAGGGTAATGAGCGCGGCGAGGGAGCGTAACGCACCGAACCCTTGCGAATCAACGCCCGAGTCCTCCCCCATCCCACCCGCGCGGCTGCTCCCGCCCTCCTCGTCATGGAAGCGCGTGACGCTCTCGTCGCCATCGAGCGCGGGGCTCGCGAGCGGGTCATTGAACGGGAGGGAGGAGGCGAGGAGCGCTGCGGCGGCGGGGGAGGCGGCGGGCGGGGCGTTCGGAGAGGGCTTGAGTGCGAGCCACGGGTGCTGGAGCGCTTCGCCTGCGAAGCATCGCAGACTCTGACGTCAGTGCGCACGAAGGGGGATCGCAAGCGAGACGAGGGAGGAGCGACGCGACGCACTGCAGCTCATCCTCCCCCTTGGGTCCGCAACGAGCAACCTCGCGAGAAAGTCGCACGCGACGTCGCTAACGCCGAGCTCGCGCGGGACGCTCAAGTCGACGACGCGCTCGCGCATGCGCTGCGGGAGCGGCGTCGACTCGCTCTCGTCGAACGGTGTCTGGTTCGTCAGGCACGAGTAGAGCACGACGCCGATGCTCCACGCGTCGACGAGCGAGCCGTACCCTGCTAGCGGCGTCGGGTTGAGGATGACCTCTGCGCGAGCGGGCAACCGGACGGGTCAGCCCGGCGCGGGGAGAGAAGGATGAGGGTGAGCGAGGCGGACGCACCCGGCGCGAGGTACGTCGGCGTGCCGCACATGGTCTTGAGCATGGTCTGGTCGTCGACCATCTTGGCGAGGCCAAAGTCGGTCACCTTGCAGATGGGCTTTGCGCCGCGCGTCAGGAGCAGGTTCTCAGGCTTGAGGTCGCGGTGCGTGATGCCCTTCGAGTGGAGGTACGCCACCGCCTCGCATACCATCAGGGCAATCTCGCGCGTCTCGGACTCCTCTGCAGGTGCGCGGGCGGGCGCGGTGAGCTGGATCTCCTCCACAGAAGGGCGAAGGCGACGCACTCAATCCTCGTCGCTTCATCACGTAGTCGAGGAGGTCGCCGCCATCAACGTACTCGAGCACGAGCCTGCGGGCGCGCACATCAGGGTGTGCACGGGTCTATAGATGAAGGAGGAAGGAGGACGCACCAGATCCTCTGGTCGTCCTCGAAGTAATCGATGCACTTGACGCAGAACCGCTGCACCGGTCAACGGGGACGGTCAGTCTGTGCGCCTCCAAAGGCGAAGGCGGCAAGAAGCAGGCGCCGACGCACGTGCTCGAGACCCTTCATGATCTCGACCTCGCGCTCAATCATCTCCATCGTCTTGGGGTTGCTCGCGAACCTCGCACGCTGGATAATCTTGATCGCGACGATCCGGCCGTCGCTCCTCCTGACGCCCTTCCTCACCGTCGCGAACGAGCCCTTGCCGATCTGCTCGCGGACCTCGTACGACGCGTGGATCGACCGGCCGTCGCCCGTCGCCGACTGCGACTGCGAGAGCTCACCCAGCCCGTACGGGTCTGCGCCCGCGAGCGGGGACGCGAGCGAGGGGTCGATCTGGACGACGTAGCGGAACTCGTGCTCGAACGAGTCGGACGGAGGGCCAAACACGATCGTGTCGCCCGACTCGAGGATCGTTACGTTGCCCTTGCCGACCTGCGGGTGAGTGCGGTCATGTCAGATACGGTCGTAGGTGCAGCGTGTGCATCTGAGCGACGAGAGAGCGGGATGGCCGCATCGCCGTCGAGATCCGCCGATGTCCCTCACCCCGTCCTGCATCTCCAGTGCGCCGCCGCGCTCCCCCTGCACCAGCAAACCGCACCGAGCGAAAAGAAGCGCCGCAAACGCACCTTGTGGTTCCTCACAAACGTCCCATTCGTGCTCTTGTCCTCCAAGCGAACGACGCCCCCCTCCTGGTCCCACACGATCCTTGCATGGTGGCTGCTGATCTTGGGCCCGTTGAGGACGAGGTCGCAGCGCGGGTAGCGGCCGATGGTGTACTCGCTCTGGGACCGCGAGTCGAGCCGCTCGGGGCGCGCGGGAGGGCGCGGCGCCTGGTGCGGGGGGGGGCAGCGCGGCAGAGGCGGGTGCGGCGCTACGGCAGAAGGAGGCCGAGTCGGGAGCGCGCGAGATGGAGAGGACGCCCCAGAGGTGAACGCGACGACTGCAACAGCGCCTGGCTGGTTTACCCTAACCCTAACCCTAACCCTAACCCTAACCCTAACCCTAACCCTAAACCTAACCCTAACCCTAACCCTCACCCTAACCCTGACCCTAACCGAACCCGAACCCGAACCCGAACTCGCCCGCCTTGAGCGAGTGGCAGGTCTCCTCGAGATCCTGCTTCTTCCCGTCAACGAAGCGCCGCGTCAATGCCGTACACACAAGGTGTTGGTGCGCTAGATGACATGCGCGATGGAGGCGGCGTTGACGGGCGCCATGCAGCGGTCTGCGGGCGCGAGGAGGCAAAGGGAGGCGGCAAATTCTAACCCTAACCCTAACCCTAACCCTAACCCTAACCCTAACCCTAACCCTAACCCTGATCTTAACTCTGACCCTAACCCTAACCCTAAGGAAGCGCGGTCCACAACGAGGCGAAGCGACTTCGAGGGACCGCGCCGGTGATGGAAGGGCTCACGCGGAGGTCTCTCGAGCGCTGGGAGACGATCACAGTCCACCCGACGAGCGCCACTTCGCGCAAAGCTTCGCGAGAGATGAAGATGGAGGACGAGCGAGCACGAGTGAGCAAAGGACGCGGGAAGCGTGGGCCAGCGCGCAGCAGTGCGGCCGAGCACAACGACTCCTCAAGCACGAAGCAAGCCAGCCTTGTGCGCACGAGGGCGCTTCGACGAGAGAGACCCGGCTCCGCGATGAAGCCGGGACCTCTCCCTCTGCCAACCTGCTTGCTCACACTCAGACAACCTAGGAGCACCTCTACGCTACTCGACAGCACCCAACTACCCCGACCAAGACCCCCTGAACTCGCCGCATCCAGGGAGACGCGATGCTCGCCTCGCTTGCCGGTGGG
The DNA here is from genome assembly GCA_019926025.1 of Rhodotorula kratochvilovae. NCBI lineage: Eukaryota > Fungi > Basidiomycota > Microbotryomycetes > Sporidiobolales > Sporidiobolaceae > Rhodotorula > Rhodotorula kratochvilovae. The sequence goes on from JAHSUG010000017.1 coordinate 5,741, forward strand.
GCGTCGTGCGGCCCGAGCAACCCGCTCCAGCAGCTCTCCAAGACCTACGGACAGGACAGGGGCGCTCAGCAGGTGCGCGCCAACGACTTCGACGGACCAAGCACGAACGGAAGGACCACCGCGGCTGACCTCACCCTCTCTCCCGCGCGCAGGACCACTTCAACCCGCAGGCAGGCTCGTCCGGCGCAGTGAGCAGCCTCTCCTCACCCATTAAGGCACGCGCAAGCTAACAGAACGCGCGCCCGCAGTTCCGGCAGTCGACCCCCACCCAGCAGCAGCCCCTCCCGAACGACCCCTCCGCCGCCCAGTTCTTCCAGCAGCAGCAGCAGCAGTCGTTCGACCTCTCCTCGCTCAACCGCGCCCTCAGCCCCGCTCAGCAGCCGCAGGCGCCGGCATGGGCGCAGGCCTTCACCGCCCAGCACCCGGCGCAGGTCCAGCCTCCCGCGCCGGCAAGCGCGCAAGAGCAGGAGCTCTTCGCCCGCGCGTTCGGCCGCCAGCCCGAGCAGCAGCAGCACCACTGGCGGAGCGATTTTCAGCAGCACCAGTCCGCCGCGCCCGCGCCGCAGCAGCAGGCGGGGCCGTCGCCTGTCTCGCGCCTGCACGGGCAGTGCTTCTCGGGCGTCGCGCCCATGATGGGCATGGCGAGGCCGATGGCGTTCGCGCCGGCGCGGCAGGAGGCGGGGCCGATGCTCGGGAGGCCGCAGGACGCGCAGCAGGGCAAGATGGGTGCGTCGCGCTTCTCCTCCTTCCGACGCTCGCCCGGAACACCCCCGACGCTCGCCCGGAACAGCCCACTCGCACGCTCGACTCCGTGCAGAAGCTGACCCCGCCACCCGCCCGTGCGCAGACTGGGAGACGGCCTTCCTCGCGCAGGAATCGTCCCGCTCCGCCGCCGCCGAGTCCACAAACGCCGATACCGCGACAACCCGCTACGACGGCATCACCGAGACGCGCCCGCTTACGCCGCCTCTCCGCGCGCACTCGCCCGTCGCCGACCCCATCGCGCGCGACGCCCTCGCCGAGACGGCCGCGAACCTGCTCTCGACGGTCAAGTCGGCCGAGGCGCAGCGGCTCCGGGCCGAGACCGCCGGCGAGCAGCAGGACGTCGGCGACAAGTTTGCCGCGTCGTCGTTCATGGCGCTGATGCGGCAGCTGCGCGACGGCGAGGTCGCGGTCGAGGGCGACAAGGTCGTCGAGCAGGACGCGCTGGGCAAGGCGCGCGCGCGGAACGACGGCTGGGCGAGCGACTTTGCGGCAACGACGCGCGCGCCGTGGGAGGCCGAGCGCGAGGAGGAGGGCCGCACGGGTGCGCAGGCGCCGCCGATCCTCCGCCCGGGGCAGCCCGTCGCGCAGCATGCGCATGCACAGCACGCCTGGGCGGACCGGCAGGCCGGCGCGGCGCAGATCGTGCGCGAGCTCGAGGAGGGGTACGCCTCGCTCGAGGGCATGTGGGATGACGAGGACCGCGCGCGTGCCGAGCGCGAGGGCCGCACCCGGGACAAGGGCAAGGGGCGCGCGTTCCAGGGCGACGGCGGCGGCGTCGTCGAGTCGGACGACGAGCGCCTCGCCGACACGCACGTCCCGCTGGCGCAGGCGTCGTGGGAGGAGGACTTTGACGACCCGAGCATGATCGTCGGCGGGCACTCGCTCGGCGGCGGGCAGCCGGCATCGCGGACGCGGACGATGAACGCGCAGCAGCAGGAGTGGGACCTCCTTCAGCGCGAGTGGGACGAGTTTGACGTGACGGCGGCGGGCGTGCAGCCGCGGAGCCAGGATGAGGCGATGGCGAGCGCGGCGCGGCACGGGTACGCGTTCGCGCACAACAACCCGTACGTGCACAGCGCGACGACGCACCATCACGCGCAGCACGCGGCTGCGAACGATCTCTCGTCCGCGCTGAACGAGCGGCACGAGTCGCTCCTGCAGCGAGAGGCGGACGTCCAGCGCGACCCGACGAACGCGTCGGCCTGGCTCGCGCTCGGGCTCAAGCAGCAGCAGAACGAGCGCGAGGAACTCGCGATCGCGGCGCTCAAGCAGGCGATCGAGCTCGACGCGGGCGTCGCGGGTGGCGCGGCGCACCTCGCGCTCGCCGTCTCGTTCACGAACGAGGGCCGCCGGGGCGAGGCGTACGGCGAGATCGACCGGTGGGTCGACACGCTCGCGCTCGCGTCGCAGGGCGCGTACGCGAACGAGATTGCGCAGTACCGCGGGCTGTTTGGCGCGCAGTTGCCCGACACGATGGCCGAGCGGCACACGTACCTCTCGAACCTGCTCATCCGCCTCGCTCAGAGCCGTGCCGAGCAAGTCGGCGCCGCGGGCGTCGATGCCGACGTCCAGGTCGCGCTCGGCGTCCTGTTCAACTCGAGCGAAGAGTACGAGAAAGCTGGCGACTGCTTCGAGGCGGCGCTCTCGGTCCGCCCCGACGTTCGTCCCCTCTCGTCTGCGCTCCCAAGAGTTTGCACTGACGCACGCGCGCGCGCAGGACCCGCTGCTGTTCAACCGTCTCGGCGCGACGTACGCCAACTCGGGCAAGACGGACGTCGCGATGCAGTACTACAACGCGGCGATCGACCTCGACCCTGGCTATGTCCGCGCACGGTTCAACCTCGCCGTCGCGAACATGAACACCGGGGTGCGTTCCCGCTCTTCTGCGTGCGAGGAGAGAACGAGACTGACTTGCGGGAGCGCCCGCAGCAATACGAAGAGGCGGTGCACCACCTCTTGACGGCGCTGTCGGTGCAGGAGGCCGACTCGGAGCTCGACAGTGCGTCCACTCTCCCGCTTATGGAGACAGAGCTGACGAGGGCGCACCCGCAGGCATGCAGCAGGCGCCGGTCCACACGGCGGGCGTCAGTCACGCGCTGTGGGACTCGCTGCAGGTGTCGCTCCTCCAGTGCGTCCTCCCTTCCCTCTCTAGAAATTTAGCCGGAGACTGACCAAGCACCTCGCGCGCTCAGGATGCACCGGAGCGACCTCTCTCCGCTCGCGTCGAGCCGCGACCTGCGCGGGCTGCTGCAGGCATTCGCTGCGGACCGGTAGTTTCCTCCGTTCTGTTACGCTGTACTGGACGTGTTGTCGTGCTCCACTGCGCCCCTCGAGAGATGAGAGTGGTCCGGTCACTTTGCGCGTGTCGCGCGTCGTCGCGGCGGGGATGGTTGGCTCCTGCCACTCTCCCCCGACGCGCGAGGATGGAAGCACAGGCTCTGATGCAGCGTCTCCCCGATGCGGTGCAGCAGTTCCGGGTGCGCTCCCGCTCTCGTCCGCGCTGCGCTGCGCTCCTCGCCTCCACGCTCCACGCAGCCCGCCTCCCGCCCGTCGACCCTCCGCTCTCCTCGCCGGGAGGGATGACTGCGCTCACAGGAGCACCCACGCTGACTCTGGGCCCGCCTCCTCTCGCGCGCTCGTACAGCAGGAACGGCTGCAGTCGCTCCGCCCGCCGCAGGAGGTGCGCCCCCCTCCCGCTCCTCGCTCGCTGCCAGGCTGGTCCTGCGCGGGGAGCTTCAAGCTCCAGAACAGTCACTGACCCGGATGATCGCGCCCGCAGTTCTTCGACATGCAGGTCCGTCGGCACCGCTCTCCTCGACGGTACCTCGTCCCGCTTGTTGCCTGCGGGTCGTCCAAGCGGGCGAGGTGAAAGACTTGGCGCGTCGCGCTGACTCTCTGATCGCCGTCCGCAGCGCGTGTCGAGGCCGACCGACATGAGCGTGCGTCTCCTCCCCCACCGACTGCGCTCCTCGCGCCAAGTTCTCCTGCATGTCGGAGCGGGGCTTGCGCTGAGAACGCTGTTGCCCGAGTAGGAGCTGACTCTGCCCGTTCTGCACGCAGGTTGCAACGCAGCGGATCAAGTACGCCTCCCCGACTTGCTCGTCCCGCCCGACTCGCCGCCCGCCCTCGCCGCACTCCCTGTTCCTCGCCACACTCCCAGCCTCTGATACATTCTTCGCACCTACAGGTACAACGTCAACTACTTCAGCGGCAACTACATCCTCCGTGCGTCTCTCGCTCGAATGACCTTCCCAGTCCGCACCGCTGCACATGCTGACCTGCGCCTGCCTGCGACGCACGCGTGCAGTCATCCTCCTCCTCGCCGTCTACTCGCTCCTCACCAACCCGCTGCTGCTCATCGCACTCGCGTTCCTCATCGGCGTGCGTTCGCCATTCTCTCTCGTCCTACTGCCGCCGGGCCATCGTTGCGGTCCGCCCGCTCTTGAGTCTGCCCGCATTAGGATCGGGAGCGCTCCCTGTCTCTGACGATGTCCGACGTGCGGGACTCGAGCTGAGCACGCTGACACCCCGCCGCGCACGCAGGGCTACGTCGGGATCAACCGGTTCATTCCCGAGCCGGTGCAGTTCGGGTCGACCACGGTCGAGCCGAAGCACCTGTACATGCTCCTCTTCATCGTCGGGATCCCGATCCTGTGGCTCTCGGCGCCGATCGCGAGCTTCTTCTGGCTCGTCGGCAGCAGCAGTGTCCTCATCCTCGGCCACGCGGCGGTCATCGAGCCCGGCGTCGAGAGCGAGTACGGGACGGTGCAGGGCGTGTGAGTGCGCGGCAGTCGAGGGCGACGAGCGGGAGTCGGGGACGGGAAGTAGAAAGGAGGGAGGGTTGTGCTTTCCGACGTGCTGTTATACCCACGACATGCCTCTCACTCGCGTAGCGTGGAGAATTGCTGCGTTGCGAGAGAGCAATGTACTGCTACAACAGGGACTGCGGGACTGCGAGAGAGAGAAGGAAGGGACGGCGTAGACGGCGGGCTCAACTCGGCGGAGCGTACGAATCTGCGGGACGACCGAGCGTCAGCAACGTCTTCCGCGACGGGTACTTCTTCGCGCGCGCATTGTTCTCCGCCGAGGAGCTGCGGGAGGAGCCAGACGCACCTCGAACCCGCTCACGGCCTCCTCCGCTCGAGGACCTTGTCGAGGGCGACGACGAGGGCCTTCTCCATCGGGACCATGGCGCGGTCGGCAGTTGCTGCGCCTCCGCCACCGTCGCCGAGGGACGACAGGTCGAGCGAGAGGAAGACCTGCGAGTTGTACCGCCGGGCTGCGTGCGAGCATCCCCCCTCGCGGTCAGTTCTGCCTCGCGCGCCCTGACGAGAGCGACGGCGCGCGTACCTAGCCTCGTGGAGAGGGAGAGCGACGACGAGGCCGAGTTGCCCAGCGAGGTTCCGGCGGGAGGAGCGTTCGGGCGCTGTGGGGTGAGGGGATGTGAGTTACTCTCAAGAGGGAACAGAGAGGACGCACGGGCATGGCGACGCTCGCATCGCTGGCAAAGGCGAACGGGAGCGGCTGTCCTCCCACGGCGACGAGGACGGCGTTCGCCCAAGAGCGTGAGGGCGCAGAAGAGCGGGGCGGTGAAGGCCGCGTCGAAGGCAAACAAGTCCAACGGGAGCGTGTGCGTCTGCACCGAGGGCTCGCAGGGGCTGTCCATGCGGGCACCCAGCTGTAATGGGGGAGTAATGGGGGAATACAACGGAGAGCAAGGGCGCGGGGAGGGTCTCGCTCCGCCCACGCGCATCCCGCCGCTCGCACCCCACCGGGCTGCCTGCTGCTTGCCCAGGGCTGCAGCGAGCTCCTCATCATGCCGCCCCGCGCAAGCACCTCGGGCGCAGGCGCCGCCGTCGCGTCGGCAAAGAAGCTCTCGCCTCTCGAGCTCAAGCTCCTCAACCACGGCCTCGCAGCCCACAAGGGGGTGCGCAGACGCTCTCTCCTACTCAGACTACCCCACTGGGGCGACCGCTGACCCGCGCCCCGCCTTCCGCCCCCGGAGATCAGCCAGCAGGACCTCCTCGCCGCATGCGGGCTCAGCATCAACCAGAGCGTCATGGACGCCATTAACGGCCTCCTCCGCAAGGTCTGTCCCTTCTCGCCGTCTCTGCACGAGCGCGCGTGCTGACCTCTGCGCGAAACAGAGTCTCCTCCAGATGCTCAAGACGGACACGGGCCAGATCCTCTTCCGCTTCCTCGGCAAGGAGGAGGCAAAGGCGTGCGTGTACTCCCTCCAGCTCATGCAGAAGCGCCGACTGACCCGGGCGCACACGCAGGATGGGTTCGATGGACGCCGACGAGAAGCTCGTTCTCGACCAGATCAAGGAGGCCGGTGATCTCGGTGCGTGCGCTTCCCCTTCCTCCCTCTCGAGTGCACGCTGACGACTAGCACGCGCGCAGGTATCTGGAGCCGCACGCTCACGACCAAGACGGGCCTGCCGAGCGGGACAGTCACCAAGGCGCTCAAGGCGCTCGAGAGCCGCAAGCAGGTCAAGACGGTCAAGTCAGTCAAGGTGCGTGCGCGCTCTTGGTCGTCACCCTGTCGAGGGGGCCTGGGGAGCCTCGGCACAGCTGCAGGTTTGGGAGCCTCGCTGATACTCCAACCTCCCGCTCCCGCAGAACCCGACGCGCAAGATCTACATGCTCGCGGGGATCCAGCCGTCGGTCGAGCTGACGGGCGGGCCGTGGTTCACCGACAACGAGCTCGACACGGAGCTCGTCGAAACGCTCAAGCGCGTCGTGTCCAAGCTGCTCACCGAGAGGGTGCGTCTCTGTCCCGTTCCCTCGCTCGTCCTCTTGTGCTCACGCTCTTCCTCCTCCGCGCCGACCCGACCTCCGTCACCTGCTCGAACGCACCCCCGCACCTGCTTCACAGTCCATCCCCCGCTCGATCACCATCTCGGACCCGTCGTCCTCGAACCCAGTCAAGTTCCGGCCGATCTTCCCCGTCTCGGCGACGCCGCACCTCCCGACGGTGCACGATGTCCTGAGCAACATCAGCAAGCTCGAGGTGATCAGCGTGCAGCTCAAGCCCGAGCACGTCGAGGCGCTCCTCGACCTCATGGTGTACGACGGCCTGGTCGAGAAGGTGTTCGTCAACCGCGACGGCAACGGCCTCGGTGCGCCCTCCGGTGGCGGCGGCGACTCGAAAAAGGCGAACGGCAAGGGCAAGGGCAAGGCGAAGGCCTCGTCGTCGACCAAGTCGGGCGCGCTCGAAGCGCAAGAAGGGCGCCGCGGCGTCGAGCGACTCCGAGTCCGAGTCGGACTCCGGCGGCGCGCGGGGAAAGAAGGGCGGCGGCAAGCGCGGCGCGAACGGCAAGGCGCGGCGGAAACGCGCCAAGCTCGCGTCCGACGCCGAGGAGTCGAGCTCGTCGTCCGAGAGCGAGGACTTTGACTCGGACGAGGAGGCGCCGAGCCGGCGCAAGAAGAAGGGCGGTGCGGCGGCGGCGAGCGACGACAGCGATGAGGAGGGCGGGGGCAAGAAGTCGAGCCGGCGCCGGAAGAAGCGCGGCAAGAAGCGCGTCAAGCGCAGCTCGTCCGACTCGGACGACTCGAGCAGCGACAGCGACGGTGGCGGCGGCAAGGCGGGGAGCGACGCCTCGCCCGCGCGCAACAAGAAGGGCGACGTAGACGCGGACGACGACGAGGACCACGCGGCGCCGACGGGCAGCCAGTACGTCTACCGGATGATCCGGCCGTACGCGCCCGTGATCGGCTGGACCGACATGCCGTGCGGCAAGTGCCCCGTCGAGGAGTTCTGCTCCGAGCCGCCGCGGCAGCGCGCCGTCGCGTACCGCCGCCCGCCCGCCGCCACCCCGCGCGCGAACGGCGCCGTCGGAGGCGCGCCCAAGCTCGGCATCGAGCTCGAGGGCGGGATCCAGGGCGTCGGGATGCTCGGCGGCGCGGGAGCCGCCATCGGCGTGAGCGAGGCCAAGTGGGGCGAGATGAAGGGCGCCGTCGGGAAGGGCATCGCGCCCATCAACCCCGTCGACTGCCCGTACTTCTCGCGCGAGACGGGATGGCTCGCGTTCTGAGCGGGCGGAAGGAGGGAGGAGGGGGTGCTTTGCTTGCAACGATAACGACGAAGTGCCGTCTTCCACGTTCTACTTCTCCTGCCGCTCGGCTTCTGGCCGCCGGTCGTTCTCCTCCCGCACATGCGTGAATGGGAGAGACTGAAGCACGTAGCGCTGCGAGAATAAAACGCTCGCCCTCGTATCGCCTCGTCGAGGAGCGCTGTCCTTTGTCCTGCACTCGCCGGCATCCCCGTCGGGTGCACGCTTGCATGCACGTCGCCGAGACCTGCTTGTAGGCTGTCGCGCTTCGAAGGACTGTCCAGGCGTGACTTCATCGCGGTCCTCCTGCCGGATGCGGGCTTGTCTCGCCGCCATCTCCTCCTCGACATGGCACGCTCGCGGGGGACGTCCGGCTGGCTCGAAGAGGCAGGGAAGGGCGATCTGCGGGCCTGATCGACGCCGCTAGCTTCCCGGACCAGCTCCGCTCCGCTCGTCCTCACTCAGGTTCGGCTGCTGAGCCCGTCTCCGCTCCTGCTCGCTCCGGGCGTGATGCGCGTCCATCTGTCCCCGTCGGGGATTCCCGCTGATCGCTCAGTCCCGGCCCGCACGCGGTTGTGCGTCAGGACGCGCCGGACCACCGCCCCTCGCCGACTCCCTCGTCCCGCGTCCTCTCTCCCTCCCGCCGTCCCCTGGAGCGCTGGCGCTTCTCCGACTGTAGCTCTAGCTCTGCTCTGCTTACGACGCGGCTTCACTTGTCCCTGCGTGTGACGACTGTGCCCTGGGCCAGCCGCCTCCTCGAGACACCCCCTCGCATCAGGGTGAGCACCTCCGTCTTCTGGACGGCTGGTTGTCGTGATGAAGCTGACCTCGACCGCTCCAGCAGCTCTCCTTCTCCTCGTCCACCAGTTGCTGCCGATACCGCTCAGTGCACCCCCTACCATCGAGGTGCGTTCCCCTTCTTCTCCCCACCGCAGGTCAAGCTAACCATACCGCGCCGCTTCCGCAGTTCAGCACGATGGGTCACGTCCATTCGCGCCCGACGCCATCCTCGGAGGCGCCCACCCCTCGCCGAACAAAGGGCAAGGCCTCCATAACCCGCGCGCCGCTCCTCGACCTCAGCTTCTCCGCCTCCGCCTGGACGAGCCCCACCTCGCGCTTCGGCAGTCGCGCGCGCTCGCAGCGCCGTGCACCCGCCGCCGCCGCGGAGGAGGATCGCGAGGCGCACGCGCGGCGGGAGCAGCGCGAGGAGATGCAGCGCTTCCTCGCAGAGGCGATGGAGCACCAGCGCGAGGCGGAGCGCACGCTCGCCGAGGCGCATCTCGGCGGACGTAGCCCGTCCGTACCGCGCCTCGTCCTCGGCGACTGCGGCGAAGATGCGGGTGGGCTCGACGGCCTCATGATCGCGGTCGACGGCGCGGCGCCGCGGTCGACCACCTCTTTCCGTCCGCGGCTGCTGTCGTCGAGCTCGGCGGCGATGGCGCGCACACGCTCCGCGGGCGAGGCGCTCGTTAACCTCGCAAAGCCGCTTCGCCGCGAGCGGCGCCGCCCGTCGTTCGATTTGCAGGAGCTGCAGTCCGCGCGTTCCGCCACGCCAGGCATGTCGATCTCCTCATCGGCGACACTGTCGACTGCTTCGCATACGCACCATTCGCCGACGCCGACGTCGCACTGGTCCGAGTCGAGCGCGAGCGAACAGACGCCGCCGATGTCGTTTGCGACGTTCCGCAACTCGCTCAACCGCGCGCAGCTCAACCGCCTCTCGGTCCTCCTCGCCAACCCCGATAAACTCGACGACGCCGACATCGCCGTCGCGAGCGAGGTGCTGAGCGGGCGTGCGCCGCCCCGCCCCGCGCAGAAGAGCGCGCGGCTGCGCGGGCCCATCACCGTCGTGAGCGCCGAGCCCATCGGCGCGCGGCGCTACGCCGAGCTCAAGGCCCGGCGCGTGGGCAAGGCGTCGACGGCGCGGAAGAGCAGCGTGCAGAGCGACGCGACGCTCCGCATCACGCGTGCGAGCAGCGGATCGTCCCTCCACGAGGTGTGGAGTAGCGAGATCCCCTTCCCGGCGACGGCGGCCCCGCGGCACTCTTTGGCGACGGTCGATGGGCAGCCGCTCTCGCCGCGCTTCTCGACCACGCCCGCTACGCTCGCAGAGCTGCAACGCGACGGTGAGCACGAACCGCATGCGCCGTGGTTCTTTATCGAGGACGAGCCGCTCTCGCCACGCAGTCGCGCGCGCCGCCCGTCTGTCATGGAGGGCCTCGGGGACTACATCGCTGCCTCGCCGCAGCTCGCCTTCCCCACAGGCGAGAAGCCCCTCCCCGCCATTGACTGGGCGCCTCTTTCGCCTTGTTCGCCGTCGCGCACCCCCTCCGCGACGCTCCCGCGCGGCCATCCCGCAAGCCACCACGCTCGCTTCGACCAGCTCAACCGCCTCGCCGTCCCTCTGCGGCCGCACCGCCCGCAGCGCGGCTCGTCCTCCCCTTCCTCCTCCTCGCCCTCTCCCACGAACCCGCGCCGCCGCTCGAGCTGCGCGCCCTCGCCGTACCGCACGCGCCTCGGCTCCGTCGCGGAGGACTCGCTCGCGGCGTTGAGCCCGACCACGACAACGACGGGGGGCGACGAGGTGCCTTTGTGCCTCACGCCGGGCGTCGTCGCGCTCATCCCCTCGACGGAGCCTGCGCGCCCCCGGCCCGTGACGATGTCCTCCTCTGCGAGCGCGACGTCGTTCCCGCACTCGGTCGCGCAGGACGACGGCTTCTCCGAGGCGCGCTCGCCCTCCTCGCGCGCGGCGAGCGCAGCCTCCGCGTCGTGCTTCGATGCGCCGCCCCTTCCGACGCCGCTGCGGCCCGCCGCGCTCCCGCACATCGACTTCAGCGGGTACTCACTCGCGACCCCGCCGCAGCCGCAGGAGGGGGCGTCCGCCCGCACAGCTTCGCCGAGTCGGATCTCCCTCGGTGGCACGCTGATGCGTTCCCGGCGCCGCCACGGACGATGTGGCCCGCCGCGCGAGACTCGCTACTGAGCGCGAGCAGCGCGGCGACGGAGGAGGATCGCAGCGCGACGCCGTCGAGCGTCTCGGCGCTCTCCTCGGCTGCGACGTCCGCCGCATCGGTCGAGCTCCCCTCCGCCGTGGCGGACGCCCCCCTGACGGTGTCGTTCTCCGCCCTGCGCGGCGCGTCGTCGACCTTCTCCCCGCTCGGAGGGCGGCGCCAAGGTCGCCGCGATGGTCGACTCGCCGGCGCGGCGCTCGAACGGGTCGTCGTCCGCGTCGTCGCTGGGGACGTTCGTCCTCGAGGAGCTCGTCGACGAACTGCTCGCCGCCAACGCCGTTGGGGAGGCGGGGCTGGGCGCCGTGCCGGTCTACCCCGACCTGGACGAGGAGGGCGAGGAGGCGCCCCCCGTCCCGCCGAAGGAGCCCTCCCCCTCCGCCTCCTCCGTCACGCCACCGCGCGCGTCACCCGCGCAGCCCTCGCCGCTGAGCCAGCTCGCGGCCGCGGCCGGGGCGCGCTTCCCGCTCCCTCTTCCTGCCGCCACGGCCGCCGCAGCGCTCGACTCGCACCGCTTCCTCCTCCGCCGCCGCGCCCACCGCGCCGCAGCAGCAGCACGTGCAGCGGCGGGGTACTTCCCGCTCCTCTCGTCCGCGTCTTTCGCCATCGCCGCCCGCTCGGCAGCGCAGGACGCGGAGGACGTGCGCCTCGGGTGCAGGCACAAGCGCGGCTTCTCGCGGGATGAGATTGGCGAGTGGTTGGTGCGCGGTGGGAGGGGGAGGGTGTAGTACGCTGAGCGAGGACTGTGCATCTATGTTGAGCAGGTTCGCTGTGCGTGAGGGAGAGTGCGAGCGGAAGCGGAGGATGCGAGGGCGCTGGACTGCGCTCGACGCCCGCATCTCGTCGACGACCTTTGAATGGATCTCTCCGCCGGGGCGTTCTGGCGCAGGAGCCGAGAGAGTGAGAAACTAACACTGCATACCCGCCTTTTCCACCTCCTCGCGCAACATCGGCGCGCGCCCGTCTAGAGCTTGTCCTGAGCCACTTCTCGACCTCCCACGCGCCGCCCCACGCGACCGTCTCGCACTTGACGTCGCTGACGTGCGCGGCGGTCGAGTCCTGCAGCCGGCGGTACAGCTCGCGGTACAGCCGCACGAGCGCCGTGTCCTGCCTGCGGTCGCGCGCACTCCCCGTTAGCTGGCGCCGAGAGGCAGAGGGAGAGGGGACGCACGCGCGGAGGTGCAGGATCGGGCACAGGTCGTTCGCGCCGTCGCCGACGTAGATGACCTTGTCGAACGAGTCCCAGCCGCCGTGACGCTCCATCCACGCCTCGAGCTCGGCGCCTGAGCGCCCGCACGCACGCGGGTCAGTCTCCTCGGTCTCGGTAAAGCAAGAGAGGGAGAGGGCGGGCGGGCGCACCCTTGCACATGTTGGGCGAGCAGCCGACCTTGCAGCCGTGCTGCGGGCCGTTCGGGTCGACGCGGCGCCGCAGCTCGAGGAGGCCGTCCTCGCGGAATGCGGCGGGGTTGGTGATCACCTCGTTGAAGATGTCGGTCGCCTTGTAGTGCTGCAGGGGCGGGGCCGAGTGCGCGAGGTGCAGTTGAGAAGGTCAGTCGGGGAAGGCGAGCGGCGGCGGTGCAGACGCGGGAAGCGCCTGATAGAGAGACGGCGAGTAGAGCGCACCTTCATGATGGTGTCGATATAAACCGAGTTCGAGTTCGACAGGCAGAGGACCGTCACATCGAGATCCTTGCGGTTCTTCGTGTCCCGGAAGCCACGGATCATCGCGGGTGCTGCGGGCGAGACGTGGGTCAAGTCAGCCGTTCCAGTTCCTCGGCGTAGGTTCGGGCCTGGCATGGGCAAGAAACGCACGATGGGGAGGGTGTGGAGAGCCTCCTCAACATCCTTCTGCTTGAAGCCCTCGGCGTGGAGACGGCGGAGGTGCTCGGCGCTGCAGGCGTGAACGCGTCAGCTACGAGTGAATACGAGAATGAAGGTAGACGAACCAGTTGTCGGTCCACTGCACCGTCTTCTTGCCCTCCCGAAGCGAGGTGCGGAGGTGGGGCGCAAGCACCTCAAACACGTAGCTGCACGCGCAACTCTTTAGCAACATGTCCCACTAGATCGCAGAGAGAGAGAGGAGGCGCACCGGTCCGTGTCCTGGTCTGCGAACGGCGGATCGGATCGAGGAAGCGGCGCGGAAGCATCGCAAGATCAGCGCGGATATCGCCTAGAGGGTGTGGGGCGGCACTTGCCGGCAAAGCTCCAGTCGTAGTCGCTCACGATCGCGACCTTACGGGGAGCGGTAGACCTGTGGGAGGCGGGAGGATGGTCGGGAGATGGAGCGGAGAGATGAGGACGAGTGAGCAGGAGGACGCGCGTTTCGAGGGCGGGTCGCGTGGCGCACATGGCTGTAGTGGAGGACTGAGTGTATCTGTCAAGCGGGATAGCTTCTATTCGCTCGTGGTAAGTACGCGCCGAGACGGAGCGAGTCGACGTCGAGCTGTGGCCTTCGCTCCTCTCCCCCTTCCCCTCCCTCCACCCCGCTCTACACAACCCAGAATGGCTGCTCCCCTCATCCTTGGTCTCTGGTCAGTACACTCCGCCCACCTCCCGCTCGAACGAGCTCCCCCCGTCCCCGCGTCGCTTTTCCCTCCTCCCATCGCTCAACCTCGTCCACCGGGTGCAGCCACGCATACTGACCCTGCGTGCTCGCCTGCACTGCACTCACACAGGTCCGTCGTCCTCGAGCCGGGCAAGACCCTCTCGCAGAACACGAGCCCCGCCATCCAGATCACCAACATCTCGGTGCGTTTCCACCGTGCCCTCCCTGCAGAGCCTCGTACTGACACCTTGCGCGCCTGTGCAGTACGGCGCCGAGGTCAAGGGCTCGGCCCGCTCGGCCGTCATCATGAAGTACCCCGAGTTCGAGCAGGTCGACTCGGAGGACGAGGACGAGGAGGACGAGGACGACGACGGCGAGATCAAGCTCCCCAACCTCATCACCAAGGAGACCGTCCTGCCGTGCTCAAGCCCAACGGCGTGCGTTCCCTCCCTCCGCCTGCATCTCGCCGAGTCCCGACTGACCCCCCGATTCTCGCATGTTCCCGCAGACTGAGCAGGCGTCGGTCAACGTTGCGCTTGTCGAGGACGTCGAGGTTGTCGAGCTCTCGGTTACCGGCGAGAAGTGCGTCTCCGTCCCTCGCTCGATTTGCAGAGCTCGCCGACTGACCTTCCTGACTCGCACCTCCGCGCAGCCCGGTCCACCTCATCGGGCACTACATCCGCCAGGAGGACTTTGACCAGCCCCCCTCGGACGAGGAGTACGGCTCGGACGACTTTGACGAGGACGACATCAGCGGCGACTACGACTCGGACGAGCTCGAGGGCCTCATCGCCGGCGACGAGTCGGACGAGGACATGACCGACGGCGAGGGCCGCATCTCGGAGATCCAGGAGAAGCCGTGCGTTCGCGCCGCTCCATCTCTGTGCGGTTGAGGCGGTACTGACGAGCGTCCGCCCCCCCCCGTCCGCAGGTCGAAGAAGCGCGCGGCGCTGGAGGACGCCCCGCCGGCGCGGACGACTCGACCGTCTCGGCCGCGTCGCTCGCCGGCCTGAGCAAGAACCAGAAGAAGAAGCTCGCCAAGAAGCAGAAGGGCGAGAATGGCGAGGCTGTCGCGCCTGCCCCGGCGGCGGCGGCGGCTGCGTCCCCCGCGGCGGCGAAGAAGGAGGCTGCGCCGGCGAAGAAGGAGGAGAAGCCCGCGGCGAAGAAGGAGGAGAAGAAGGTGCGCCGCCTCCGCTACCTTTGTCGCGCGAGCGGCACTGACGACAGACGCTCGTGCGTTGGCAGGCGGGCCCGAAGACCCAGGTCCTCGCGGGTGGCCTTGAGATCACCGACGCCAAGGTCGGCACCGGTGCGGCGGCCAAGAGCGGCTCGAAGGTGTTGGCATGCGCTACATCGGCAAGCTCGAGAACGGCAAGGTGGGTCAGGCGCTTTCGTTTCCCGCTCTCCTTTTCGCCTCCTGCTGGGGCTTTTGCTGACGTACGAGCGCACTGAACCACTGCAGGTCTTCGACTCGAACACCAAGGGCGCGCCCCTGACGTTCACCCTCGGCCGCGGCCAGGTCATCAAGGGTGCGTCTCCCGCCCTTACCCTCCTCTTCCCCCTCTTCCCCTCCTTTTCCGGCTTTTCCTCCCCTTCTCGCTCCTCCTCTCCTTGCCCGCCGCTCCTCTGCTACTCCCCCATCGCGCCCCTCTGGCCTTCCGCGACCAGCGTTCGAAACTGACGCTTTCACCGAGCAGGCTGGGACCTCGGCGTTGCGGGCATGCAGGTTGGCGGCGAGCGCAAGCTCAAGATCCCCGCCAAGCTCGCATACGGTAACAGCAAGGTGGCCGGAATTCCGGCCGGGAGCACGCTTCTGTTCGATGTCAAGGTACGCGCCTTCGCATGCCTCCGGACCTCGCAGAGTGTGTACTGACGCGGTTTCCCAACAGCTTGTCTCGCTCAAGTAGGCGTCAAGTGGTGTAGCCTTACATATCTTAAAACTGCACCGTTCCGTTGCGGCAACGCGTTCGTGAGGGAGCGAGGGAGAGGGCCGACGGGGCGTGAGGTGGGGGGACGTTCTCGCCCTTCTCTCGCTTGCCCGCTTGTTCTGCTCTGCCAGCAGGCTTCAACGATGCGTCACGATCGAAGGAAAAAGCAAGCGGGTCTGTGTCGGCCGGAAGCGGACGATGAGTCGCCGTTCCCCCCTCCCCTTACCCTTTGCTTACCCGCCCTTCTTACATCTCCCCACACGCCCGCACACACACGACACGCGACAGGGTTGCAGAGGTAGAACAGGGACGTGCCCGTAGGATCTGAGTTTGGCCGTGGGGACGAGGACGCAGACAGCGCCGTCGCTTCCCACCGTCTCCCGCCCTCTGCTCTCTCGCCGTGCTCGTATGAACGACACGAGGGCACGATTGCAGCGAGAGCGGAGAAACAGCAACAAGGGACGCATGAACGAAATGAGAGCAACTAAGCCGGAAGGGGTGCACTCGTCTCCTTCCTCCCTCTTCACGCCGACCGCTCCGCCTCGACGCCGAGCCACCCCTCGTCGACGGCATCCCTCCGCGGCGCGAGCGGGGCGACGACGACCGCGTCCTCGCCGTCGACGGGCGACCCCGCAACCGGCCTACCGGCCGCTGCGGCGGGCGTCGCCTCCCCGCTGAGCGCGTCCCCGCTCGAGGACCCGTCCGTGCTCTGCAGCTCCCAGTCCTCGGGCTCGCTGAAGCCCTCGCTCGCTCCCTCGCCCGCCTCGCCCTCACCCAGCGCCTGCGGGGCGTCGTCGACGCCAATCTCGGAGAACGAGTCGTCCGCTGTCGCGGCGTTGGCTGATGAGGCCGGGTGCGATGGGTGCACAGGCGAGGGCTGTGCGGAAGAGGTCGTCCGGCGCATCCAGCGCGGCGGGAAGGGCGATGGAGAAGATCGGGGCAGAGGACTGGGCGAGCTGTGCGGCAAGACCTCGAGCAGGTCAGTCGCGACGCTGTGAAGAGACGCGCGAGAACAAGGCAAGAAGAGCGCACCTCTGCCACCCGCCGCCGGAAATCCTCCCAGTCGCGCTCGTCCTCGACGACAAAGCCGAGGAGCATGCTCGGGTCGAGGCTCGCGAGCGCGCACTTGCGCACGCGCTCGCAATGGTACGTCGCCCACGCGCCGTCGGGGTACGCCTCGCGGAGGAACGCGTCGAGCTCCTTCGCGTGCGCTGCGGCCTCCGCGCGAGGGGAGAGCGGCACGTGCTGCGCGGCGTGCTGCAGCGCTTCGTCCTGCGGGAGCACGAGCGGGACGGCGGGGCGCGGGTGGTGCGGGTCGATGTAGAAGAGGGAGGACGCCTGTGCGCCGACAAAGTAGTATGACGACGAGGGGCGGCCGCCGGCGATGCCAACCGACTGCGGGAAGCGGAAGATGCCCTGCGCGCATGCGAGAGCGTGAGCCTCGCGTAGCACACCAGGAACAGAGAGCGCACCTTGACGGCCTCGTGGTAGATCGGGTTGACGCCGTCGATCCCGAGCCGGAGGTTGATGAGCACGAGGACCGGCCTCTGCCACTTGTCGCTGCCGGCCGCACTCGCCGCGACGACCTCGCTCTCGTACACCGCGCCGTCCATGCAGCTGACGACGCAGAGGCCGGCGGGCTCAAACGCGTTCACGAGCGACTTGATCGCGCCGGCGGCGGTCGACGGGCCGAACCACTCGCCGACATCCTTGCCGAGGCGTTTGCCCTCGGCGGCAAAGCGGTGCACCGAGAAGGGCGACAGCGATGACGGGTCGTCGAGGAAGAGCGAGAGCAGCCGCGCGTACGTCCCGGCGGCGGGGACAGCCGTCGGCCCAGGCGACGAGGGAGGGAGCGGGCGGCGCCAGTCTGCGGACACTCGAGGTCAGCACACACCTTCCGCCGAGGAGGAAGGAAGCGCGACGCACCCCGCCCGAGGTGCACCTTGACGAGCGCGTTCGCAAGCAAGCTCTGCCCCGTGCGGAGCATGCACCCCCACCCCGCGTCCGTGCTGAGCCCGCGCGACTCTTCCTGCGGGTGCTGCCGCCCGCCCGACCCGCCGCCGCCGCGTCCAATGCTCATGCTCAGGTTGCTGAGCATTCCGCCGACCCCGCCGCTAGAAGGGGCGGGCTCGCACGGGATGAGCGGAAAGTGCGACCGGTACGTCAGCGCCGGGCGCGAGTAAAAGTCGTGGTAGAACTCCGCGGGCCAGCCGTGGATCGTCGACGGCGCGCGCGGGGCGGGCGACGGCGAGCGGCTCGGGGACGGCGCACCCTCCGCCGCAGCGGCGGCGGCGGGGGCGAACGGCGGTTGTTCCGGCGGCGCGGGCTTGCGCGCCTTGACGGGGCTGCCGCGCCCCTTCCGTCCCAGGCCCGGCAGCCCCCGCCGCTTCGCCTCGTCGTCCTCCTCGCCTTCCTCGCCCTCCTCCGGCGCGCGCCACCCCGGGTGCTGCACCCCAAACCCAGATGTCCTCCTCGCAGCGGTCGGCCTGCGAATCCGAGTCGAGGAAGTACTGCACCGCGCGGTCGAGCATGCGGTCGAGCGGGCCGAGGCGCACGCCCGCGCCTGTGGCCGAGGTGGAGGAGCCCTTCTTCAGCGGGGAGGACGCGGCGGGGGAGGATGACGCGCGGGGCGGGGCGGAAAAGCGCGCCTTCTCGGGCGAGGAGGGCGCCGAGTTCGACTCCTCCGGCAGCGGGAGGTGCGTCGACGAGCTCGCGCCCGGGTGCAGCATGCTGCTGAACCAGCCGCCGATCCGGCCGGCGACATTCCCGTTCGCGTTCGGGCTCAGCGGCGCGCCTACGCTGCCCTCGCCGCTCGACGAGGCGGGGAACGTCGCGCTCGTCGGCGTCGCACCACATGACGATAACGAGGCCTGCGCCGGCGGGGGCGCGAAGTCGAGCAGCGAGGCGGACGCGCCCGCACCAGGCTGCGCATACACCCCGGCCTGCTCGCCCGCCGCATCCGCGGCAGCCTGCTCCTTGGCCTTGGCGAACAGCCTCAGCCCGCTGCGGGTCTTGCGCAGGCCGCGCGCGAGCCGCCCCTCCGCCGCTACTCCCGCGACACTCGCCGCGCTGACGCTGCTCGCGCGCGACCCCCCGCCCCAGGCGGACGCAGACGCAGCGCGGACCATGGCCTCGCTGATGCGGCGGCCGTCCTCGTCGCCGTCCTCGAGCTCGGCCGTCGCCCACCCGTCCTCGACGCCCGTCTCCGCGGGGGCGGCGTCGAGGCTGCTGCTCCCTGCACTGCGGGGCCGCTTGCCCACGCCTGCACCCCCGCCCGCCTTCTTCGAGCGGGAGGGCTTGAGCGAGAGGTGCGCGAACCCGCGCCGTGTCGATGATACGCCCGTCCCTCCCGTGGAGGAGGTCGCGCCGGAGGAGGTCGTCGAGACGGAGGTGGCGCTCCCGCGGCGGAGGGGGTTGAGCGGCGCTGAGGAGGTGCGCAGGTCGGGGGAGGAGTGCGCGGAGGAGGACGAGGAGGTTGACGCTGCCGGTTGTGAGGGGGAAAAGTGGTCCGAGGGGGAAGATGAGATCGAGATGGTCGGTGCTGGGGCGGCGAGCTCGGTTGCGGGCGGGGTGGTCGAGGAGGGAGGGGCACGGTCGATGGCGCGGTTGAGGAGGTTGAGCGAGCCGATCGAGCGCGAGCGCGTCTTGCGCGTCTTGGTTGGCGAGTCGGGCAGCGCGGCCGCGTCCTTTGCGACGGACGAAGACGTCGGCGACGACGAGGCGGACGAGCCCGTCAACCACCGCGTGAGCTTGTTCGGCTGCTGCGAGGGAGAGAGGAGGCTCCCGCTAGGGGAGGAGCGCTCGCGCTCGGGCGAGGTGACGAGCGCGGGGCCGTTGGGCGATTCGTACGAGCCGACGAGGCGGATTCCGTCCTGCGAGGGGCCCTCGTCCGCCGCGAGGCCCCTCGCCATGGCCTGCGGGGAGGCGAGGTCGTCACCGCGGGAGCGGGTGCGGAAGAGGGCGAGCGAGTTGCTCGAGCGGGAGCGGGCGAGCTTGAGCGGCGAGAGGGGTGAGGTGGGCGCGGCGTCGGGATGTGGGGAGGTCGAGGAGGGGTCGGGGTGGGAGTGGTTGCGGGCGCGGAGGGGCATGGCGGCGGGTGCACGCGCGTGCGCTGGGTAGTGCGCAAGTGCCGCTCAGAGTCGTTGAGTCTGTGCTGCGGGCAAAGCGGGGTGGTCAGCAGGACGCCGAGGGAGGTTGAGGGATGGTGGCGGGGGACGGAGACGACTTGGGCGGATCTGCGCTCGGCAGAGTAGTCCGCTGGTGTCGCAGCTCCATCTGCCCATTCACGCGTCGCGCTTCTGCCCAGCGAGGAGCGCAGCGGGGAGACTCCTGTCGGGTCGAGGGCGTCCTGCGCAACGAGGACGAGAGGAGGGGGGCGCGCACCTCGTGTACCCCGTTGTGTAGTCGTGCTCTACCTTCTGAGCACCAGTGGAGTCGCCCTCGGTGCGGTGGGAGGGACGGGAGCGGGGCGTGGCCCGACGAGGTGGAGCGCGGCGACGAGGGATCCGCGTAGTTCCGTTCGAGCGCAAGTCGACGTGCGTGGGCGTGTCCTGCCGAGTGAAAGGGCAGGAGCAGAGTCTAGCCAATGCTCAGAGCGTGGAGAGGGCGAGACGACGCGCGCGCCCCTCCTCCCCGCGCGGGTCGCCCTCTGCCCTCCGCGCATCCGCTCCACCGCCACCATGTGAGCACTCGAGACTGGCACCATCAGACTCGCAGCGGCTGATCACCCCCTCGTACACCCTCGCAGGGGATCTGGGCTGTCGAAAGCGCTCGGTGCGTCGCCCCCTCGTCCCGCTCGACCCCGCGTTCTCCCCCTTCCGCCGCACAGGCTGACCAGGACTGTCCTCCACCGTACTCGCCACCCACAACTACCTCGACTCACCCGCGTTTACCTGCACCGGTGCCGCCCTCACCTCGCCCGCCCTCGCTCAACCCGCTCCCGGTTCCCTTTGATCGCCGTTCTCGCCCGGACGATGCATGGCGCGCAGGCAAGCTCTTTGGCAACAAGGAGATGCGCATCCTCATGCTCGGCCTCGACGCAGCAGGCAAAACCAGTACGTCGTCGCCCGCCCATCTCGTCCCGCTCCTCCCGGCGACAACGACGACGAGGGGGTCGTGCGGACCCGCCCCTCCCTGTCCCGGGTAATCTGGCCGGCCGAGTAGCCCCGCACTGACACGGAATGCACGCCTGCAGCCATCCTGTACAAGCTCAAGCTGAATCAGTCGGTCACCACCATCCCGACCGTCGGCTTCAACGTCGAGACCGTCACCTACAAGAACGTAAAGTCAGTAGCGCGTCCTCCTCGGTCCACGCTCTCGCTCCCATGTGGATCTTCGGCGCGTTCGACCTGAAGAACCCTCTGCTGACCGCGTCTCGCCCCCGCAGGTTCAACGTCTGGGTTCGCCTTCGCCTCTCTTGAGCTACCGCCGCTGCGCACGGATGCTCACCCGCGCTCTACACACACAGGACGTCGGCGGGCAGGACAAGATCCGGCCCCTGTGGCGGCACTACTACACCGGGACGCAGGGACTCGTCTTTGTCGTCGACTCGCAGGACCGCGAGCGCATCGACGAGGCGCGCACCGAGCTCCACAAGATCCTCAACGACCGCGAGATGAAGGACTGCCTCCTCCTCGTCTTTGCCAACAAGCAGGATCTGCCCGACGGTGCGTTGCGCGCGCGTGCCGTGGTCCCTCTTACTCGCCTTGACCCGTGAGCTGACCTTCTTGAGTGCCTTGCGATGTGCAGCGATGACGCCCACCGAGGTGACGGAGAAGCTCGGGCTGCTGAGGATGAAGGACCGCAGCTGGTACTGCCACCCGTCCAATGCGCTCGACGGCGAGGGGCTCTTCGAGGGTGAGTCCGCCCTTTCGCACCCGCGCCGGCGCATGCCGGGACCGGAGCTGCTCGTTGACGCTGATCTTCCGCCCCCGCCTGCAGGCCTCAACTGGCTCTCGCAGAATATCAAGTCGCAGAAGTAGTCGCCTTCCCTCACCACCGCCTCCGCCTTCGCCTTTCCACCCCCGCACGCGCCCCCACTCGACGCACACCTTCCCCTCGCGCGTCACGCCGCATATCCCCTCTTGCTCTCCCCGCCCGCTCTATCGCCTCCGTCCTCCGGCCTCCGGCCCGTCGCATCCCCGCCTCGCACGATACCCCTACGCGCCGTCTCCCGTCTATCCCACTGCCTCGTCTGTTCAGTTCCCGTCTCCCTCCCTTTCACTCGCCAGTTGTCCTCCTCGGTCCTGCCCCTTCTCCTCTGTCCTTCCGGCGCTTCTCTTCATCGGTATACAGGCTCTAATTGCATGGCTGTGCGCCAGCTCTCCTACTGCGCTCGGACTTGAGGCACTGCCGTGTGGAGGGGACCAGGGGACGAGGGGTATCCGAGAGAGATGAGCGCGGTACTCCCCCGTCACGGGTGATCCTCGCAGAGAGCCTCTCTCGCTTCCCGAATCTCTGGGGCTAGCAAAGGAGCGACAGCCCAATCGCAACACGGGGAGTTCGATGACAAGGAGTACGAAGACGAGAGGCGGAAGAGGCCAGACGCACATATCACCTCGAGTTGCGCGCAAACCAGGGCGTAGACTCCTGCTCGATCTCCCTGTGGTAGAGCACCTTGCGTGTTCCCGGCTCGAACGATGTCGCCCAGCGGGTCTTTCGCCCTCGCGAACACGGGAGGAGATACGCGTGCCCGAGCGCAGTGGGGACCTCAGCGGGCGAGTCGGCGAGCCAGTCGCGGAGGTGACAGGCGGTCCTGCGTGAACTCCTCGTGCAGCTCGACGTACAGGTCGACAAAGCGCGCATACACGCCGAGGGGCATGCTGGGCGGCAAGCCCCAGACGGGGCGGACCCTCCTGGACGAACGAGAGCTTCGCAGCGCGGATCGCAGCCACGTCCTCTGCGCGCTGGAGCACCGCGCGCGCATACGCATTGTCAGCGATCTCGCGCACGCCGTCCGGCCGGATCGTGACCGTGCGGGCCTCGTCCGTGCCCTCCGTGCTGTCGAGGATGGCGAGGAGCTGCCGGTCGGGGGACGCCGCGTCGCCGTCGCCCTCGTCGCCGTTCTTGCGCGCGGCGTTCCGCGCCCGCCGCGCCTTCTTCTTGCGGTTGTGCGCCGCGCGCGCCGCTCGCGTCGCGGGGCGTCGCGGCCCAGACGGCGCGCGCCTCGTCCAGCGCCTGTGCGTGGAGCGCCTGTGCGTCGTCGAGCGTTCCCGGGGCGGGCTGGACGTCCCACGGCACGGGGATGGCAGCGAATGCCGCTGGGAGGATGTGCCACGGGTCGTCGGCTGGGGGGATCGGGAGCGCGCGGGCGTGGCCTGGTGGGTACGGCGCGACGAGGTAGATCAGGTCGAGGAAGGACCAGCCGTCTGCCTGGGACCAGCCGTCTGCCTGGGACCAGTGGGGGCGCATCGGAGCACAGCCTGGATCCGGCGGGGCGAGCGGAGGAGGGCAAGGAGCGCTCCCGCTCGACTTCATCAGTTGCCCTCGTCCCGCGACCTGCACTTCGCTTCTCACCGCCCAGACTGCGTGTGGCTCACGCAGATCCACTCCAGCCAGTTCATCGTCAGCTTTCTGTCGCGTTCCAGCCTCTCAGGAGGTGTACTCGCTGTTCTACCACGCTCCGCTTCTCGCTCGTCGCCGACAACACGATCTCACGCAGCATGCATTAGCCCTTCCGCCTTGCACTCTCCGGCCTCCTTCCACCGTGCACGGAGGAGTCGCACGAGTGGATCAGGCTGGCCATGCAGACGAGGACGCCGCTTGACGCCGCTTCCCCTCTCCGCAGGATGCAACAGCTGTGCTCGACGTTCGCAGGGAGCGCATCAGTGCCCACCTCGTTGACTCCGTATTCTTCGACTCGTCGCTGAGCGCGGACGTCTTTCTCGCGCCGTTCGCGCCGCTAGCTTCGCTCGCCTCTCAAGCCGCTGCGCTTCCAATTAGCCGCTCACCTTCTTGAGCACAGTCGTCAGAGTGCAGCTGTTCATCTCGTCATCTCGTCGAAGATGGACTGGCCGCACACGCTGTTGCGAGGGCGCCGTCTGGCCCCGTTCGCTTTCCACTCACGAAGCACGAATCCGCAGCGTCAGCTCACTTCCCTCGATACTCTGACTGCTCGCGAGGGAAGCACAAACTTTGCAAGCGTGTCGCCGAACCCCAGCGGACCAGCCGCTCCTCCTCTCACATGCGCCTCCCATCCCTTCACCCGCTCTCAGCCGTGCCCGTCGCCGTCCCCCTACGCGCGGTGACCAGCCCCGTCGTGACGACCGGCACGCCCTCCGCCTCCTCTGCACCCGTCGTCGCGCTGATGAGCGGAGCGGCCGGCGCGTAGGGGATCGAGGTCGAGTTGGCGGGGGCGTTGCAGTCGATGCTGCGGGAGGGAGCGGGAGGGTCAGCCCGATCGAGGGGAGAGGAGGGGGGACGCACGCGTGGAAGAAGGTCCCGATGTAGACGCAGCGCTTGCGCTTCGTGCCCGTCGCGGTGTCCCTACCGCCCTTGTTGCCCTCGACTTCGACCGGCGAGGAGGGGAACGGCTCGTCCTCGCTCTCCTGGCGCTGGACTGCGCGGTACGGGTCGTCCAGTGAGCGCTCCTCGACTGTCTCGTCTGCGCTAAGCGCGCGCGGGGCGGGCGCGAGCGAACCGAGGCGCGCGGGGCCGGAGGAAGAGGTGCGCGCGAGGGAGGAGACCGCGACCAGCGCGAGGAGGGCAGCGAGGGCGACGAGGCGGGGCATGCTGACCTGCAGCATATGGTGAGGTTTGGCTCGACCAGGAGCGATGGCGGGTGGACGGGTGGAGGGAGAGGAGTGAGGGGAGCCGTTGCGAGGGGGTCGAGCGCGGGAGAAGTCGCCTGGGGACTGCAGGGCACGCGCTCACGGCAAGCAGCATTGCTGTCACAGGCCAGATCGAGCGCATGCGAGAAGACTGAGGCTGCGAGACGGAGTCGTCTTTCTCGCACGTGCAGATGAGGGGGACACGCTCGTCTCCGCTCGCAGACGTCGCGCGCTCGCGCAGCCGCAGCGCCTTTTGGATCTCGCGAGCGACCCTGCACTGTTAGTGCGTATGTGCGGGAAGCGAAGGAGAGACCCGCTTGTCGCGGTCAACCTTCTCAACTCAGCCTCGAGCGAGTCCGGCCACGTCCAGGGAGTACAGGCCGCAGCAGCGAGCAGCGCAGTCGAGTAGGGTTCTGTGTCACGATGCACTCCTACCCTCAGCCCGCACAACTACCGCAGCCCAAACGCGTCCCGCACGTCCGTCCTCCCCGCACCCATCCCGCCGAGCGTCTCTACGCGCTCATTCGAGTCCTTCGCCTTCCGATGCCCGCCCTGCCGCGGGCTCGCGCCCCCTCCCGCACCCGGTAACGGCGGGCGACGGGACGCCCAGCTGCCCGCGTCCTCGAGGCCGACGCCGCCCGCTCCTCCGGCAGGGGACTTGCGCCGCGCGCTGCCGGCCCCGCCCGCGAGCGCAAAGTAGTCCTCCTGCGGACCGCGCCGCCGCCGGGTGAGGGGCGCCCGCCAGCGGCGGCCTCGTCCTCCTCGACGCCAAAGTCGAGCAGCGCCCAACGGCTCTTGCTCCTCTGCGGCGGGCCGCCCGGCGCGGGGCTCGGCGGGAGGGCGATGCGCCCGCTCGAGGAGGAGGAGGTCAGGGACGCGGGGAGGTACTTGTCCAGGCCGAGGGAGGAGAACGACGCCGAGAGGGAGTTGGTCAGCGGCCCGAAGAAGAGGGATTCGTCCTCTGGCCGTGGCTTGGCGGTGGGTTTACGGGGCGAGGAGGGCGTGGAGGACGACGGCGGGAAGAAGGCGAGCGAGGAGGCGGGGAGGCGCGCGACGCGGAGGGTGCGCTTGGCGAGCGGTGGGGAGGGGAGCCCGCCAGTCCCGTTCGGGGCCGGGGAGGACGGGTGCACGGGCGGCGGTGACGTCGCGCGCGAGGAGGCGGACGGCGCAGGGGAAAACGACGATGACGCGGTCGCGGTCGAGGGCGAGACCGTCCGTGAGACGAGCTCCTCCGCCGTAGGCAGGACCTGCGCGCCCGCGGCGAAGTAGGACGTGCTTGTCCGCGGGAGGTAAGCCTCGGGGCTGAGCGGCGGCTGCGCGACGTCGAGCGACGTCCGCGCACTGGGCGTCCCGCCATCGCTCCACACTGAGTGGAACTCGTTCTCCTCGTCGACGAGCAAATCGATCGGCGGCTCGAGCGCGTGCGGAGTCTGTGTGCCGAGCTCGAAAGCCGACGCTGCGGCGAGGCGTCGCGCGCGCGGACTGAGAAGGACGCCTTCGCGCTCTTCGCGCGCGGCGGCTCCCAAGCCCTCCTTTTCACCATTCGCACCGGCGCGCTCCCACACGGTTAGGTCGCCGTTTTCCTCGCGAGCGATGCGCTCGACGCCGAAAGAGGACGAGGGGAGGTTGCACTGGTCGAGCGGGATGAGGAGCGTCGAGCGGAGGTAGATTGGGTCGGACGGCCAAAGGCGGTTCGAGGCGCGCAGGGCTTGTGACTGCAGACAACAAGATGAGTGAGTATTTGAGCGGTCGCACGGAGCGGCAAAGCGACCCTCAGCTGCGAGGATGCCGCGAGGGAGGAAGCGGGCGACTCACGGTGATGCCGTACTGCAGCGAGATGGACGCGTACGAGTCCGTCTTTTGCACCTGCGCGCCGCAGCGACGACCTGTCATCAGCAAAAGCGCAGCAAAGCCCCGGGAGAGCTGAGGGGAGCCACAAAGCGGGCGCACCTTGTGGACGATGACCTCGCGCTCCTTGCCCGCGGCGCCGTTCTCGCTCGCGCCTCGTTGCACGCCAGCGTCGCCATACTCCCTCGCCTTGCCCTTGCCCTTGCTGTCCCTCCGCAAGACGTAGCCATCGTCGTCGCCGTTCGCGGGGGTCCCCCCACCTGGGCTGGGGGTCCCGCCGGCCCTCCCGAGCGCGGCGATGCCGAGCGCATCGTTGGTCAGGCGGCGGAGTGACGGACGAGTGACGTCTGGGTCGACTCGCAAGCGCGGCGAGGGTCCAGGCGAGGAAGGGCGGGAAATGGACGAGGACCCGACCGCGCGGTCCGAGGGGTCGCCGCCGAGGACTGCGGGCGGAAGGGGCGAAGGGGCGCGGCGGCTGCGGAGGGTGGACTGCGTCGGGGAGCGTGGGACGGGCGACGGCGGGACGAGGGACGACGACGAGGCTGCGGCGGTGTGCGCGGTGTCGTCGGCGAGCGAGACGAGGCGGGGCGACGACGGAAGGCGGAGCGGGGCAGCGTCGAGTGCGGTCGGGGTGGGCGTCGAGGGGCGCGAGGGGCCGGCAGACGGGCGGCCGAGCATCTACGCAGGCATCGCTCGAGGCGGAGACAGCGCTGGAGAGCGGCGAGTAAGGGCGAGAAGGCAGGTGTAAGGGCGAGTAAGCCAAAGTAAGCGGGCAAGGGTAAGGCGGCGAGTAAGGGGGCGGGCCACGCCTCCCCTCCTCCCTCCTCCCGCTCCCGCACGACGCACTGCAAGATGGCGCAGAACATGCCCACCGACCCGACCCGCCTCGGCCCCGAGGGCACCGTCGCCCCGACTCCCCGTGCGCCGCTCCCCTCCCCCTTGCTCGTCCTCCTGACCCAACCCACCCGTGCTCACGCCGCGTCCGCTCCCCCGCCCCTTGCCACATGCAGAGAACACGCCCGCCGTCCACACCCTGACCGGCAGCATGATCTCGTCAGTCCCGCCCCTTCCTCACGCTGTCGTCGCTCTTCTCTTTCCCCTCCCACGCGCGACCTTCTCTCGTCGCCTCCGCGTCATCCGCTCGCTCTCGCAACGAGCTGCTTCGACGAGCCACAGGACCGATCACTGACGCTGCTTTGGCCATACCGCAGGCGCCCCCAGATCCCGCCCACCCTTGGTGAGGAGGACGAGGGCACCGAGACCATCGGCAGCCGCGACGCCCAGGGCCTCGCTGCCCTTGCTGGCAACCCCGCCTTCGGTGCGTACAGTCTTCCCTCTATGCACAGTGCGCGGCGCTGACGGATCTCGCTGGATCTCGCCTCCTCTCCTCCTTACCTCTTCCCCGCATTCATCCTCTCCTGCCCACCCGCGCACCGCCACTCGCCCCGAACACATCGCCGTACCCACCCACAGCCCAGCTCGTCCAGGGCCGCCTCTCGGGCCTGATTGGCCGCTCGTCGGGCTACGTCGAGTCGCTCCCGACCGCCGTCCAGTACCGCCTGACGGCGCTCAAGGGCGTCCAGCGCGACCACGCCGTCCTCGAGGCCGAATTCCAGAAGGAGATCTTCGAGCTCGAGAAGCGCTTCGCCGACAAGTACAAGCCGCTGTACGAGCGCCGCCGGGCGATCATCGAGGGCGCCGACGAGCCCAAGGAGGACGAGATCAAGAAGGGCGTCGAGGCCGAGGAGGAGTCGGACGACGAGGACTTTGACGACGAGGATGACGAGGAGGAGGACGCGGAGAAGCCCGCGCGCGGGGTCAAGCCCACGGCCGAGGAGCTCGCCGAGGCCCCCAAGGGCATCCCGGAGTTCTGGCTCACGGCGCTCAAGAACCACCTCGGCCTCTCGGAGCTCATCACCGAGCGCGACGAGGAGGCGCTCAAGCACCTCGTCGACATCCGCGTCACGTACCCGGCCGGCGGCAAGAGCGGCTTCACCCTCGTCTTCGAGTTCGACGCCGGCGCGAACGAGTTCTTCTCGAACAAGACGCTCGAGAAGACATACTTTTACCAGGACGAGGTTGGCTACGAGGGCGACTTTGTCTACGACCACGCCGAGGGCACCAAGATCGAGTGGAAGGAGGGCAAGGACCTCACCACCCGCATCGAGACCAAGAAGCAGCGCAACAAGAGTCGGTGGTCTCTCTTTGACCTCTTGTCGTGCAGTCACTGACCTCACTCTTGTCCCTCCGTCACTGCCCCTCCCCGTCCCCCGCCTCTTCCCTCACCCCTTCGCCCGCCTCCGCGCAGACACCAACCAGACGCGCATCGTCAAGAAGGTCGTCGCGACCGAGTCGTTCTTCTCGTTCTTCTCGCCGCCGGCGCCGCCCGCCGAGGACGACGACGACGCGTCGATCGCGAGCGACCTCGACGAGAAGCTCGAGCTCGACTACCAGATCGGCGAGGACCTCAAGGAGCGCGTCGTCCCGCGCGCAGTGGACTTCTTCACCGGCAAGGCGCTGCGCCACGAGCAGGGCGCGTTTGGCGACTCGGAGGACGACGAGGACTTTGACGACGAGTTCGACGACGAGGAGGACGACAGGTGCGTGGGCCTCGCTGTCGTGAACGGGTGCACGATGACTGACGACCTTTGCACCGATGTTGAGCTGAGCAGCGACGATGAGGGTGCCCCGAGGCGCGCGCCCGTCCCGCCTTCGCAGCCGGGCTCTGCCCCGGAAGCGCAGGAGTGCAGGAATCAGTGATTTCCCTATCGTCCCTTCCCCTTTGTCGCTTCCCCTTGATCTCCCCTTCTAGCGCCTGAGTGGCTGCTTTCCCTTTTCGCCTCTCCCTCGCTCGCACCCTTCACGTCGTAGTTCCCCCAATCCTCCCCCTCATGTCTTACGGTCCCCTCGGTTGTCCAGCGTCGCAAATGAACCCGGTACAACTCTCCTGGCTGTCACCTGAGTGGAGTATGAGCACAGCGAGCAGCAGACCTCGAGGAGAACTGATGAGATTCGCGCGGAGCGGGTTGTCCTCCGCCGCACCCGCTTGCTCCCGCGCACGCCATGGGCGACGTCGACGAGGGCGAGCCGATCATCTACACTTTCTACGACGTCGTGCACCTCCTCGCGCCGTACCCGTCCGGCCACGAGCACGCGCTCCCCGACCTCCCGTGGTACCTCCTCCCGTCGGCGTACTGCCCCGTCCCCGCGACGTGGGAGCGGCGCGACACCGACTCGACGCGGCGGTACCGCGCCGTGCACAACGCTGCGCTCGACAAGGCACGCGCGGTATGGGCAGAGACGCCAAGGGACGAGGCGGCGATCAAGCGGGCGCTGAACCGCAAGAAGCACGAGCGTGCAAGATGCGCAGCAAGGCGCGGAGGAAGGCACAGGCGTCGCTGAGCGGCGAAGACGGCGGCGACCGGGGCGAGCAGGGCGGCGAGGACGACTTCGACGACGACGAGGAGGACGACGATGGAAGGCCGTCGTCCGCGACCAGTACGAGGGGCTCACGCAGGTCACGGACGTGGACAAGCTCCGCGAGGCGACGACACTCGCCGAGGACCTCCGCGCGATTCTCGCCGCGCGGCTCTCGTTCGTGCACGAAGGGTCGCGCTTCGTGTGGGGCTTCCCGCCCGCGCTCAAGACCTCGACGGTCGCAAGGCTCCGGAGCGAGTATATGGAGTCGTACAAGAGCTTTGAGGCAATGCGGAGCCCGTTCAGCGAGCTCCTGCGTGCCCGACAAGAAGCACGAGTGGGGCGACGCGTTCTTCTTTCCCGACGAGCGGCCGAGGCCCGGTCAGCAGACGCGCATGGGCGTGTTCCGCGACCCCAAGACGCGCAAGATGCTCATGCTGCTCGAGCTGAACGAGACGGGCGACCTCGACGGGTTGTAGTGCCGCTCCTCCCCCTCCTCCTTCCCTCGCATCCTCCCTCCATCGCCTCCCACCTCTACCTGTACCTTCATTCACCGCCGCAACACTTGTATCGACCGCATCCACCTCATCAGCATTGCCCTGTCTGATCATTGCCGTGCGCGCGAGCTGCCCTTGCGCTGGCTCTGGCTGCCCGACTCCTCCCGCCTACTCCGCCGCATCGCCTTCTCCTGCTGGCTGCTTCCGCCTGCGTGCCTTCCATTCCTCGCCCTCCTCTTCGTTCACTGCTCCGACGCTCTTCTGCATCGCTTTTCTCACCCTGCCCTGTTCTCGCTTCCTCCGCTTCCCCTACTGCTCCTCATGTGCGTTTCCGCGCGTGCGCAGGCATAGACCAGCTCGCAAAGGACGCTCGCAAATAGGTCTTTCCCTGTCGCCCTCGCTGCCGACATCACCGACGCTCTGCCTCCCGAAGACGACACAGGCGACCTCGACTACCACATCGGCGAGGACCTCGAGGAGCGCGTCGTCCCGAGCGCGGTGGACTTCTTCACCGGCAGGGCGCTGCGCCGCGAGCAGGACGCGTTTGGCGACTCGGAGGACGGCGAGCAGCGATCTCCCTCCAGGCTCTTTCACGTTGTACTTCCGGTTCTCCCCTCCTCTAATTTTCTCACACCCCTGACGTCCGGCGTCGGCGAACGAGTGGAACAGCTTTGCCGTACGCAAGGGAATTGGCGTCGCGAAGGCGAAATGCGCGTCGCGTCGCGACCGGGAGGAGGGCAACTGATGAGAAGCCGGGTTGACCTCTGCCCCCTCGCTCCTCACGCGCCCTCGCACTCCACCGCGCGCCATGAGTCTCGTTCCATCGACAGAGTCCGACGACCCGTTCGTCCGCGATGTCATCACGCTCTACGACATCATCCACCTCCTCGCGCCGTATCCGCCCGGTCACGTCCACGCCCTGCCCGATTTGCCGTGGTACCTCCTGCCGTCGACCCTCTCGCCCGTACCGGCCACTTGGGACAGGACACCGTCGGAGGCAACAGCGCGCTTCACCGCGCTGCACAACAAGGCGCTCGACGCCGCGCGGGCGGTGTGGGCAGCGACGCCGCGGGACGACGCGGCGGCGAAAACGGCGCAGAACCGCAAGAAGCGGGAGCGCAAGCTGCGGAGCATTGCGCGGAAGAAGGACGAGGTGCGGCAGATGGGCAAGGACGACGACGCCGACGAGGACGAGGAGGTCAACGCGGGGAGGGTCGTCCGAGACCAGTACGACGGCATCTGGAACCGCATCACCGACGATGACAAGCTCCGCGAGGCGACCCTCGTCGCCGAGGACCTGTCCGCCATCCTCGCCGCTCGCCTCTCGTTCGTCCACGAAGGCTCTCCCTGGGTCTGGGGCTTCCCACCCACGCTCAGCGCGAAACTGGCGTCCGAGTACCTCAAGGTCTATATGGACTCGCACACGTCTTTCGCCCAGATACGCGGGAGCGCCCCCGGCCAACCCATCAGCCCCCTCAAGGAGCATACCTGCGGAGACGCCTTTTTCTTTCCCAACGAGCGTCCCGCCGCGCAAGTACTCGGGCCGCCGCGAACGGGCATCTTCCGCCATCCCAAGACGGGCAAGATGCTGCTGTTGATGGAGACGGTTGAGGTTGGCCGGGCAGAGGCATCTACTGCCGCCCGTTCGCGCCCCTCCCCTTTGCTCCCTTCCCCGTAACCCCCTTCCTCTTGCCTCCCTTCTTCCCGCCCTTCTTCTTCTTCTGCTTCTTTGTCCCCCCTGGTTGTACCGCCTCCACCGCCTGTACCTGCGTATGCCGTAGTCAGTTCTCCTTCGCGAGCAGCGGAGTGAGAATAGAGCACACCTGAGCTCCCGCTTCCTGGCGTTCCTCCGCTCGAGCCGCACCTTCCGCTCCACCCGCTCGAGCTCCTCCCGCTGCTCACGCGCCTGCTGTTCCATCTCCGCTTTAACCGCCGCCCGCTCGGCCGCCTCGACCGCCGCCTCCCGCTCGTGCACGTCCCGCTCAGCGAGAGCGAGCTGCTGCTCCGCGAGCGCGGTCTGCGCGCGCAAGCTCTGCAGGAGGATGCGCACGGCGGAGGCGGTCTCCTGTGCGGCGGAGAGGCGAGTGGTGGCGGTGGCTCGGGTGGCGGAAGGTGTCGAGGAACGGGGTGAGGCAGCGGGAGGAGGGGAAGACGGCGCGGCTCTGCTGAGCTGGTCGTCGGGAGGAGTGTGCGGTGCAGCACGGACAGGGGAAGGGAGACGCGGGGGAGGGTGCTCGAGCTTTGGAAGCGAGGGAGCAGGAGACGGGGCGAGGGAGCGGTGTCGCGGCGCCGGCTCTGCGGGAAATGTGAGGAGCTCGACGTCTGGCTGTATACTGGAGTCATTGAAGGCGCGAAAAACCCGGCGGGACGATGAACGCACAAAAAAGGCGAGAGCCTGCGTGAGCGAGTGTTGCGGAGCCCGCGCCTCCGTCAAGCACGTGTGCCGAGGGCACACTTCGACGCAACGCCACCGCCCCGGCGACTCTAGCGCGAACGCGACTCCGAAGCTGCAGTGCTTCGAAGAGGGCGCGCGTCGCAGCTGTGTGGGCCTCGTCACCCTCCGGCAGGGCAAGACGGTCGCCTCAAGGTACCGCCCGTCCCGACAGGCGGCGGAGCGGAGGAAGCCCTCGAGGAGATGCATCGTCACCGTTTTGAAGATGCTGCCCGGTTGTACAAGTAGCGGGAGGGGTTGGACGACCTGCTCGACGGCGTCAGCTCTGTCGGTACGAAGACTGAGGTGGGCGCACCGGCTTGTACTTTGAGCATCCCGCCCCATCTACTGTCAGGTGTCCCCGGTGCATCTTGACGTCCAGGTTCTCCTCCCGTAGCTCGACGGTCCTCCACCTCCCGGCGAGATTCCCCTCGTCGAAGGGTGCAGCGACGAGCAGCAACCGATGACAGCCGTGCTCAGCCGCGGCATCGTCCTCGCCGACCTCGCAGCGGATGTCGAGTCGCGCATTGCCGGTCGTATACCATTTCGGCCCGACGCCGGTGAAGCCAGCTCGGACTGCGGCGAGCTGCGCCTGGAGGAGGAGGTCGCGCCACGAGGCGTAGATGATGCCCTCTTGCGGCCAGAGGGCGAGCCTGTCGGGCGGTGGCGCCATCGGACGAGCGCCGGGGAGAAGGACGAGCAAGAGAAAGGAAGCGAGAGGAGGGCGAGCGGGGACGCCGAACGACGGACGAGGGGTGCGAGCGGCCACACGTCCAAACGCGGGGTTGTGCCGTCTCTGCCGCTTTGAAGCAGCGAGTTCGATGGATCTGTGGCCCGTAACAATCCGCCCAAGCGTCGTAGCATCTGCCAGGTCGAGGAGACACCGGCTAGAGCGATGAAGAAGGAGCAGCGAAGACGGCCCGCGGATCGGTAGACGCACGTGCACAGCTCGGTGCAGCTCGTATGAGCAGGCTGGCGGCGTCGCGGCTCAGCAGGGGCGAGGGACGACATGTGGTTGTGGCCAACCTGCCGCGAGCTTTCCTCGCCGAGGTTGCCCTCGCTCCCTCGACCTCGCTCTCGCGGAGAAGCTCGTCAACGGCCTCAGCCGCATTCTCTCAGCCTACCAAAGCCGAGCACAACTCGGAACAATCGCCCCGGCACCTCCCCACCTCCCGCTGCCCGCCTCTCTTCCGCTCCCGCCTCCCGACTCCCTCCACCCGCGATGGCGCCCAACACCAGCGCAAAGTACGGCCGGTCGAAGGAGACGGTCGAAATGAGCTTTGTCGACCTCGTCTGGATGCTGCAAGAGGTCCCCCTCGGGACGCCCAACGCCCTCCCCGCCCTCGGCTCGCCCCTCCCGTGGTACATCCTCCCCGCACCGCTCGCCAAGACCAAGTGCCCGTGGACGCGCGCGCCGAACAAGGCGAGCGAGCGCCTCGAGGGCATCCACCGCGAGGCGACGAGGCACCTCCGCGAGCTCGAGAAGGCCAAGCGCGACGCGCGCGACCCCGCCGAGTTGCGCGCCGAGGCGAACCGCAAGAAGAAGGCGCGGAAGCTCGCGAGCAAAGCGCGCAAGGAGGGCGCGGCGGACGCGGAGGGCGAGGACGACGCGGAGGACGATGCGGTGCGGCGGCGGAGGAGGCAGGCGCGGGAGCGGGCGAGGGCGGCGAGAAGGCGTCTAAGACGGCGAAGCGGGTACCAACCGCGCCGGCGGTGGCGTACGCGCTTCCGCCGCACATCTCAGAGGAGACGCAGGCTGCCTTCATCGAGCAGTACAAGCGCGTGCACGAGACGTGGGATCAGCGGCGGTGGGACGAGGCGGACGTGGTACTCCCGCCGCATCTGAAGAAGCAGGCGGTGTGGGGGAATGCGTACATCTACCCGCAGGAGCACCCGGACGACACGCAGCGCGGGCTTGTCCTCAACCAGGACACGCTCACGTTCGAGTACCACACCGAGTAGGCGCAACGGGGCTGTAGTTTCGCGTCTACACCGAGAGAGGCGTGGATAGTCTTGCCCGTCTACCGCGGCGAAAGCGCCCGCTGCTTCCCCTTGTCTTTCCTCCGACGCTCGAGTTTCTCCTGCGCGCGCACGCCCGTCAGCCTCCTCTCCACGGAAAGAAATAAGCGGCGCACCTGGGCCGTCTCCCCCGCGTCCCCCGCCTTCACCGCCCTCTGCATCCTCTTCAGCCGGACCCGGACGCGCCGCCTCGTCCGGCCGATGCGCTCCTCCGCCTCGCGCAGCTCCCCCTCCGCCTCCTCCAGCTGCGCGCGCAGCGCGTCGACTCCCGCGCGCAGAGGCGCCGCGGCGTTCTCCGCGGCCGAGAGCGCGGTCGTCGCGCTCGAGAGGGCAGCGACGAGCTTCGCGAGCGGGACGCGTCACGGGCGGCGGCGGCGGCGGCGGCGACGGCGCGGGCGGGCGGTTCGGGGTGGATGCGGAGGCGGACGCGCGGCTCGGCGGGGAGAGCGCGACGAGCGCGCGGGCTGACGCGCCGCCGTTTGAGGACGGCGGGGGCGCGGCCGGGGAGGAGGACCGCGGGCGCGGCGCTTTGCCCTGGCGCGCGGCCGAGGACGGGCCGGGGGAGGGCGCGGGGGAGCGCAGCGAGGGCGAGCGCTTGGGCGTCTCGGGCGGGCGGGCCTCGACGGCGTGGGGGACCTGCGCGACGGGGTGAGCTCGCCGGATCCGACAGGGCCGGGAGAGACGCACCCTCGGGAGCGCAGACTTGACGGGCCATGACCCGAGCTCCTGCTCGATCAGTGAGGGCGGCTGCAGGCGGAGGGTTGTGAACTGGCTCGGGGAGAGGGACGGTGGAAAC
Organism: Rhodotorula kratochvilovae; assembly: GCA_019926025.1. NCBI lineage: Eukaryota > Fungi > Basidiomycota > Microbotryomycetes > Sporidiobolales > Sporidiobolaceae > Rhodotorula > Rhodotorula kratochvilovae. The sequence continues at coordinate 40,818 of JAHSUG010000017.1, forward strand.
GCACGGCGAAGGTTCCGCTCGAGCGCCGGTTGCCGCTCCGAATTGGCCGGCCGATGCAACCGTCGAGCAGGCGAGCTGCTGGCTGCGCCGGCGAGAGCAGAAGTGAGCCCACTTCCGTGGCCATAGAGAGAGGCGAGGGAACGCACGAAGAACTCGAGCCTCCGCTGCAGCTTGTGGCAGCGCTCGAGAGCCTCGGACAAGCAAGAATGCTCGCTCTTGACCTCTACGCAGGTCCACACGGGCTCTCCCGTCGGGAGCGGGTCGCACTGCTTGAGCTTGATGAGGAAGTTGCATTCGCGGATGCCGAGGACGCAGGAAACGGTGTACGAGTACCGCCCACCGCCACTGCGGTCGGGAACCGCCTGCGTCTGGATGTAGCGCCCTTGCACCCGTGCATGCACTCGGAGCGCCGCTTCGAGCGTGTGCAGCTCGCGGTAGCCGCCCACCTTGTCACCGACGGCGAGCTGGGCATCCGCAACTGGCGAGTTCTGCGCTTGAACGGAAAGTCAGGTTGCGGGGCGTCAACCGCGTAGAGGTCTAGCTCACCTCGAGGAAGCAGGAGGTGCCAATCCCGCCGACGTGAGCAGAGTGCTCTCCTGCGCTCAGCGCGTCGAGGAACAGCTCCGTCACGCGCCAGCGCTTTGACGGTTCCGACTCGGCCTTGAGGACCGTGCGGATACAAATTCCGGTCCTTGCCTGGCTGGGCAGGACGGAGCAGCGGATGGAGAGCTGTCCGGGGCTGTCGAGGCGGTAATAGCGCTGGAGGGCGGTGAATCCCGAGCGGGCGGCGGCGAGCTGGGCAGCGAGGAGGAGGTCGCTCCAGTGTGCCCACTTTGAACCGACTGGAGGCCAGAGGGCGTGCTCTGCCGTGCTCATGAGCCCGAGCTGAGAAGGTCCAAGCGAGCGAGCGAGATGAGAGAGGCAGAAGTCAGCGATGACAGCTCTTGACGGAGAGGCAGCACGGGAGCTGTTTGCGCAGGGCGAGGATGGGGAGTATGTTCAAGGAAGAGGGCCAAGGGAGGAGACCGCCGTCGCCGTCGCGTCCGCCCCGCGCAACCTCCGCGACGAGGGTCGCGCGCTCCCTTTCTCCCGTTCACTCCGCTCCACGCAGAGCGTCGCACTCCAGAGCTACCGGGATGGCCCTCCGCTGGCGCACGGGCGCGTCTGCGCTCTCGGCGCCGCAGCTCGCCCTCGTCTTCGTCGTCACCTGGCTCGTCTCGCTCGTCGCCCTCCGCCCGGGCACCGCCCGCCTCTACAACCCGCGCATATCGGCCCTCTACTCCCCGCCGAGCACAGACGCCGCGCCCGACCGCCCGCGGATCCTCGCGAGCGTCGTCGTCCCCGCGTACCACGAGCGCGACAACCTCGCCCCGCTCGTCCGCGCCGTCTTTGCGAGCGTGCACGACCCCGCGGCGACAGAGGTCCTCGTCGTCGACGATGACTCGCAGGACGGCACCGTCCAGGAGGTCGAGCGCCTCCGCCGCGACGAGGGCTTCAACGTCGAGCTCCTCGTCCGCACCGACGAGAAGGGGCTCAGCTCGGCCGTCCTGCGCGGGTTCGAGCGTGCGAGGGGCGAAAAGATGCTCGTCATGGACGCCGACCTCCAGGTGCGCCTCTCCCGGTCTCTCCCCCGACGGTCCCGCTGACCCCCACCTTCGTCCCGAGCAGCACCCGCCCGCGGCCGTCCAGCCCCTCCTCGACGCCCTCTCGCCCTCGTCCCCCCTCGCACTCGGCACCCGTTACGGCGACGGCGTGAGCATGTCGAGCGGCTGGCCGCTCCACCGCCGCATCATCAGCTGGGGCGCACGGGTGCTTGCGCGGCCGCTGACGAGCGCGAGCGACCCCATGACGGGGTTCTTTGCCATCACCAAGGAGCAGGTGCGCCCCTTTCCACTCCTCCGCCTGGGAGACTCAAGCTGACTCCGTACTCCGGCAGTTCCACCGCTCGCACCCGATCAACCCCTCGGGGTTCAAGCTCGCCCTCGAGCTCCTGCTCAAATCCCCCCTCCCGCCGCACGCGACCATCCCCGAAGTCGCTTACTCCTTCGGGCTGCGAACAAGCGGGTCCTCGAAACTCTCGAGCAAGGTCATGCTCAAATACGTCGGGCAGCTCGTATCGCTGTACGTCTGGGCCTGGGGCGCGTACTTCCACCTCGCGCTCGCCGCGGGCGTCACTGTGCTCGTTGTGCTTGCAGAGCGCGTGTGGAGGGGCCGTGCGCGCGCGATGAGTAGGGGGAAGGAGTACCCCCTCGGGGGCTTCCACCTCGATGCGGGAACGCCGCCGCTGAGCCCGAAGGGGCGCGCGAAGCGGCGAGACGCGCCGGGCGGCGGAGGGGCGGGGATGACGAGCTGGACGGGCGCGCTTGGGGGCGGAGGGGGAGGCGCGAATCAGGTGCTCGAGCGGAAGAGGTTCGTGTAGCGCGTGCTGGGCAACGCGCAGTCGACTGTCTCTGACGTTCGCCTGAGCGAGGCGAGAGAGCTGCACTTGCGAGCCCATTGACTGTCAGGAGGAGGGACGCAAGCCGAGCAGCCCTTCCCAACCCTCTGCCCCTGCGACCTCGCCCATCAGCTGCGTAGTGACACATCTGCTGTTACACCCCCTCCCCTCGCGCTCACGCCGCGCACACCTACGCAAACACCTTCCTCTTCTCGAGGGGGTCGTCCTTCTGTCCGGGGCGCATCTCGTCGAGGCGGACCTGGCGCACGGCCTGCGCGTCCTTGCGCCCGCGGTACTTGACCGCGCGCGCGAGCTTGGCCGACGCGGCGCGCTGCGACGAGGGGATGAACTCTGCGCGTGCGGGGAGAGCGGAGGGTCAGGAACTGCTTCTACGCCGGTCGGTGCGCGCCACGCAGCGACGCCGCGTCGGGGATGTGGCGCGACTCGCTGCAGGGCGACCCGAGAGGGCGAAAAGGAAAGCGACGGAACGCACCCTTGTTCTCGTACAGGCACGCGCCGTTGAAACTCCCCTCGAAGATCTTGACCGGGTTCAGGACGAAGCGGGGCCCGACCTCGGAGAGCGAGAGGTGCGGCATGCCCTCCTTCTGCGCGACCTTGCGCGCCTGCGCGTCCGTCAGCGCCTGCGTCGACGAGGTCGTCTGCGCGAGGGCGTCCGCCGAGGGGGTGTCGAGGATCTGTAGGCGCGGGGAGCGCGTCAGGATGGTTCGGTAGATGAGAGGGTGGGAGAACGCGCCTGGTAGTTGCGGAACCAGATCTTGCCGTCGACGATCGAGAAGTTGATGACATGGTCGATGAAGGGCTTGGCTCGCCGCGCCGTCTTCGGGACCGCGAATGTCTGCGGGCATGCCACGTCAGAAGGACTGTGGAGAAGCGAACGAGCGAGCGCACGTGGGTGAGGACCTCCTTGATGAGGCGGAGGTGGGGCTCGTCGTCGAACTGGTTGTCAAAGACGACGATGGGGCGGGACCCCTTGAGGCAGTTGCCGGTCATCTTCATCTCGTCCATGGTGTGGAGGTTGAGGACGTGGAAGCGGACCGAGGGCCCGTTGGAGGCCTTTGCGGCCCAGAGGTACAGGTCGTTGTGCTGCCTGCGCGCCTCGAAGAAGAGGGCGTTGTTGCACGAGCTGAGGTAGCAGAGCTCGTTGATCGACGGAAGGTTGTGCTTGTCCTCGAGCTTGGTCTCTGCAGGGCGGGGCGTGAGGTGAGGTCAGTCGAGGCTCATCAGCAAGTCGAGGAGGAGGAGAGGACGAACCCTTCTTGGCGTGCGGGAGGAGGGCGAGGAGGTCTGCCATGAGGTGGCGCTGGCGCTGGGAGATGCCCCTCGAGCTGGTGACGAGGACGCGCTGCTTGTAGGGCTTGGCCGGGGTGCCCTCGGCAGCAGGAGCGGCGGCAGAGGACGAGGCGGCGGGAGCGGCGTCGTCCTGGGCGGTGCGCTTGCGCTTGAGGGACTGCTTTGCGAGGGCTGCGGGTGCCATGGTTCGAGTCGTGCTGGCCTGGCTCAAGTAGAGCGCGGTAAGCGGAGGAGGGGGAGGCGCTGCTGCTGCCTTGCTCGAGCTCAGTCGCCCGCGCCCCGATCACCCGGATCCAGCTCCCGGCAGCGGGAGGGGAAGGGACGCGCTTCTCCACGTGCAGCTGCTCCATAGCACCCACGCACACTCACGCAGCCCCAGCCGCCGTCGCCGCGCGCACCCTCCTCGACGCGCCGACCGGACGCGACCTGGAGCTCCACCTCGACCCGCGAAGGCGCTCTCGCTCGCACCCGCACAGGAGGGGTCCGGATGGACGTCGCCACATTCGCAGGGACCGCCGTACTGCCCCAGGGGCACGCGCACCGCCGCGACGCGTCCCTCGCGTTCCACCCGGCCGGGACCGCCAGCCTTCCCAACTCGCGGCCGTACTCGCCCGCCCTCAAGACAGACCCGCTGCCGTACGCCGAGACGTTCACCAGTGCACGGGTGACACCGGCGCCCTCGGCCGCCAACAGCAGGAGCTCCTCGCCCGTCCTCACCTCGTCCCTCTCGTTCACCTCGCGGCGATACCCGCCCTCACCAACTCCCTCTGCGGGCCCCTTCCTCCGCCCCAAGGACCCGCCGCGGATACCCCACTTCGCACGGCGCGTCTCCCTCACCCTTCAAGACTACGCGCATGCCGCCTCCCGTCCCTCGACCTACGTCCACTTCGTTCGCTCGCTCCACCCCTCGCTCCTCGCCCTCTTCTTCGTCTCCGTCTCCGCCACTCTCTCCAACAAGGCCCTTCTCCGCGGCTTCTTCCATGGCCTCACCTACTCGCTCACGAGCTGGCAGATGATCTGCGCAACTGGCGGCACCGTCTTGGCACAACGCATCGGCGCGTACAGGCCGCAGCGCGTGCCCGTCAAGCACAACCGCGAGCTGCAGGTCATCGCCTTCGTGTTCTCGTGCGAGATCCTCTGCTCCAACCTGGCGCTCCGCCTCGTCCCCGTCCCCGTACGTCCCGTCTCTCTCACTCCGTCCTGCGTTGTGCTCATTCGCCCGCCGCGCGCAGTTCCACGTCTCCCTCCGAGCCGCCTCTCCCATCCTCACCCTCGTCCTCTCCGTCGCCTTCTTCCATGTCCAGGCGACCCTGCGCGCGTCGTCCGCCCTCCTCGCCGTCCTCCTCGGCGTCGCCTTCACCTCCCACAACGAAGCGTACCTCTCGCTCGGGTCCCTCCTCCTCATCGCCTCCGCCCTCCTCCTCACCGCCAAGTCCCTCCTCCTAACCTACTACCTCCAGTCGCGCCTGTCGCTCCACCCACTCGACATCCTCGCGCGCATGTCGCCCCTCTCGGCGCTGCACTGCCTCGTCTTTGCGCTTGCGAACGGCGAGCCGAGGCGCCTGTGGCGCTTTGTCCAGGGGCGGGAGTTCACCGGCGCGCACGTTGCCGAGGTCGCACTCAACGGCGTCCTGAGCTTCTCGGCTGTCGCGCTGGGCCTCGTCGCGGAGAAGAAGACGCGCGCGCCCGCCATGGCGATCACGAGTGCGTCTCCTCTCCTTTTTGCCCCCGTCCGCCGAGCTCACACAGGGAGGGGGCGCAGCGCACGCCGCACAGGCCACTACGATCCTCTCCTCCGTCCTGCTCTTCGGCCTGCGCCTCTCGCCGCTGAACTTCCTCGGCGTCGCGCTCACCCTCGGCGGGGGTGTTCTTTACGCGCTGTGGGACGCGCGGGACCGGGAGGACGAGGGGTACCCTCCTCAAGGAGGCGGGGGCGCGGAGGAGGGACTGCCGACGAGGGCGCCGGTGGAGAAGCCTGATTGAGGTGCGGGCCGAGTGGCGACATTGTGCTGTGTTGTGACGATAGACGTGCGGTTGTGGCTCTCCTTTTCGCAGGCGCAGGTAAGGAGAGCTCATGCGACGCTCGCAAGCGGCTCGCTTGCTCTGGCTCCCTTCCCTCTCGGCGTATGCGCTTCTTGCTCTTGCTACGTTCTGCGTCGCGCTGATCTCGCAGGGTGTGCCTTGATACAACCTTGAAAGCTCCACTTTGACTGCTCGCCTCCAGCTTCCTCGGGCGCCGCCTCCGTCGCAATCACGCTCTTCTCCGTTGCCTGTCGCATCTGCCTCGTTTGGCCTGCACCGCTTCTCAGAGGCTCGGAGGACGACGCGTCGCGCTCCGCTTGGGCCCCGCGGCTCGGAGGACGCGGTCGCGACGCGGTCGCTGGAATGGGCGAACGCGCTGCTCTCATCCTCCTCGACTCCCAAGATGTGCGATGCTAGTTGTTACGACCCTCTGCCGCACCACCACTCCGATACGGACTGGGCGGACGACGAGGAGCAAGAGCAGGACGAGGATCAGGAGGACCAGGACAAGGGCCAGGAACAGGAGGAGGAGGAGGAGTGGAGCGAGTCGGACGACGAGGACCAGGTCGTCGTGTCAGGATTGCGTGAGCAGGTGCGCGCCTTCCCGCTCATTACGCGTTGTCGAGCTGACGAGCCCTCGTGCCGCAGACGCCCGAACACTGGACGGACCCGCCGTTCTCGATCGACTGCCGCAACCTCCCTTACCTCCCCGACCTCCCCGACGATTGGGAGGACGGCACTTCTGGCGGTCACTTCTACGCCTACGAGCTCAACCTCGAGCGCCGCGACGCCCGACTGGGCGATGCGGACCTGGAGAGGGTGCTCTCGACCGTCCTGAAGAAGCGGTACGGGCTCGACTGGGCACCCCGAGTGCGTGCTCCCCCTTCTCCGGCGTCGTGGACCACCGTTGACGACTCGTGCGCCGCCCGCAGGAGATCATCGCCATGTTGACGCGCAACAGCGTCCTCTCCGTTCTCGCCGTCGCGTACGACCTCCGCACCACGGAGGACAGCATCGTCTCCGGCGGCATTGGACAGCACCGGGCCGCAGACCTCTTCGAAGCACTCGTAGGGACGATGCGCATCAGCGCCAAGCGGCGCAGCGCGCGCTTCGGCTGGCTCTACACGCTGTTTGGCCCGAGGGTGTTTCCCGACTTGACGGAGCGCATTCGCCGGTTCCGCGGACGCCTCAGTACGTTCGCTGCTTCATTCTCACATGTCAGGACTGACATTGCCGATTTGAGCAGACGATCCGGCGTACGAAGCAAGGCTGCAGCAGAAGCTCGGCGGCGGGTGGGGCCGGGTCAAGCCGCACAAGCCGAGCAAGAAGGGGAGGACGTGAGGGCTCGACGTGGGCGCTGCAACGCGTTGTCTTTTCCTGCGACGAGGGCTAACGGCGCTCCTACTCGCTCGCTGCCCTTCCGTAACAACCTTCTCAAGCTGGACTCAAGCCCCCTCCGGCTCATTCGTGCGTTCGCCAGGGTGTGCATAGGACTTGATAAGTCCTTAGTGCTGTACTGCTGGCGAAAGCACGGGTTGAGCCCTCTGGAATGGCGAGGGCCAGAGAGAAGAGCTCCGTGTGTCGCTTGCTCTTCCGTCTTCCTCTCCCACTTTCTCGCAGCTACCGTCCTCCTCAAAGTCCTCCTCATGAGGCTTCACAACCGTCCCACTCAAGCTGGGCAAGCGCTATCGCGCCGGTGCTCTTCCCTCCTCCCACCTGCCATCGCCGTCTCTTTCGCAATCACGCTCGTCTTGCTCGCGGCACGGAATGCTCCTCGATCGCGCTCGCATGGCGCGACGCGCGTTGTCGCTCTCGGGACGTCGCGCCGCGTGTGCCGTTCGATTTCAGGCTCGAAGGGTTCGCTGGGACGGGTTGGAGCTCTCCCTCCCGCACTCCTCTCCCTCCCTTCGCTTCTCGCTCAGCTATGGGACGCACGGGCTCGCGCTCTGCATCGCCGGAGAAGAGCCGGTATCGCTCGCCCGTCCACCCTGCTTGCGCTCCGCGCACCGCTCCTGTTTCTCCGGCATCGTCCTCGAGCGATGGCGCCGACTCGAGTGATAGCTCGAGCGACGACTCCAACGCGGGCTCCAGCAGTGCCTCGAGCGACAGCGAGACGGACGAGACGAACGACTCGAGTGCGGCGCCGAGCCAGCCGGTCAAGGAGAACTCGAAGGCGGACAGCAGCGACAGCGAGTCGAGCGACTCCGACTCGGAGGATGAGGCGCAGAAGCTCATTCTTGGCTTGAAGACCGTGCGTCCCTTTTCTCTACTGCAAAGCGCAGGGTCTGACCACGCCGCGCGCCACGCGTGCTCACAGGTACCGGCAGACTGGGAGGCTCCGCCCGTCGTCGTCGACTGCCGGAACCTCCCGTCTCTCCTCGTCTCGGGTTGCCCTGGCTCCGCATCAACGGCAACGAGCGTCAGTACCAAGGAGGCGCCGAGGAGTTCAGGAAGGCTGCGCGCGAGGGCGACGCCCTACTCGAGTCGCTCCTCGCGCCGATCCTGCAGGAGGAGTTCAACCTCCAGATCCCGCCGCGGGTACTCCGTCTCTACTTCCTCGTACACCCTCCTCCGGGCTGACCTTTGAGCGTGGGCAGGACATCGTCAGCTCCCTCGTCCGCAACTCGGTCCTCTCCGTCCTCGCCTCCGCCTACAACCTCACCTTGCAAGCGACTTCCCCGCCCGACGACGAGCAGCACCAGGCCGCCGACCTGTTCGAGGCGTTCGTCGCGTCTTTCGGCCCAGAAGGCCACACCCGCCGGGACGAGTGGCTCGCGAGCCTGTTCACCCCGCGTGTCTTCCCGCACATCCCGACGGCGATCAAGCTGTACCGCGTCAGGCTCAGTGCGCTTGCGCTTTCTCCTCACTCTTGGCCTCGCTGACTGCGTTCCGTCTCACAGAGAGGAGTCGGACGCGCAACAAGCTGAAGAAGGCATGGAAGGAGAAAACGGGCTGGGGTGTCGTCAAGGGGTCGAGGGCGAAAGCGGGGTAGCTCCTGCGTCGGCTGGTGCAGTGCAGTACTGTTGCATGGCGAGCTCGCGCTGGTCGAGCGCAGTGGCCGTAGGAGAGCCGCGCGAGGCGGGCGAGGGCGACCTTCCCAAACTCGCGACCGGGTTCATCAACGCACCGTCTCGTTACCTCTGCGGCCGCGCGCACAGCGCGAGGATCTGAAGTACCTGGTGAGAACCCGGCACGTGTCGTCTCGTCGATAGACAAGCCGGCGAAGTTTCGCATGAAGAAGGCGACCCGACGCTCGCAGCGCACCCAACGTGCCCTCGTCCCGCGTATGCTTCCTTCCGACCAAGCTGCTCTACTGAACGACGGCGTTCCCTGAGCTGGAGTGTCGGATCGCGCGCTGCTCTCGCCATCCCGTCGCGCTGGACTGGCCCGGCTCGTTTCCCAACGCCTCCCGCTCGCACCTCTCTGGGCGATCTCTGAGCAGCTGCAGCGGAATAGCACCACCTCGCAGAGCCTCGTCCAGCCACAGAACGCCCCACGACGCGGCCGTCGTCCCAGCTCGACGGGCTCGCTCGATCACTCGTCTCGGCCGGAGACGCCTTCCCTCCCGCCCCCACCACGCGATGGCACGCTCGTCGCGAGAGTACTCCGAGGAGGATGCGGTGCTCGCGCAGGCGGACGAGCTCCTGCTCGAGCAGGACCGGCGCGACTCGTTCGCGTCGACGCACTCGCGCCGGTCGTCGTCAGGGCTCTACAGCGCGCCGCCCGCACAGAGGGCCGCGCCGAGGACCGTGCTGCTCTCGTACACGGCACTCGTCGTGCTCTCGACGTGCGCCGCCCGCCAGCTCGCCCGCCTTGCCCGCATCTCGCGCTCATCAACCTTGGCGCTTCCCCTCGCCAACTTCCTCATCCTCGACCTCACCGCCCTCGCCTTCAGCCGCATTCGCCCGGGAAGGAGCTTCAGCGCGGGCGGGCCGGGCGCGATTGAGCTGGGCAAGGGGGTCCACCTCGGCAGAGGCGCACCGACGAGGGGCCAGGCGTGGCTTGCAGGCGCAGCAGCCGCACTGGCGCTCAACCTGCGCTTCTGGGAATTGCGAGCAGGACAGACGAGGCTGAGTGAGGCGCTCGAGGTGCGCTTCTTCTGCCGGTCCCCCTCCCCACTCCAGCTGATCCTCCTGGTCGTCCTCTTAGGTCTTCACCATCCCCGCCTTCCTCGCCCTCGCACCGTACTTCTCCAGTAAGCTGCCGAACAGCAGCGTGTGGTACACCGCGCCGTCGACGGCATTCATGACGGCCGTCGCCGCTGCAACGTTCCTCGTCGGGTTCGCGCTCATCGGCGTGCCCGCATCTGGCGGCGCACTCGCGCTTGGGCTGCTGCGCGTACCGCTCGAGGCGGCTGTACTGGCGATGCTGAAAGACGGGCTGACGGCCGAGGCAGGGGTTGGGTGGTTCCTGACGGGCAATGCGATGGTGCGTTTCCCGCCCGTCCGGGATCTGCTGTTCGCGCTAAACGTCCTTCCGCCCCAGAGCGCCTCCCTCGTCTCCATCGTCCTCCTCCCCTTCGCCTACCTCTTCACGTCGTCCGAGTCGGGAACGACTCATGGACCTTCCGCCTACGCCTCCTTTTCCACCACCCTCCTCCTCACCACCTTCACCCAGATCGCCTTGTTGCACAACCTCTCCCTCAGCACTCCGCCCCTTGCAGCCGTAACCTCCGTCTTCCCGCGCAACTTCCTCCTCCTCATCTGGTCGACCCTCGGTCGCGAGGGCGTCCCGCTCCGCACAAACTGGATGCAGGAGGCCCTCGTGTATGCGTGCGGGACGGCCGCTTTGCTGTGGACGGAGCCGGATCTGTACGACTCGGTCACGCACCTCCGGCGCGGCGACATCGCGCTCGCCCCTCTCGGGGGGCACGTCCCGACCGATCCGCCTTCGCCGTCGTCGAGCCCGTCGCTCGTCTCGCCCCCGCCGAGCCAGCGCAAGCTGTCCTCCGACCGCACGACCACGCTCTCCTCTCACACTCCGTCGATCCTCAGCCTCGTCCCGTTCATCCCGCTCTTCGCCTTCCTGATCACCACCCCCGCAACGACCTCCCTTTCCTCTCTCTCCTCCGCCTGCGCCTACCTCCCGCCCTCCTTCCGCTCAACCGTATGCCCCGCCTCGACATCCGCGCCCGTCTCGCGCTCGGTCGACCTTGTCGTCGCTTACTATGACGAGGACCTCGCGCACGCCGGCGACCACATCGCGCACATCCGCCAGACAGAGTTCGTCCGGCGGCGGAGCAACCGCGTCGTCGTGTACAACAAAGGCGCGAGGAGCGAGCAGGAGCTCCGCATGGGCTTGAAGCTCAAGTGGACGGACGAGGTCGTGCCGCTGCCGAATCTTGGGCGTGAGGGCGCGACGTACCTCACGGTGCGCTCCTTCTCTCTATCGCCGCTCAACGTCCTGCTGATTCGCAAGAGGGCACGCAGCACATTCTCTTGCACTACAACTCGACCCTCTCGTCGATCTCGCCCGCGTGGCCCACCTTCTCTCCTGCGCCCGCCTCGCTCGTCACGCCGCTCGCACACCTCCGGACGACAACCCTCGCAGACCACACCTACTTCCTGCAGGCGCACCTCGCGTGGGACTGGATCGCCAAGCCGCGCCTCGAGCAGATGGCCGACGAGTCGGGCTTTGCGCACTTTGGCCCGCTCGTCCAGAGCGAGTGCGGGTACGACGCGCGCGCACCTGTCGATCTTCCGGTGCGTCACCTCCCCCCTCCCGACCAAACTCGCCCGGGGCAGTGCTGACGGGCTCGGCCTCGCGCGCGCAGGTCGTCAAACAGCTGTACAACATCTTCGCCGGCGAGATCTGCCCACCCGAACCGCAGCTCGTGCGTACCCCTCCGCCTCCTCGGCGCGCTCCCGCTGACCCACCCCCGCACGTTCAGGCCGCCTGGTCCGCGCAGATGGCCGTCTCGAAGCGGCGGATCCTCGCGCAGCCGTACGCGCGGTACGCGCACATCTCGGCGCTGCTCGAAGCCCCCGCGGGGCACTGGATCCACGCGCAGTGGGGCCCGAACGAGAGCGGGGGCCCTTCGAACCCTGCGTTTGGGCACAGCGTCGAGCGCGCGTGGCCGGTGGTGTTTGGGTGCAAGGATGGGGCGATGGCTGAGCGGTGCCCCGATGAGGAGTACAGGAGGGAGCTGTGCCAGTGTTTGGATACGTAGGATGGACACGCTGTAGGATGCGCGCTATGAATAGCGAGAACCGCGAGTAACGCGATCTGCGGCGCGACGACTTGGAGAGCATTGCTTGCGCGGTCCCGGCACTCCGTACATCGCGCATGCATTCCTCTCGCCAGTTCGTGTACGCGCAATATGTACCAGCTCAAGAGAGACTATCTACACGCCTCCTCCTTCGACCTTCCCAACGCTCCCTCCCCGCGCTCCTCACATCCCATACGTCTCGATCCTCTCCCCGCACGTCCCAAACAGCCTGTCCCAAACGCTGCTCTGCTTCCCGTAGTTGAGCCCGCTCTTGCCGAACCGGTGGTGCAGGTCGTGGTCCTCGACTGCGAGGCCCATCCCGAGCGGCTCGAGGATCGTCAGGACCGGGTGGCCCCAGAGGCGCGCACGCCCGAGTGGCCGAGGATCTCGACGTACTGCGCGCGAGGAGAGGGGCGGAGCGGAGTGGGTCAGCATGAGAAGAAGTGGAGAGATTCGCGAGCGCAGAGAGGAGGCAGGAGGATGGAAGGTGGAAGAGGGTAGGAGATGGAAGGAGAGGGAGGGAGACGCACGAGGGTGTAGCACAGCGTCATCCACATCTCGCTGAACGTCATCGGGACGAGGAGCGTCGCCGTGAGCGGGATGAGGAACACCTCGAGGCACTCTTGGTACTCCTCGGCGAGCTGCGAGGCGCAACAGGCGTCAGCATCTGTCAAGACCAACGAGCAGGTACGGGCGTGGAGCAGGCGGAGGACGGAGAGGAGGGAGGGGAGAGAATGAGCGACATACAATGGCAAGGATCGCGGTTGGGTGCTTGGTCGTGTGGTGGTGCCGGTGGATGAACCACAGCGCGTCGACCTCGTGGCTCGCGCGGTGGTACACGTAGAAGAAGTAGTCGAGCGTGACCTGCCACGCCGCGAGCCGGAGCGGGTACGTCCACGTGAAGTCCGTCAGGGGCGAGATCGACGGCGTGTAGTGCAGGTAGAAGGTAAAGGCCGTGCGGACGATCATGTACACTGCGGGCGCGTGGCGTGTGAGCGGCGGGAAGACGGGACCAGGCAAGGGGAGGCGCACGGGTGATGCCCGTCGCGAGGTGCTTGACCGACTTGTCCGGCGTGCGGTCGCGGCCAATGTTCTTCTCGTCGAACGTTCCGAGCCTGACGCACTCGTCTGTGGGAGGCCGGGGCGAAGAGTGAGTTTGCGGGCGGGCGGGTGGGGGAGAAAGGAGGGAAGGGAAGCGGACCGTTCAGACGGGCCACCCAGCGGAGGGCGCATCAGCGCGGCGACGTAGAACGGGTAGGCGAAGTAGAACGGCCACTTGTAGTCTGCAAAGCGAGGGAAGGTAGATCTCGGTCAATACCCATGCGTACGACTGAAGGAGGACGAGGGAGAGAACGCACTCGGGAAGAGCCAATGACTAGCCTGCTGGATTGCGAGCGGCACCAACGCCCTCGACACGATGTAGACGTTCTCCTTCATCACAGACTGGCGCGGGACAGGACCGCGATCGAGTGATTCGGGCTTCAACTCGTGCATGCTCGTCGGGCACGTCGCCAGGTTGCAGATCTTCTCGGCGAGGGTCATCTCCGAGAGGGGCTTGAGGTACTGCATGGGGGAGGGAACCGTCAGGCAGTTGGCGAGGAGGGCAAGGTGCATCAGGACGCGAGGCTGTGCGGAAACTCACGAAGGTCGACGGCGGGCGGCGGTCCACCTTCTGCTTGGTGGTTGGCGGCGTCGGCTCACCCTTCGGACGGTTAGGGTCCGTGGCATACGAGATGGGCGTCTCGGACGCGGTCGAAGAATCGTCCGAGTCGACGGACGACGACGAGTCGCGTCTGAGGGGAAGCTTCTTTGCCGGCGTGACGGTCGACGCAAGTACTGCTGATATCGCCATTGTGTGCGGTGCGCTGGCGAGAGTCTAGGAAGGATGCAGGAAGCAAGGCAGCTCAGCAGAAGCGCAGAAGGGTCGAGCCGTCAAAGTCGCCGGGAGGATGCCGGCCAGCGCTCGAACACGGCAAGCTCGAGCGGAAGGGCCGCCCTGCTCATTCAGAGCACCAGTCAGGCGCTTCCAACGCCAAGATCGTCGCAGAACCAGCGGGTGCGTGACGGGACGAGTCGTGAAGGGTTGTGTATGCATGCCGGTCCGCTCGTGCGGAAGGAAGAGACCAGCATGGGGAAGCCCTGTCCGTTCCGCTGACGGCGCAGCACCCTGTACTCTGTAGCTCATCCTGCCACTACGCGTCAGCGTTGCAGGTCACGCTGTACGGCGGGTGCGAGTGCCCTGCGCGCGAGGAGTGGAAGGTGAGGACCGCCGCGTCAGCAGCACGGGCTTTCTCGAGCCTTGTCGCGACTGCAAGGGGACTTTGCGGATCGTCGCAAGCACCAAGAAGCGTTCCCAGCGACGTGGCAGGGAGGGAGCGCGCGAGGGAGATGAAGTCGAGTGACGAGGCGGTTCCCAGCGACAACAGCGCAGAGCTGCGGAACCAGCACGAGCGTCGACAAGAATCGTCGCATGTCCGACTGAGCAGATCACAGCTGGGCCAGAGGGGAGGGCGGACGAGGCAGTGCGGTCGACGAGGACAAGGGCCGCGAGCGGGGGGTCGACCCTGCTCCCTCCGCACGACGAGCTCGATCCACGCAACAGAGCAGAGCAACAGACGCGCAGCTCCCACTCGACCCGCCCCAGTCGCGCTCGTCCTCCCGCTCTTCCTTCTCCTCCCCGCTCCGCCTCGCACGTCCTCCTCGCCCCGCTCGGGTCCAGCGGCCGACTACGCCATGGGCGAGTACCTCAAGGACGTCCCAGAGTTCATCGAGCTCGACCTCGGCGAGAGCCTCATCTCGCGCACAGAGTCCCTCGGTCCGTCGTCCTCCTCCTCTCTCGTCGTCGACCCCCCTCCTCGTCCCGACAGGGGCCACCCCGCGGCCTGTGCGCGTCAAGCTTCCGCTCCAGCACCCTGAGTCTCAGCGTGGAGCGAGCCAGGGCTGAGGCGCATGCGCTCGTACGCGATCCGAGGACACGCGGACCCCTTGAGGCGGTGCCGGCCAGGAGAGGGTCGTCTCGCATTTGCACCGTACTGACCCTCCTGCGCCCACGAAACAGCCTCCTTCCGCGAGCTAGGCCCGCCTGACCTCTGCCATGTCATCAAGACGACGGGCAAGGCCGGCCAGAAGGATGTGCGTGACCGGGCCTCCTCACGCCGTCTCCCCCGCTGACCCTCGTCCCGCACGCAGGTCGGCTCGTACCACTACGTCTCCGGTGTCGATGCCTCCTCCTCCGCCTCGCTCGCCGCCTACCTCAACTCGCTCACCTACACCGTCGAGGAGACCGCGTCCTGGTTCTTCGGCTCGACGACCGCCAAGTCGCCCTGGCGCATCCGCGGCGGCGCCTTCTGCTCCTTCAACGCCTTCTCGCGCGTAGACGTGCGCGTCGAGGTCAAGATTCCCGGCGGCGTCGAGGCGTACGTGATCGACGTGCGCGGCGAGCGGTGCGTCCCCCTTCTCTCCCCTCTTTCCGCTCCTCGAGCTGACAGTACGCACGCAGGCACGAGGCGACGCCGCAGATGTGGCAGGAGGTGTACCTCTCGGCGATGCTCCGCGCGATCCTCTACGCGGACGACGCCAACTACCGCCTCGCCGGCTTCCGCAAGCTCGACCCCATCTCGTCGCTCGACGCCGAGCTCAAGTTTGTCGCGGCTGCCGAGGCGGCCTTCTTCAAGGGTGCGTTCATACATCCCGCTGTCCGCGGGCGGTGCTGATTGAGGAGCACGCGCAGGCTGGCAGCTCGGTTCCGAGCCCGAGATCCAGGTCGCGACGGTCGTCTCGAACCACCTGACGAGCGGGCTGATGAAGTACTTTGGCGACTCGTTCCGGTACGGCCCCGCGGTCAACCTGTTCGAGAAGCTCGTCGTCAAGGAGGGCGAGGTTGCGTGCCTGTTGGCGCAGAGCTACCTTGGCATGAGTGCGTCCTCTCGCTCTTCCTGGGAGAATGCGCAGCTGACGATGATGCACACGCAGATGAGGAGGTGAAGGCGGTGCGAGTGCTGCAGTCGGCGATCGCGAATCACCCGCAGTCGTACTCGCTGCTGCACGTGCAGTGCGACTTCCTGCGGAGCAAGGGCAAGACCGAGTGGGCGCTCAAGCTCGCGAAGCAGGCGGTCAACTGCGCGCCGAGCGAGTTTGTCACCTGGGCCAAGCTCACCGACGTCAACATGGAGCTCGGGCGGTACAGCGACGCGCTGTTGACGCTCAACTCGTGCCCGATGTTCACCTACTCGGAGCGCGACCAGCACCGCATGCCCACACCCGCAAAGTCGCACCTCCCCATCAAGGACTTCATCGCGACGTCCGGCATCCTCGACGACGAGGCCGCCGCGCACAGCAACAACGACGCCGACGTCGCGCTGCTGCGGCTCCCCGCGCCGAGCCTCCGCGGCACGTTCGCAAAGGCGTACGTCCTCCTCGCCAAGCTCGTCGGCGTCATCGGCTGGGACGAGCTCCTCAAGTGCCGGAGCAACGTCTTTGTCATGGAGGAGGAGTACCGCGCGCACCGCGCGGCCGACCCCGTCCCCGAGTCGCCCCTCGCGCCGGGCGCGAACGGCGCAGAGGCGGGCGTCGCGCCGCACGGTGCGGATGACGTCGCGGAGGGGTTCGGCCCGCTCGCGATCGCGACGGACGACGAGGGGAGCGAGGCGGCGTCGCTCAAGGGCGCGGAGGACGACGCGCCTGCGCCGGCAGCTTCTTCGTCGCCGGCGGCGGGCGGCGTGCCGACGATCGCGGTGAACGGGCAGACTGAGGATGGGCGGTCTGTGGAGCCGGAGCGCGCGCCTTCGAGCCCGAGCATCCCGACGATCAAGGTCTCGACCGAGTCGGACGGGGAGCGCGAGCGCGCGGAGCTCCGCCGCTTTGAGGAGAGCGAGGAGGGGCGGCGCGCGAGGGAGGGCGTGCACAAGCCCGGGGCGGCGAGGCAGGCGCCGGAAGAGAAGGAGAAGGACGGCGCGGAGGAGGAGGAGGAGGAGGGTGCACGGGCGGCGAAGGAGGACGAGGAGGACAAGGACGGCGCGAGCTTCCAGAACAAGCGGCTGTGCGAGCGGTGGCTCGACAACCTGTTCATGGTGCTGTACGAGGTGTGTCGCTGCGTTCCTTCCTCCGAATATTCAGGCTGACCCGTTCGCGGTGCGCAGGACCTGCGGGTGTACACGATTTGGCGGGCAGAGGTCGCGCACTTCAAGGCGCAGCACCTGCCGTACCGCAAGACGGGCACCGAGTGGGAAATCCTCGGCGAGCTCGCGCAGCGGCTCACGCACAAGGAGGAGGCCAAGGACGCGTTCCAGCGCGCGCTCGACGCAAAGTTCTCGGCCAAGGCGTGGCTCAAGCTCCTCGAGATCTATGCCGACGAGGGCGACGTCCAGCGCGCGCTCAACGCCGCGATCCGCCTCAGCGTGTACCAGCACCGGTGGTACATGGAGGCCGCGTACCCGACCGCGGTGGCGCACCAGCTCTTCAAGCTCATCCGCCGCGACGGCCTCGCAAAGATCTCGTACTCGCTCGTCTCGGTGCGCCGCCCATGCGTGCTCTCCTCTCGTCCCCGCCCGGCGCTGACCCGCTCGCCGCACAGATGAACGTCCCGCAAGCGATCCTCAAGCGCGTCGCGCAGCCGTACTTCCAGTATGCGCAGACGTTCCGCGTCGAGGGCTGCGACTTCTAGACGCGCCCGTCCAAAACTACCCCTCTTCGCCGTTTGCGCGCGTTTTCGTTCCCTCGATACCCTCCTCCCCCTTTCGTTTTCTCGGTTTCACTCTCGCACCCTCTCATGATGACGTTCCAGACGATCGTAGTATCCCGAGCAGTGGGAACCGTGTGCATCCCCGCGAGCTGGTGAGGCAGTCGCTGTGGTGAGCCGGAAGCGAATCGCCGACGCCTCTCTCCTGGCCTGCCGCACTCAGCAGCGTGCTTCGTGGACCACTTGCGATTATGTACTGACCCTCGCCAAGCCCTACGAGAGGCGCAAAGAGGAACGCCCTCATCAGCTCGCGCTCCTCCGCTCCTCTCCCCACTCCCGCTCACTCGCCCCGCCCGGCTCGAGCTGCCACTCGCAAGCATGACTGCACATCCTGCATCCACCTCGCCCGCGCTGCCCACCAAGCGCATCGTCTCGGTCGCGCATCTCGAGGCGTGGCTCTCGTCGCCCACCCACGCCGACGTCGTCGCTTTCGTCGAGGAGCTCAACGAGTCCGTCGTAGGCGCCAAGCTCACCGACGAGGTGTCCTCCAATGCCGTGCGTTCCACTCCCTCCCTCAAGAGACTTCGCCCGCTGACCAAGGTGCACCGCCGCGGTCCCTCTCGCAGGCGGTCGACGCGCTCGTGCAGGTGCTCGACGCCGTAGAGGAGGTATACAACGAGACCCCGCCAGTGGACAACGGCGGGTCGCGCTTCGGGAACCCCGCCTTCCGCGACTTCTACGACAAGGTCGCCTCGGTGCGCTCCCCCTTCCCTCCCTCTCCCGGGCGTACGCTGACTTAGAAAGAAACAGCGCGTTGCAGAGCTCCACGGCAGGATACCCGGCCTCGACGCAGAGCACGTCAACGAGCTGAGCACGTACTTCTGCGAGTGCTGGGGGAACCGGACGCGCGTCGACTATGGCAGCGGGATGGAGCTCAACTTCCTGTGCTGGCTGTGCGTGCTGCTGCTCTGTCTCTCTCTGTGGTGTGGCAGAGCTGACGGACATCTATCCGCAGACTGTGCCTCCAGAAGGTCGGCGTGCTCAGCAAGGAGGACAGCAAGGCCGTCGTTCTCAAGGTCTTCTGGAAGTGCGTCCGCGTCGCCCGCCCCGTTCTGCAGTTCATGGCTGACGCGTCCTTCACAGGTACATGCGGGTCGCTCGGCTGTTGCAGACGGGCTACTGGCTCGAGCCGGCGGGGTCGCATGGCGCGCAGGGGCTCGATGACTACCATTTCGCCGTCTTCAGTGCGCTCTCCTCCCTGGGCATCGCATACCCCCACACCCGCTCACCCCACCACGTGTGCAGTCTTCGGCTCGGCGCAGCTCAAGGGTCACAAGTACCTGCGGCCAAAGTGCATCCACGACCCGGAGATCCTCGAAGAGTTCTCGAAGGACTACATGTACCTCTCGTACGTGCGCTACATCAACTCGGTGCGCTCCTCTGTCCGCTCTCTCGTTCCCTTCCATAGCTCACACCCGCCCGCCCGCCCGCAGATCAAGACGGCGTCGCTGCGGTGGCACTCGCCGATGCTGGACGACATTTCGGGCGTTAAGACGTGGGACAAGGTCAACTCGGGCATGCTCAAGATGTACTGCGCCGAAGTGCTCGCCAAGCTCCCCGTCGCGCAGCACTTCCTCTTCGGCGCGCTGCTGCCGTACCCCAACGCGCCGGAGCTTGCCGACCACCACGAGGAGCCGGACGTCCACGCCGACGAGCACGGGCACCTGCACGTCCGCGGAGAGGCCCAGTTCGCAGACTGCTGCGGGATTGCTATTCCCGCGCCGTTTGCTGCAGCGGAGCAGCAGAAGCATGGCGTCGCGAGCAGCTTGCGCGACCTGGGGGCGAATCCGGCTGTGCGGCGCATCCCGTTCGACTAGCCAGCGCCGGAGGGTGCCCCTCGCAATGCAGATCTCCCCAGCTATCTGCTGGCGAGCCCGGAGAGGCGCTGGTCCAGGGTTCAGACGAAAAAACGAGGGAACCGCGCGTGAGAAGGGCGAGCTCGCGGAGTCGTGCCCTCGGTCCAAACGAGCTCCGTTTCCCAGATCGTACATCCGAGCCTAGAGTTCCTCTGTCCGACCAGCCCGCGCAAGCACTCGTCTGTTGCTCGGCTGCCTCCTTGCCCCGACCTCGCTCCTCTCCTCCGCTCCTCTCGCTTTGTCCCACGTCGCACGCCATATTGGCGCAACACGAGCTGCTAGATAGCTAGATATACGTCCTAGGCGTTCTGCACGCTCTTCCACCAGCCCTTTCGAGCTTGTGCGCCGTTCAGTCGGCATCTCCGCCCGACACGCGCTGATGAAGCTCTCCTTGTCCCGCCCGCGCACAGATCCAGCCAGGACCGCGCGCAGATGGACGATTCGCTCGATACGGCGACTATCCGGCCGAACAACCCGCTGCAGGACGCGCTGAGCGGGACGACCCCGCGTGCACCGCCCCGCCCCTCGCTCTCCTCGCCGCCGCTCTCGCCGCGCCAGGGGCACGCGCAAACCCCGCCACGCCCTCCGGCACGCGGTAGCGCGCCGACTTCGCCCCGCCAGCAAGCGGCGCGCACCCGTTCGCCGCCTACGAGGCGCTCGCCCGGCGCGGCCACAGCGCTGGGCGGACGACCCGCCCCGCCGGTGCATGCGCAGAGTCGCATCGAGGGCCCTGCGGAAGAGGAGCTCGAGAGGTTCGCGGCGCTGTGTAGGAGGCTGTACTACGACAAGGATGGTGAAGCGGGTGCGCCCCTTTCCCTCCTTTCCACCGCCGAAGCAGGCTAACCCGCGCAAACGCAGCCCGTCAAGTCGACTCCACCCTGCAACGGCTTCCTGCGTCGTTCCGCACGCCGTACGCGCGCACGATGGCCACCGTCCGCACCGCCTTCCACCGAGACGAGGAGGTCCGCCGTCGCTCGCACGTCGAGTCGCTCCTCGCGTCGACCCAGCCCGGCGCGACGATCAAGGCGCTCCTGTCCGTCTCGCCCGAGAGCACCAGCCTCGCCGCTCTGCGCTCGTCCGCCGCGCGGACGCACCGCCGCGCGCGATCGCGCGAGTTCATCGACACCAATTGCACGGCGGCGATGCCGGGCACGCACCCGTTCTTTAAGGCGCTCTTTGCGGCGCTGTGGGTGCAGGCGATGGACTCGCGCCGGGGAGGCGCCGGCGAGCGCGTCGTCGAGTGGGAGGTGGACGTCGCGGTGTTTACGGAGGCGGGAGGGAACGAGGCGTGGGCGGAAGAGGCGATCGAGGCGCTCAAGGGGGTGCGCTCGCACGGTCTCTCTGTCCATTCGCTATCTCGCTGACGCTTGTCTACAGGTACTCGGCATGACGGAGCGGATTAAGGAGCCCTCGCACACCGACTCGCTCCGCACCTCGTACCTCGGCTCGTCCGCTGCGTCCGAGACGTCGAGCGTCGCGGGCGGCGAGCCCGTCATCGCGCCCGTCATCTTTGAGCACCCTGCGCCCGTCCCGCCCGGTGCGCAAGGAGGGCACAAGAAGGACCCGCCGCCGGTCCCGCCGCACCGCGGGAGCGGCAGCCTCCGCAACCGCTCGGGGTCGGACCCGTTCCTCCATCCCGCGGAGAAGGCCGCACGGCAGCAGAAGCAGGCGCAGGTCGTCTCGCCGCTGTCGCCGTCCGCGTCCCTTCCGCCTTCGCCCGACCCGTCCACCTCCTCCCCGTCCGCCTCCGTCCCCCTCCTCGCGGCCACCTCCCCGCTCACACCGACCGCGCCGGCCCTCCCACACTCGCAAGCGACCGCCGTCTCCCTCCCGCCTCACCAGTTCCGCATCTTCTCCCTCCCCTCATACCTTACCAATCCCGAGTTACGCTCGCTCTGCCGCCTCTTTCCCGCGTTCATCTCCTCCCCCGCTCGGGGGAGCGCACGCTTCCCGCACGCAGGCGCAGAGGCACGACAGGCCGACGTCGACCTCGAGGCGGGGCAGCCCCCGACTGCGAAGGTCGGGCATGGGGAGCTGCGCGTTGGACAGGGGAGGAGGGACGCTGGCTGGCGCGGGACGTGGTGGGAGCGGCTGGTGCTGTGGCTGCGGGCGCTGTTCGGACTTGCTTAGGGTCCAAGCCGAGGGATGCAAGTCTCTCATCTCGCACGTGCAGGCGGGAGTAGAAGCGGATGAAGGCACTGCTGCTGTTGCGTTGCGCGCGCGAGAGACAGAGAGGAAAGTGGCTATCTATGTACGGGGGAGATCTGCGAGTCGTGCTACAAGGAAACAATGCGGAGAGAGGGCCGTCGAGGTAACCGAGAAGGATAGAGGGGAGGAAGAAAACGGGCCCAGCGGGAGAGACGGGACCGAGGGGCGGGAAAGTCAAAACTGCGAGATGGGCAGGCGCCTCCGCAGCGCCTCGTCGTTCACGGCCTCCTGCTCCTCCACCGCTGCCCTGCGGCCCACCCTCAAGGACCGACCATCCGTGCGCGATGCGGCACATCGACCACATCGTCGAGGCTGATGGGCCCCTCGTCCGCCATGCTGCTCACGGCCGTCGTGACGCTGCTCGAGAGGACCCTCCGAAGGGGCGCGATCGGGCGCTGCACCTTCGGCGGGTGCGGCCGTCGCCCGTGGCCGCCGCAATCGACGCCGACGAGTGAGGTGTGAAAGCCGTTTTCCTGCGGCGCCCAGGCGTGCGACGGCGCCGAGAGCGAGAGGAGGTAGTCGTCGTGTGGCGGGGAGGGCGTCGGAGGGAGGTATGTCGGGATGGGCTGCCCAATGGGCGAGTGCGGCGCGCCATTGCCCGAGTGCTTCGCCAGATTCGAGGAGGTGAGCTGCAAGTGAGCGAGGAGCGTTAGCGAATGCAAAGAGGTAGCAGGAAAGAGCAGTGACGCACGAGGTGACCGTGCCGCCAGGTGGCTCCGCACGCTCGCCCTCGCCATCATCGCCAGATGAGTTGCTCGGACTCCTCAGGCCGTTCGGGCCCAGCGGCTGCCGCACGCGCACCTTGGGGTGGTGATAGATCTCGCGCGTCTCGACGATCTCGGCCGACGCAGTCGGCGCGAGGCGGGGCCGCTTCGCCGCGGGCGGGAGGCACGAGAAGCTCGGCGGGCGGCTGCCGGCGACGAGGGGCGAGTCGGGCGTTGGGAGCGCGTCCGCCGCGGAGCGCTTCTGCGTCGGCGGGTGCCGCGTCTTGACCACCACGGTGAAGAAGTCGGCGGGGAAGGTCGGCGTCATACCCGACATGCGCAGGCGCGCGAGCGACGAGTGCGCGCTCCCGTCCCCGCTGCCGCTCCCGCCGCCGCCGGCGACGCTCCCGTCCGACGCAGACGCTTGCACAGACGACTTGCTGCCGTCGACGATGTCGAGCACGCCGGCATCGGCGTCACCCGCCTCGTCGTGGATCGAGCCCTCCGACGTCGAAGCGCGCGAGCGGCGCTGCTCCCGCTCCTCCGCGTCGAGGACGCCGAGCGCCTCGACAGCACCGCCGAGCTCGACCGCAGGCGGGAGGGCAGGCGGGGTGATGGGCCCGTCCTCTTCCTTCGAGAGGTCGCTGCAGAAGAGCCCATTGCCGTAGAAGACGAGGGTCCCGCGGCGGTCCTTCTCAGGTCCCGCGGCGACAGAGACAACGGCCTCCGAGTCAGGCCGGGTGCGCTGGCTCGCGGCTTCAGCGGCGTGGTTGTGCGCGTCGAGGTTCGCGGCCGAGAGCGCGTCGGACCCGTCCGGCGCGCCGCCGGAGCTAGTCTTCGCGTTCTGAGGCGGCTCGTACGGCGCCTGCGACGCGACCGCGACCTTGGAAGACGACGAGTCGGGCGCGGCGGCGGAGAGCGCATGCTGTCGCTGCGGCGCGGGCGGCGGCGGGACGGCGTGTTGCTCCGGCTCGCTCGATTTGAGCCGGTCCATCGGCTGCAGTACGGCGGCGGTTGGTCGTAGGGGTCGTATGGGCTCCTTGGACGCGGTGTCGCGCCCCGACGAGGGCAGCGACGTCGCACCCGTCCTGCTCGATGGCGCGAGCGAGTTGGCGAGCAGGTTCGTCCCGCCGCTGCTCGGGTCGCGCGACGACGCCTGCCCGCTCGAGCTCGAGACGATCGTCTCCTTGCTCGAGGGGTTGCTGCCGCTAAGCGTCGAGCGGCTCGGCGCGGACGACGCGCCGTCGACCGAGCCGACGGCCTTGCCCTTGCCCTTGCCCTTGGCGAACGCGACGACGTCGCCAGTGTCGAGCGGGTCGATGAGCTGCTGCAGCTCTTCGGGCGTGCGCGGGCCGTTCCACCGAATCCGGCCGCCGTCGTCGCTCAGCTCGAGGCGGTGCGAGAATTGGCGGACGGCGCGCTGGACGAACGAGACGGTGACGCTGAAGCGGTGAATCTGGGCCATCGTCAGAGCCAAGTTGAGGTAGACGAAGCCCTGCGAAAGGAAATCGTGCGAGAGGAGGTTGGCGAAGTAGGTCTCGTTCGAGGCGGAGAGGGCGCCGAGGTTTGGGACCGTGCGGGAGGGGTCGAGGGGCGGGAGGGGGATGGCGTGCGCGGGAGGGGTACGCGCATGGGCGGTGCGGAGAAGAGAAGTCTGGAAGAGCGCCTCGAGAGCGTCGACGATCTTGTGCGCAACGGCGACGGCGCGCGGGTCGGAAATGGGCGACGTGTCGACAATCGGCACCGGGATCGAGTGGACGTGCGCAGCTTTGGGAGGGAGACGGATGCCCGAGCCCGTCCCGCTGAAAGAGGCGGGCTCGACGCCCGAGTTACTCGGGCCGGCGAGGTCGCGAAGGTCGGGGCGGCGGGTGGGCGGGTTGAGCGCGAGGTTGGCGGGACGGAAGGCCGACTCGGCGTAGTTCTGCACGTAGCGCGTGAGGTAGTCCTCGAGCTCGAAGCGCTTCTCGCTGCGCGGAGACGAAAAAGGTCAGCAGGGGCGAAGGCGAGGAGCGAGGTGCAACGCACGACGGCAAGCCCTCGAAGAAGCGGATCTCGAACAGGCGGTCCTGCTTGACCTCCGTCGGGACACCCTCAGCCTCATAGCGCTTCAGGCGCTCACGGAGCTGGCGGTCTGCGGAGGAGAGGGAAGGTCAGCATCGGTCCTTGCTCCTCAAAGTGCACGACGACGCACTCTGCACAGCGAGCTCGTCGACGCACCGCGGAACGTCGCATCAGCGACGACCCTGCGTTTCCTCTCGCGCTTGGCGGGGCTGGCGCTCCCGCTCGCGCCCGCGCGGCTCCTCAGCTCGCCCGAGCTAATGCCGAGGTCCGTCGCGCGGGTATCGCTCGTCTCCTCGCCCGTCGCGCCAGGGTCGACCCTGCGGTCCGCCGAGTCGAGCCCGGAGACGTTGGGCTCGTCGGGGTCCGAGTCCGAGTGGACGCTGATCCCGAGGGCGCCGATGCGGCGCAGGCGCGGCAGCGACGGGTGCTCGACGCTGCTCTGCCGCAAGCGGATGCGCTTGGTGGGACGGGCGGGGAGGCTGTCGTCGTCGCGGTCGGAGCCGGACGAGGCGGACGTCGCGCTCGAGAGGAGGACCTCTGCGCTCGACGGCGACGCAGTCCCGGCGGCGGCGGCGCTGTGGACGCTCCTGCGCCGGTGGGTGGCGTAGTGGAGGTGTGCAGCCGAGCCTGCGTCGCCGTCCGTCGACGGGAAGGGGTACATCGCGGCCCGTCCGTCCGCACGACCTGCAGAAGCACTCGTCCCGGGCAGCAGTGCGTCTTCGCTGGACGAGAGCGCCTCCTCGTCGCCCAGCCCGTCCTCGTCCTCAATGTCCGTCTCGTTGCCCGCCCCGCCGCTGTCGTCCTTCATGTCGTCGCGACTGCCCTCGGCACTCGACGAGTCGGGCGGACGCTCCGCCGCGAGTTCGCTCGCCGTCCGCGAGTGCGTCGCAGAGGGCGAGTCGATCTCGAGGACGGTGTCGAGGGTGCGGTGCTGCGGCTGAACCAGAGCTGAAAGCGCAATTGGCGGTGCGGGCGCGGACAAGGCTGCGCGCGGCGACGGAGGATCTGCCGCGAGCGGCGGGACGGGATCCGGACGCATCTGCCCTGTGCGTGGGTGGCGTGCGTGCGGGTGGTCAGCAGGGTAGCACAGACGTGGTGGTGGGAGAAGCACCTCCCTGGCCGACTGGCGCTGGATGCGCTCTCCCGGCGCAACCGCATCTCTAGCAGATCGAGCTGTCCACGGCCGCCGCCCCGCTTTCCTGAGGGGTTCGGCCAGTCTTCCTGCCCTCTCTCTGCGGTGTCCAGCATTGTTCGTACACGCAGAGGCGCCTGCGCGCTTTTTCCCAGGCCACCAGCAGCGCCTGCTCCTCTCTTCACATGTCCCGTCGTGGCGCCCCAGCTCGCTCTCTCCGCGGAGTCGCCCTCTCTGATTGGCCCAGTCGGGTGAGCGAGATGTCGGCACGGTCTCGATGGCATTTCGCGACGCCAACCCAGGGAACACGAAGGCATCGCTCCTCGGGGAGTGCCGAAGGCAAGGGGGAGGGTGCACTCGACCCTCGAGTGCGAATAGAGATGGCATCGCGCGTGGCGGAAACGCCGGGCTAGTAATGACAAGCGCAAGAGCGCGCACCGACGAGGATCTACAAGAAGGCGGGGCGGGGGGAATCACAGTGGGAGGAGCTCATCGCCCTGGAGCCGCGCCATCGGATCGTCGAAGCGCTGCTCACGACTGCGCCGGTACGCATCTGTTGGCAGGGGGAGCGCGTCGCAGGGGCGGTGACGGCGCGAGGAAGGAGGAGAGTGGACGAGCGGGAAGATCAGCACGCGGCGCCGGGTCCGGGGGGAGAAGCGAAGCGATCGCCGTGACGTGTCCCTCCGCTGCATACGCTCTGATCATCTGCGAGCGGCACACGATCCGCCACACCAACCATCGCGACCGGCTGCACCATCAGCGGGGGAGGCATCGCCCCCGATCGCACCACCCGCAGAGGCAGCGATCCCGCCTGCGCCGTGGCCGATACGATGCCGCCCCCGGCCAGGCAGCACCGCCACCCATCGCCGTGTCCCACGGGGCCCGCTCGTACGCACGCGCGGGCAGGGGAACGAACGCGCCACCATCGCCAACCGCTCCGTCAGAGCAGCGAGCAGCGAGCGCTGGATCGCCCTTCGCTGCGCCTTAGCCCGCCTGCGCTGCGTCGCGGCATGCACAGGCCGGGGGGAGGGGCGAGCGAAGCGCGCGGAGAATGCGCGGAGATCGTCTCCGAGGGGGGAACCGCGTTCGCCCACCTGCGAGGGCGCCGTCGCGGCGGTCGCAGACGCTGGGCATCGCACCCACCGCACCCAAATGCGCGGGCACCCATGCTGCGAGCTGCGCTGCGCTTCGCTTGCTCCGTGAGAGCGCGCAATCGAGCGGCGCGCCGCCCCGTCCGTGGCCGCCGCCGCCACCGGCCGCCGACACCGGGGGAAAAGGAGACAACCAAGGGGGGTGGAGGAAGCGAGAGTAGGGGACGCACCCATCTCCGCCTCCGTCACGCCCATGAAGTCGCCCTCCTTGCCCCTCTTCTTCTTCTCCTTGTCGCCGTCCTCCTTGCGCTTCTTGCCCTCGCGCCCGTCGTCCTCCCCCTCCCCCTCCGTCTTGCGTTTCCGCCGCTCGTCGTCGTCCCGCTCGCGCTTGAGCTGCATCAGCGACTTGCCCGCGTCGGGGTCCTCCGCCGCGCCCGCGCCGGACGTGAGCGCGAGGAGGGACGAGCCCGCCGCGTCGGCCGCGGCGGCTTCGATGCCGGCTTGGCCCGCTGCGTCAGGCGGCGGGAGCGTCAGTACCGTCGCCGTGGAGCGGGGGGAGCGGGGGGGAGGGACGGGCGACGCACCGCAGTACGAGCCCTTGATGGGCGAGTGGCAGCACGCGTAGCCCCACTGGCCCGTCTGGAGGTTGTACCACGAGCCCCAGACGCTGTGGTGGTTCCCGGGGAAGACTGTGCGCGAGGGCGAGAGTGAGGCGGAAGAGGAGACGAGAGGAGGACGGGGAGGAGGGAGGCGAGGAGGTCAGCTCCTCGTCCGCTGAAAAGACGGAGAGAGCGAGAGAGGGAGAGAGACGCACCGTCCTCGTCGTACTTGCTGCGGGCCTTTGCGCGCTCCATGCCCTTGACGACCTTGCCCCTCCTGTCGTACTCGACGTACCCCTCGTCCTGGCCCGCGCGGAGCTCCCTCGGCGCCGCCTGGAGGTACTCCTCGCCGCCATAGCGGTCGAGGATACTCGCCGCGCTCTGGTCCTTGAGGACGTCCTTCTTCTGGAGGAACTCCTTGTGCGCGAGGGCGGCGGCGGTCGGGTTCGACTGCAGGTGGACGTCGTGCCCGCGCGACTCGGACTGCCACGCGAAGAGCTGCAGCTTCTGCAGGTCTTGCGCCGTGCCGCTGTGCCGGACAAAGTTCTCGCCGGCGAACTTGGCCTGCGCGACGGGGGGAGCGTCAGTTCGAGCTGATGGGCAAGGCGGAGGGCTAGAGAAGCCAGAGAAGGGGGGAGTGAGAACGCACGTCTTCGAGGGCGACGTCGGGGTTGGGCGCCTCGCGCATCGAGCGCGTCTTGGGGTCGTAGTACGCCGAGTCGGTGTCGAGGTTGAGGAGGTACTTTGCCGTGTCCTCGCGGATGCGGAGGTTGCGCACCGTCACGCGCGTCTTGGTGTCGAGCTTCTGGCCCGCGACGTCGGCGCCCTCGGCGTACTTGTCCTCGTCCTCGGCGCCCGAGCCCGCCGCGTCGCTCTCGTCCGACGAGCCAAACTCGTCCGACTCGTCCTCGGCCGCCTGCTGCTGCGCCTTCTTGCCCTTGCCCTTGCCCTTCTTCGCGAGCTTGGCGACCGCGGAGCTCTGCGCGTTCGCCGTCCCCTTGTCGATCTCCTCCTCGCGGAGCTTCCTCCTCGCCGCCTCGAGCGCCTCGTACTCCTCGACGACCGTCTTGTGCTGAGCAGGGTCGTACCCGTCCCAGCGGTCGCGCTTGGCGTCATAGTCGCCCTGCCCCTGCAGGCCGTTCAGGTGCTTGTCGTCGTCGTGGACGACCTCGTCCGGCGCGATGTCGCGCCCAGAGTACCGCGCGCCGACCTTGCGCGGGCGCTCGAGGCAGTCTTTCGCGCTGTGCGTCATCGCGCCGCAGTTGGTGCATGCGCCCGGGCGGAACTTCTTGGCTGCGGGACCCTGCGGGCGCGCGTGAGAGGGCGGGTGAGCCTCGGTTCGTTCGAGACGGAGAGAGCGGGCGGGGACGGACGGCTTTCGCGCCGCGCTCGAAGCGGCTGTCGAGCTTGCTCGGGTCGCGGTTGTACTTTGGGATGTTGGCCTTGTGGTGCTTGAGCGAGGGTCCGTCCGAGTCGCCCGTCTTGAGGTACCACGGCGCGTTGGCCATGAACTCTGCGGGCGCATGCTTGGTCAGTATGGGAGCGGGAGAGAGAGGGAGGGGAGAGAGAGGGGCGGACCGGGGATGTGGGGGTTGATGGGCTTGCCCTCCTCATCGAGGGCGGGCGCGGCGGTGCCGGCCTTGCGGGCGGCCTCGAGGTCCTTCTGCCTGCGACTGCGTGGATGTAGAGCGGGTGCATGGTGAGTCTCTGCGGGCGGGAATGCCCCTCCGAGGGCGTGGGCGGGAGGAGCGCGAGGGAGATGAGGAGGGAGGCGACGGACTACTCCTCGCGCGAGAGTTTCCCTGCGGGCGTGCATGGGGTGAGTGGGTGCTGCGAGTGCAGTGGTGGTGCGTAGGGTGCGCACCTGACATGGCTGCGGAGAGACGGGGGTGGGGTCGAGGGCAAGGGAGCGGGAGCGACGGAGGAGCGGAGCTCTCCTCCTCCAACTTCCACTGCAAGGCGATTACTCTTGAGGAGTACAGCCCACTACAGCAGAGTACTGCCCGCACGCACCCGACTGTCCCCGAGTCACCCGCTGTCTCCCCAGTCACCTCCTCCCCTCCTCGTCCTCCTCCTCGCCCGATGTCGACGCCGCAGCCTCCCGCGCCGGGGCAGGGCGGCGGATCAACCCAGACGCCAACTACCGCGCCATCCTCGACTACCTCGCCAAGCGCGGCCACCACAAGGCCGCCCTCGCCCTCTCGTCCGACCTCGAGCAGCAGCAGCAATCCCGCCCCGGCTCGCCCGCTCCCGCTGCGGCGGCTGGAGGAAAGGCAGTCGGACTCGACGACTTTGCCGAGCGCAACGCCCCGAGCGCTCCCCGCCAGCAGACCCAGCCCCCACCCGGTCAGGGTCAGCAGCCCCCGCAGCAGCAGCAACGCCGCCGCATGGACCAGAGCGTCGCCCCGGGCCAGATGCTCGCAGACCCGCCGAGCTGGGAAAAGGGCTACGACGGCATCCGCGCCTTTGTCGACAACTCGCTCGACATCCACCGCCCCGAGCTGCAGCCCCTCCTCCTCCCGCTCTTTGTCCACTCGTACCTCGACCTCGTCCTCGTTGGCTACCGCGACGCCGCAGACCACTTCCTCACCCGGTGCGCGCTCCCGCTCTCCCCTCTCCAGGCCCCCCACTCACACCCTCCCCGCGCACAGCTTCGCCCCGGACCACGCCCCGCTCTACCCCTCCCTCCTGCGCCTCCTCTCCTCGCTGCGGCTCCCCTCGCACGTGTCCGAGAACGAGGCGGCGCTCCGCTGGCGCCAGGAGCGGTACCACGTCCGGCTCTCGGAGCGCGGCTGGGGCCTCCTCCTCGGCTGGCTCCAGGGCGGCGGGATCATGCACGGCGCGAGCGAGGGCACCGAGGGCCGCGGCAGGGACCGCGTCCTCGCCATCATTAACGAGCGCGTCAAAGTCGATGGTGCGCGCGCCCCCTCTCCCTCCTCCCCCTCCTTCTTCCCCACGGCTGACGCACCTCGCGCCCGCAGCGGTCCCCGGCCCGCCCCTCTCCAACACGCTCACCTCTCACGGCCTCGCCTCGGACTATGCCTCGCTCGCGCGCGGGGGCGCGCCCCCCGCCGCGCCGTACGCCGCAGATGGCGCGCCCGAGCTGCGTCTCGGCCCGGGAGGTCAATGCCCAGCTCGAGAGGGAGGTCAAGCGGAGGTTGAAGGATGCGGGCGAAGACGACGCGATGGAGGATGCGCCCGGCGCGGCCGCCGCCGCGAAGGAGGGTGGGGAGGGCACTGCGGCGGCGGGGGGCGAGGCGGGCGCGGAGGGCGCGCCCGCGGCCGCGGCGGGGACGGCGAGGGCGCCGCCGCCGCCGCCGCGGCGGGTGACGACGAGCACAAGCCGAAGAAGCCCGCCGACGAGCTCATCTCGCCCTTCCCCGCCGAGCTCCCCCCCTACCCCTCGACGTTCCGGACGCTCGACGTCGCGCGTGAGGTCGAGAAGGTGCGCGAGGCGCGGAAGCGGATCCGGCTTGGGCCTGAGGCGTACGCGCCCGAGGGGGCGCTCATCCCTACCAATGGCGGCGCGCGCGAGGGCGCGCTCGGCGCGGCGCTGCTTGGTGAGGGAGGGGGCGAGAAGGCGAGGAGGGAGGACCAGCGCAGGGCGGTCGGCAAGCCGAGCGTGTGTCTGTTTACGCTGCACGACACGGGCGACTCGTGCGCTCCCTCTTCCTTCTTCTCGTGCGCGGAGCATGCTGACCGGGCGGGTGAGCGCGCGCAGGCTCTCGACGGTGACGTTCTCGGAGGACTCGACCGTCATGGCGACCGGCTTCACCGAGTCGTACATCCGCCTGTGGAGCCTCGACGGCAAGGGCCTCCGTGCGCTCCGCACCGACCTCAGCGAGGACGAGGTCGGCAAGATCCACGACGGTGCGCGCGCCCGTTCTCCTCCTCCTCCTCGAGCGCGGACTGACGCACGAGGGAGCGCAGCCAACGACCTCAGCAAGCTGTACCACCCGGACGCGCCGCACGCGCAAGCTGATCGCGCACTCCGGCCCCGTCTACTCGCTCTCGTTCGACCCCGTGCCCGGTCCCGCCGGCCCACGGTACCTCCTCAGCGCATCGGCGGACAGCACGGTGCGGCTGTGGAGCCTCGAGACGTACCAGAACCTGGTCGTCTACCGCGGGCACCGCGAGCCGGTTTGGGCGGTCGAGTGGGGCCCGAGGGGCGTGTACTTTGCGACGGCGAGCAGGGACCGCACCGCGCGCTTGTGGATCACGGACAAGGTCAATGCGGTGAGGATCTTTGCGGGCCACCTCAGCGACGTCAACGTGCGTGCCCCCTCATCTTCCTCTTCCCTCCGTTGTGCTGACCCCCGCCCGTCCGCACGCGCGCAGTGCCTCTCGTTCCACCCCAACTCGCTCTACCTCGCGACGGGCTCCTCGGACCGGACCTGCCGCCTGTGGGACGTGCAAAAGGGGCACTGCGTCCGCGTCTTTGTCGGGCACCGCGCCGCCGTCCAGGTCGTGCGCTGCTCCCCCGACGGGCGGTACCTCGCCTCGGCGGGCGACGACGGCCTCGTCCTCCTCTGGAGCCTCGCGACCGGCGCCCGGTTGAAGACGTTCTATGGCCACCACGCGCCGATCAACAGTCTCTCCTGGAGCGCAGAGAGCACGATCCTCGTCTCGGGCGCGGCGGACGACACCGTCCGCGTGTGGGACGTCGCGACCCCCCCAGGGGAGGGCGCCAACGCCGACGTCCCCTCGGCGCAGGGCGCAGCAGGCACAGCCGGCGCCGCACACGCGCAGCGGCGCCTCCTCGGCGCGGCGGGCGGCGCGGACGCCAAGAGGCGGGCGAGCGCCGCGGCGGGGATGCTTCGCGGCGGGGGCGCGGGCGGGGCGGGCAAGGCGGGCGGGGCGGAGGACGGCGGGGCGAAGAGCGCCGGCGGGGAGGGACTGGGGTTGGTGCAGCGCGCGCAGGCGGGCGAGGGGCCGTGGTGCGTTCGCTCCTCTGCTCTCTCTCTCTGGTGGAGAAGGCGCTGACCCGTGCGAGTGTGCTCACAGCGCGGACCTGCTCGCGACGCTCGCGACGAAGCGGACGCCCGTCCTCGAGGTCAAGTTCACGCCGCGGAACCTGTGTCTCGCGGCGGGTGCGATGCGCGAGGCGCCTCCTTCGTGAGTGCGCTTCGGGAGGGGTGGTGCCGTGCAAAGTGGCCTTGACGAGTGCATGCGGAGAGGGGACTGGGCCCTGCGGATGAAAAGTGCGGGGTCGGGAGTGGTCTCGCCTCGAGAGCGAGAGCGATGGGCCACGACCAAAGAGGAGAGGGGCAGCTCGCTCGCGGTGTGCTCGCTCGTGCAGTGCGCTGCCTTGCCCAGTCGCTCTCCCAGCTCGAGAGCTCCCCTCTGGCGCACGCAGCACTCGCCAGGACGCGCGCCATCTGGGATCGCCCGTTCTCATCGCCCCGCGTTTGCGTGCATCTCCGCCCCGCGCCGTCCCCTCGCCCTCTGCGCGCACAGCGCTGCCTCGCCTGCACTCCACCCAGGAGCACGCATCTCAGCACACCCACACCCGCACGGACTGCGACGGCGTGTGCGTCCAGCGTCCGCTCTCCCCGCCATCCGTCCCGAGGCTGCAGCCTGCGCTCCCTCCCGCGCGTGGAGCTTGCATCGCCCGTCGAGCACGGCGAACTGACCTCTCTCGCACTGCAGAACACCCTCGTTCCGCCCCACGAGCTCGAGACGCACCTCTCCCCGCCGACGGACGCGACACTAGGCTGCCCCGCGAGACGGACGCACGCACGCCCCGAGGCTTAACCGCCTGCGCCCGGACTCGTGCGACGATCCTCGCCTAGTCTTCTCTCGGCACGCAACAGGAGCTCGTAGCACGCGCAGATCGTTGAGACGACGACTGTCTCGTCCGCCTTGCTCTCACCTCCGGACGTCGCTGGCGATCTCCCCTTCTCCATTTCTCCGGGGCTCATTCCGTGCGTTCTCTTTCTCTCCTCTCGTCGACGAGCGGGCGAAGCTGACCGGCGATGCGCGGTCAGTTTCCCGCCCGCCGGATTTCCCGACTGCATGGCGCCCCTCGCTTCCACCTCCGGCTCCGCGCAGGTCGCATCTCCCCACCGCGCTCGACATCCCCACTCCGTCCTCCTCGTCGTCACGCACACCCGCTCCCCTCTCGCCCGACATCGTCGCCTCCACAGCTCGACCTCTCGTGGCTAGACCTGCGGCTCCCGCCCGCAGTCCCGGGCGCATCCTCTTCCTCCGCCGCTTCGTCGAGCAGCTCTTCCAGCGCGGGGACGCCCCCAAGATCGGCGGCGATGCTCGCCCAGCGGCGGATGCACCGCCCGCCGCTGTTCCGCCGCCGGAGCACGAGCCTCGACGACGCAGACGCGGAGGAAGCCGACGGGGTGATGGAGACGCTCCTCGACGAGCGGGAGCGCGAAGTCCGCGAGGCGCGCGAGCGCGACGAGACTGCCCGCGCGGTTGCGGATCGATCCCTCGGCGACGGCGGCGGGGCGCACGAGGGAGAGCAGCGCGGGCGGGCTCGCGCCCCCGCCGCTGAGTGCGCGGAGCGCGACGACGAGCTTGGCAGAGTCGCAGGCGACGAGCATGCCCAACTCGGTCACGTCGTCGTCGCTTTCGACGCCCGCGGGGTCGGAGGCGGCGGGGCGGCGCCGGCGCTGGGCAAGCCGAGCTCGTCGGCGGGGTCGGCGGTGGAGGATCGTCTCGTCAGCTGGGTGCGCTCGACGTCGCAGGACGGGCTGAGCGGATCGGCTCCTCTAGCGACGCCTTCCACCGCGGCGAAATCGATCCGGCTCCCGCTCCCGCCGCGGCAGTACACGCCTGTCCTCCCCTCGCCGCTCGACCTGCTCGTACACCTCACAGGACGACGAAGCCGACCGCGAGAGCGGCTTCCCGTTCCCGCCGACGCCGCACCAGACGGACTTCACCCCCGCGACGACGGACGGCTCGCGCCCGCATTCGGAGCGGTCCTCGCCCATCGCGGCGCTGAAGGACCTCCCGCCGCTCGACCGTCCCTCCAGCGGGCTTGTCCCCCCGCCGCGCTGCCCTCCCCGCCCGCCCCGCTTTCCAGTCGTTCGCGTCCGGATCGACCATCTCCTCCGCCACGACCCCGACGGTCGCAGGCACTCCCTTCGCGCAGCCTGACCTTCCCTCTTCCTCCCGTGCACAAGACCCGCGCGTTTCGCCCACCCTCAGCCGGTCAGCGACCGAGCCGCTCCCGCCCGTCGCGTCCACCTCAACCTCCACCGGCTCTTCCGCCTCCCCCGCGCCCGGCAGCGCCTCCTCCCCCGCGCCGCTCGCGGCCGTCCGCGCGCGGTCCCACACCCGCGGCACGTCCGCCTCCTCCCTCTCGTTCACTCCCTCGCCCTCGTCCCTCGCGCGGTCCTCGCTCGGCGCGCCCCTCACGCCCCCCGAGTCGCTCACCGCCGGCGGACCATGGCAAGCGGGCGCGAGCGCCGCAGAGCAGGCGTGGCACGAGGTCCTCAGCGCAAAGTTTGGCGCGGCGGCCGGCGCGCCGCACGGGAGCGACTCGAGCGCAGGGAGCGGCGGCAGGTTCGCCCTCCCGCCGGCGGCGGTCGCTGCGCTTGGGGCGATTGGAGCGCGCGCGAAGGCGGAGCCGGGCACGGGCACGGGCACAGGGAGCTGGGGCGGCGGCGGGCCGTCGACGGGCACGACGGGCGGACTCGCGACGGGCGGCGCGGGAGGCGGCGCGGGCGTGGGCGGCGACGGCGCGAAGAAGGGCGGCTGGCAGGGGAACGAGCTGATGGGGAATGCGGCGGCGGGGGGCTACGGCGCGTGCACGCGCGACGCGCTCGGCGCGCTCCTCGACGCGCACATCGCCGGCGTGCCGCTCGATGTCGCGCATGAGGAGTCGGTCCACGTCGTCGAGTACGGGGCGCTCAACTCGCGCTCGTGCGCGCTCGTCCCGCCCGTCTTGGCGCATTTCGCCGAGCGCGAGGCGGCCGCCGCAACGGGCGCGCGGAGCGCAGACCCGGACGAGATGCTCTCGTTCCAGGTCACGCACGCAGACAAGCCGAGCGCGGATTTCCGCTGCCTGTCGGCGTTCCTCGACGCCGACCCCGAGTCGTACCTCCGCAAGAGCCGCGCAGAGCTCAACCTCGACGGCCGCGTCTTCTCGACGTTCGCTGCGCGCCCGAGCGGCGTCAAGGTCCTCCCGAAAAAGAGCGTCAGCGTCGGGTTCAGCGCGATGAGCCTGCACTGGCCGAGCACCGACCGCAAGTGCGTCCTCTTCCCCCTCCCGCCTGTCCTACCCCGCTGACGCCCTCTCCTTTCGCGCGCAGGTACCGCGTCGCGCCTGCGACCCTCGCGCACGGCGAGCTCATGGCGTTCCTCTCCGCGCGCGCGAGCGAGTTCAAGCCGGGCGGGCTCCTCGCCCTCGCGTACATCGCCCGCTCGGAGGAGGCCGCCCTCGCGGCGAGCTCGCCGGGCACGTACTCTCCCAGCGCGGGGACGCCTTCGAGCGAGAGCCCGCCGACCCCCGCAAACGGGAGCAGGCGCGGGTCCGTCGCCGCAGGCGCAGGCGCGAGCGAGGTCTCCCCGCCGGGAACGGCGGCGCCGGCGGGGCCGAGCCCGCCCGCGCAGCAGGTGCTCCCGCGGAAGAAGGACATCTGGGCGCACTTGACGAGCGTGCTCGGCAAGGCGATTCAGCGCCTTGTCAGCACGGGGCTGCTCAAGCCGCAAGTCGCGCGGCAGCTGCTCGGTGCGCACCCATGCCTCCCTTCATCTCCGCGCTCGCGCTGACCTCCTCTGCGCGCCCGCAGCCCTCCCGCTCCACCCGCGCACGCCACGGCAAACGCACGCCTGCCTGCGCGCGTCCGCCCACTCGTGGGACGTCCTCTCAACCTCGGTCGTCGCGATGGCGCACCCCGCGTGGAAGGGCGTCGAGCACGGGACGGTCAGCGCCGAGAGCTGGGCGGACCAGACGATCCAGCTTGCGAAGATCTTCTGGGAGGACGAGATGCGCGCGGTCCTCCGCGATGCGCTCGGGTCGAGGGGCGCGTGCGAGTGGGTGCTCGACTGCTTGTGGACCGTCGCCAAGGTGCGTCTCCCCTTTCATTTTCTTCTCGAAAGTCGCTCACGCGTCTCGCTACCTCGTCCGCAGGAGAAGGTCGAGGAGCAGCCCCCGCACCCGCTCGAGCTCGAGGTGCAGCTCGTCGCGCTCCGACGGCGCGAGCGGCCCGCCTCGGTGCCGAGCTCGCCCGTCGACGGGTCGGCGCAGCTCCCGCCCGGCGCGGCGGTCGTCGACGTGATGCAGGCGGTTCAGGAGGTGCAGGAGGAGCGGGAGGGGCAGGGAAGGGGGAGAGGATGGCGCCGCCGGTCGGCGCCCCTGCCGCTTCCTGAGTCGCGGAGAGCTGGTATTGGGGCGCTTGGTGATGCTTCGGGTAGGATGAGGTCCTGAGTTCTCTGCTCTCCGCGTTGGACTCGTGTTGTAGGCTTAGCGCGGTCGTTCCTTAGGTTTTGCGGTACGCATCGTCCCCTTGCATTGCACTTCCGGTGCTCCTTCCTGGCTGGTAACGCGCGAGTTGCGCCGCCAAGGCGCTCGAGCGCACCTTGCTCGCTGGCACGCGCATCTCGCTGGCGTCCTACAACCACTCCCCTCGCTCTCCACGCTTCCCTTGCGTCTCAGCCGGCGCGCGAGGCGTTCACTCCTGTTCTCCAGCTCGTCCGCACAGTCCGCAGCAACCGCTCTCGACGCACAGACCCGCTCGACGTTTTCATCAGCTCGTCGCCCCTCTCCCGCTCTCTCGCTCCTCCCGCTTCCGCTCGTTCGCCCGCTGCGATGTCGGCCAAGCCGCACAAGTTCTGGCCGTCCAAGGGCAGCGTCTGGCAGCACTGGAGCGACCTCCTCCTCGCGACTGAGCTCGCCGCTCTCCGCGCCGGGCTCAACAAGCTCTCGCGCGCCTGGGACAAGCGGCGTCCGAACGTGATCAAGATTCGCTGCATCATCGACAAGCGCACCGGGAGGGACGCGAGCTGTAGGCAGGTGCTGATCGTTGCCAACCCTGTCGACCAAAGCAACCCCTCGTCCGGCAGCTGGAGGGTCTCCGAGGTGCGGGCCGACCACCTCGACGCGCAACGCCACACAGCGCACACGGTGGGGATAGGGACCTCGCGCTGGCTCAAGGTGTGTCGCCGCTTTGATTGCCTGCAGGGCGCGAGCTTACATGCTACGTCGAGCAGGACAAGCCGGACGACCCGATCTCGCTCAAGGTGGGCGACCGCATCAGCGGGTTCCGCAGCATGCACACCGTCGAAGCATCCATCGCCGCCCAGGCGCGTCGTGAAGGCCGCTTCATCGCTGTGCACGTCCCGACGAGGGCGGGCACGGCTCAGACGATGAACTTTAGCTGCGTGCTGAACGCCGGCTGCTGCGACTTCCTCGTCCGGTTCAGGGAGGTGGAAAAGTGCGCGGACGGCGAGCCGCAGTGGGAGTGCGTCGAGATCAGGGCCGGGCATACCTGCGAGACGAGCGCGAAGGACCCGCAGCCCAGGCTGACTTGGCGGATGGATTTCTTCGTGCGTCCCTCCTCCTCTCTCCTAGGCACCCTTTCTTACGTGCATTCTGTCCTCGCAGCCTACCGTCGCGCTCGTCGATGGCTGGCCGGGCGCGCGCATGAGGAGGGACAAGCAGAAGCACGTCGAGGGGGTGCGTCCGGGCTGCACTTTTCGCTCAGCGCTCAGCGCGGTGTTCACCCGCTCCTCCACGCAGCGAGTCATCGAGACCGAGCAGTACCTCGGCTTTCACCCCGTCCGCGAGCACTCCGCTACTGTGCGTGTTGTCTGCCTCCACTTGGGGAGCGTTCCCCGCTGAGGTGCACTCTTGCTCTCACCAGGCGAGCCCCGACGACTTCAAAGACGTCCTAGACTGTCCTCGGGCCACGTCAGCCTCCCCCGCTCTCGCTCCCCTGCGCACCGCCTCCATCTCGCCCCCACCGGTCAACCCGTCCCCCGCCCCACCGTCCGACACGCCTCCACCGCAGTCCGACAGCCTCGTCACCGCCGAGGCCGACCTCGCCGCCGCTGAAGCGGCCGCCGCCAAGGTCAAGACGGACCTCGCAGCAGCGGAGACGCTTGTCGATGTGCAGCGCAAGCGTGTCGAGAAGAAGCGCAAGAAGCTCGCAAGGGCGGTGGAGAAGGGGCAGAAGAAAAAGGTGCGTCGCTTCGCCCCCCTTTGCTTCATCTCCCGGCTGACTTGCAGGAATCCGCGCGCAGGACAAGGTCAAGGAGGGCGTGAGGAAGAGGCGCAAGGGCGAAAAGGGCGGTGCGACTGCTGGCGGAGACGGGGCTGTGTTTGGCGAGTAGTGTCGCCTCGAGTGAAGCCTTCGAAGCTTGCGTCGCCGTTTGGCCCCCGCGAGAGCGGGTGCACCCGCTCGAGGCGGATTTGGGAAGGTTGACCACGACAAGCGGGTCCTTCCCCGCTTCCCGTACACGCGCGCAAGCCGTCCGGGGATTGCTCACGAGAGTCAAAAGGCGCTTAGCTGCGCGAGGGCGCGAGGTCGGCGAGCGCGGGCGAGCGTGTCTCCTCGTCTGCGCGTGCGAGAAGGACGATCCCGTCTCGCAGCCTCAGTCTTGCCTCACGAGGCGCTCGAGCTAGCCTGCTGCAGCAGTGCTCCTTGTCGCGAACTCGTGATATGCAGTTCCCCGAGCAACTTCTCTCTGCGCTCGACCCCCTCGCACCGGCTCCCCTCCCCTCCCCTCGCTCCTCCCGTTCACCCGCCTCCGCCATTGGTCGAGCCGAGCCCCGCCACGCGCTGCAGGTCAGCATGCCCCGCCTCGTAGCCCTCGCCGCCCTCCTCGCGCTGGTCGCGTTCCCCTCCCTTGCACGCACCTCTTCCGCCGGCCCCGCGCGCCTCGACTCGCCCGCGCCCGCCCCGCGCGCGCTTAGCGGTGACGAGACAGTCGAGAAGCGCCCGCTGGACGAGCAGCACCGCGCACTCCAGCGCCAGGAGAGCGAGGACGAGCCGCTCGCCTCCTCGGCGGTCGAGGTCGAGGATGAAGGCGAGGGCAGCAAGGACACCGCGACGGGCACGAAGCGCAAGCGCTGCGTCTACATCGGGACCTTCTTCCACGCGTGCGTTCCCTCTCCTCTCCTCTCGTTTCGAGCTGACCGTCCCTTTCCCCCTCCCGCAGCATCGACTGCAACGCCCCCGCGAACTCGACCTCCATCCCGTACTCGCCGCCCGCGCCCCTCGTCAGCGCTACGACAGGCGCGGAGGAGGAGGGCGTCCCGGTCGTCACGACGGGGCTGGTCACTGCGCGCAGGGGGAAGGCGACGGGGAAGGCGGAGAGCGGGTGAAGGGAGGGAGGCGGGAGGCGCTTGCGAGCGGGGAGGAGGGCGGCTGGTCCGCCGTGTCACTAACGAGCTCGAGGCGGTGGCGCTACTCTCGCGAGCATCGAGAAGATTGAAGGAACTGAACGGGCGTCGAAAGCTTGACAAGGGACAGCAACCGGGCGGGCCTGGCGCCCTCGCAGCGGCATGTGCGATGCGCCAGTGTTGGACGAGGCCCACAATGTCGCGGAAACGAGCCTATGACAAGAGCGGGCCATGCGAAGCGCAGTCATTTAGAGCGGAAGGAGAGCGCGGCTTGGGAATTGAGCGGGTATGAGGGGAAGGTTGTACTCGAGGGAGGCACCGGGCGCGATGAAGTCTTCCGGGTGAAGCAAAGGGTCGACGAAGACGAGGACAGGGAGCTGTACACTGCTGCACTCCTTGTGAATGTCGAGCGGGACTGCCGCACTCTGGGACTCCGGGAGAAGAGAGCGGCGTGCAGCGGCTCCCTCGTATCCACGTGCAGTCTGCTCCGCTAGCATGAGCTCACTGAGTGAAGCGAGACAAGAGGCGAGAGCCAGGAGCCCAGAAAACCAGTCGCGTGTTGAGCGAGGTCGGGTTGATGGCGGTGAGCGGGAAGGGACGCAGAGCAGAACAGCGAGTACTGCTCCTGAGGGTGGAGTGAGCGGAAGGAGCTAGGAGGGAGGTCATTGATCTTACCCAGCCCGAGTCGCGCGCAGTTTGAGCGATGTGGAAGCAGGGGCGGGTCCTGGGAACGGCGGGAACTGATGAAGATCGCGGGAGCGCACCTTGTCCTCCACCACTCTCTGCTCTCTCTGCCCGCTCGCGAAGATGGCCACACCGAGCTCTCCGAGCGACCCGTACAGCCAATACACCTTCACCGAGCTCATTCACCTCGTCGCGCCCTATCCTCCGGGACACTGCTCGCGTCCCCTCCCGCGCTTACCGCCCGAGAACCCCTGGTTCATCCTCCCCGCTCCGATGGCACCCGTCGCCTGCACTTGGGCTCGCCGGCCGAACACGGCGACGCGCATCTGCGCAAAGCTGCATGAGGGGGCGATTGCGAGCGCGCGGGAGGTGTGGGCCGCGACACCGCGGGACGAAGACAGGTTGCGCAGGGAGCGCAATCGGAAGAAGAAGGAGCGCAAGGCGCGGAGTCTCGCCAAGCGGGAGGATGAGGCGCTGCCTCCAGTGCCGGAAACCGGCGACGAGGAGGAAGCCGCCGCAGTCAAGGCGAGGTGGGAGGCACGAACCGAGGAGCTGTGGCAGGATCCGTATTCCGGCCGCATGTTCGAAGTGCTTACGGACGCGCTCGAGATGGCGGAGGTTCATAGGGCCCGGTTGTCCTTCGTGCATCAAGGTGCGCAGCCGGTCTTTGGGCTTCCGCCCTATATACCGGATGCCGCCTATGCAGGATTCGTCGAGGACTACAGAAGAGTACACGACAACTTCGCGCGGTGCTCTCGGGTAAAGGCCATGACGGAGACGAACAGGATTGGGCTTGCCGGCGTCGTCCTGTTCCCGCTCGAACACCCCAGGCAGCCGCGATCGGACCTGTCCCTCCACCTGCAGCAGCCTCCGCAGCTCTTCCACCTGGTCGAGTATTGATTGGCCACCTCCTGCGTCAGTATCGCCCTTTGCGCCGTTTGTCCATCCCGTAACCGCTGCACGCCCTCTTCCAGCCGCCTCCAGTCGAAATACTGCCTCTACGTCCTACCTCCCTAACTTTCCTCGTGCAGGTCCTCCCACACTCTTTGCAACAGCCTTCTTCAGCCTTGAGTAGTTGTGCCATTCGTCGGCCACCCCATTCCCACCTGCTGCCGAGACTCTCGAATCAGAGAGAGAGGTCTTCGGAACGCTCCCCATTACAAGCCGTGCGAGATAATGCTAGAAGAGGACGAAAGAACGACGAGGGGGTACGAAATGAAGTGAAACCCTGGGATACCGACCACGAACCTGCGAACCCTGCACTCCCCCCTCCCACCCAACCTCGCCCGGCGCGCCGCGACTAGAGGAAGCCGCTCTCGCTCAGCAGCCGCGCGATCTTCTCCTGCGAGCGTGCATGAAGTCAGCGAGAGAAGAATGAAGACGAGAGAAGCAGGACGCACGTCGTCGCGCTCGCGCGGCTCGAGGGCGAGCGAGATCTCGTACAGCCGCTGGTCCTCCTTGTCCGGGTCGTCGAGCTTTTGCGGGAAGAGCTTGTCCTGGAGGAACTTGGCGATGGGCGGGACCGCCTGGAGGTTGTACGTCGTCGCCTGGTGCAGCTTGATCATGAGTATGAGCTCGCTCGCCTTCTGCCGCTTGTGGAAGTTGATCTGGTGCGGCTTCTCGCGCAGGAAGTCCGAGTTGCCGTCGCCGATGAAGGTCCAGTCGGTGAGGTACACGCCTGCGTGCGCGTGGGCGAGGTGAGCGGGGAGCTCGGAGGAAGCGAGAGTGATGACGGGAAACGCACCGAGGAAGGGCACACAGGGCGGCGCCGACTTGCGGAGGATGTCGCGGTACTCCTTGTAGTTCTTGTCGGGGCGCATGATGTTGTTGAGCGCGCCGAGCGTGATCATCGCCTTCTGGCTGACGGCCTCCCAAGTTCGCCGCAGGCGGTGGATCGGCGTCGAATTGAGCCCGGCGATGATGTGGATGAGCGTCGAGAAGTTGTTGAGCGAGAGGCACCGCTCGGCGAGCGCGACAAAGTGCTTGATGATCGTCGCGCGCTTCTTGAGGTCGTCCTGCGCAAGGATCGTCTCGGTGACCCAGCGAGTGACCTGCGGGCGCAAGCTCGTCAGCCTGAGCACTCGGGAGAGCGCGAGAGAAGACCACGCACAGCGTTCGACATGTCGATCATCGCCGAGATGTTGGCCGCCTCGCCGCCGAACTGCTTCGGCCATGCCTTGCCGAGACACTCCTGCGCCGTGATGCGCTGGAAGAGCCGGCCGTCCATGATGGTGAGCTGCCGCGCGAGCTCGAGCGGCTCGATGTCGGTGAGCTTGAACTTCTTGAGGTTGCGCGGGAGGATGGGCGGCGGGAGCGGGCCGGGCGCGAGGTTGCCGACGGGGCGGCGAGCGGCGCCTTGCATCTGTGTGCGGAGGAGCGTCAGCACGGTAAGCCGGGAGGACAGAGGAAACAGACGCACCCGCTCGTCGACGCTCTTGCAGATCTGGAGCGACTGGCCCTTCTCGGTCATCGTGTTGAGGGCAAACTCGCGGATACGCTGGAGCAGCTCGCGGTCGAGGTCCTCGTTGTCCATGTACTCGCGCACCCACGCCTTGAGCAGGTTGGTCACGCTGCGAGCGAGAGAGCTCGTCAGTATCGCCCAGAAGAGCGAAGGTGCGCGACGCACCGAGCGCGGACGGGCCGCAGCTTCTTGAGCTCCCACTCCTTGAACTCGTCGCCCGTCAGCTCCTCGGGCTCGTGCATGGTATACCGGTCGATGAGCTCGTCGAGGAGCTGATGCGACGTGCAGAACGTGCGGTAGGTCATCAGGAACGCCGACAAGTACGAGCTGTCGACTGCAGGCGGGCGGGACCTTCGTCAGTGGGGGTCGACGAGAGAGAGTGGGCAAAGTGGAGAGACGCACCACGACCCTCGTGGCTCGTCGCAGCGATGACCAGCCCGCGCAGCGTCCCGCCCTTTATCGTGTTCTCCATCGTGAACGAGAGCTCGTCGTCGCCCCAGTCGCGCTCGAGGAACCAGGGCCGGACCTCCTGCACAACGCCGGCGCCGTCGACGGGCGCGCCCTCGCCGAGCAGCTTCTGGATGTTCTTCGAGCTGGACCGCGAGGGCGAGAGCGTTGCCTGCGGCGGACCTCCGTACTCGGCGAACCCGCCGAGCGCGCTCTGCGTGCTCATCGCCCCGCCGCTCGACGTCGTCTGCGTCGTCGCGACGCTGCCACGCCGCGCGCCGCTGTCCCAGCCGGGCGGGAGGCCGCCCATCGTACCGCCGCCGCCGCTGCCGCCGCTGAGGACCTCGACGCCCCCGCCCGCGAACGGCAGGGGCGCGCGCGTCCCCCCACTCGAGGTCGACGCCTGCGAGCGGACGGTCCCACCCGCCGCCGTGGAGTTGACGAGCGAGGAAGCCGATGTCCCAGCGATGTTGCGCCGCGGGTCGGGGAGCGTCCCCGAGAAAAAGAAGTCGCTGTCGACGCTGTCGCGCACTGAGGGCGCGCTGCTCGGGACGGTCGACTCCTGGCCGTGGCTAAAGCGCGCGTGCGTGTCGACCGACTCGGCGGTGGAGGAGCCGAACATGCTCATGCGGTACGAGCGCGACGTCGAGCGGAGGTGGCCCGGTGCTGAGGACTGCATCTCGGCGATGCCGGCGAGCGAGACGAAGGTCGAGCAGAGCGCAGGGAGGGTCGCGGCGAGGTCGTCAAGGACGGGCTGGAGTGCAGCGGGAGAAGGGGAGGAGAGGGCCGGCGTAGCGAAGACGGCGAGCGGGTCGTTCTCGCGCGGCTGTCCGGCGACGGCACGGGCAGGCCGCAGCTGGGCGGTCGCGACCGCGCTCTGCAGCGCGAACAGCAGCCGCGGCGCGACGTCGTACAGCGCCTGCTTACGCGCCTCGAGGTCGGCGAGGAGCGGCCTCGCCTCGAGCACGCTCGCCTTGTACCTCGCCGTCGTCGACGACGCCGCGTCGCTCGAAAGCGAGACGGCGCCAGTCCCGGTTGACGTCGGGCGTGAAGCATCCTCCGGCGGGAGCTGGAAATCGACCCCGGCAGCGACGTCGACGTCCTCGACCTGCGCGAGGAACGCCGCGAGCCGCTTCTGCAGCGCCGCCGCCTGCGGGAAGAGCGCCAGCGGCGCGTCGCCCACGCGCGCGCTGAGCTCGCCCGCCTGCATCGCGACGCCGTCCGCCGCGCGGCGCAGCTCGTCGACGACGTCCTTCGCGATGGGCCTGTTCGGCCAGGCGTACCCGAGCGGCCGCTCGGGCGCTGCGGAGGACGAGACGCGCGAGCGGCTCGGCGGCGTCGGGAGCGAGACGAACCCGTTCCCGCGCCAGTTGCCGCCAAAGCCTCCGCCGGGGAGGAGGAGCGCGCCCGCCTCTGTGCGGAGGCTGCCCTGCAGCGGCTTGGTCGCGCGGAGGGCATCGAGCGCAGGCGAGGCCGCCCCGCGCGCGGCAGAAAGCGTGAGCGCGACGCGCTGGAACTGCTGCAGGAACGCGGCGACCTGGTCG
This sequence comes from Rhodotorula kratochvilovae, assembly GCA_019926025.1. Classification (NCBI taxonomy): domain Eukaryota; kingdom Fungi; phylum Basidiomycota; class Microbotryomycetes; order Sporidiobolales; family Sporidiobolaceae; genus Rhodotorula; species Rhodotorula kratochvilovae. The sequence continues at coordinate 85,624 of JAHSUG010000017.1, forward strand.
TTGACGTCCTGCGCGCCCTGGAGGACCTCGCTCCGGAGGCGCGTCTCGTGCTCGAAGCGGATGTCGCGCACGGCGCGCCGCTCTGCGAGCGTCTGCTGCCGCGCCTGCGCGCGCCGGAGGATCTCGTCGGGGTCGGCGGGCGAGTCGTCCTCCGAGACGTACAGGTCCTCCTCGGTCGTCTCGAGGAGGCCCCACATGGCGCGGATGGAGAAGGTGAGCTTGGAAAGGGTCGAGATGAGGCGGCGGGAGAAGGGGCGGAGCTCGGCGTGGGCCTGAGGCGTGAGAGGGTAGGAGTGCGGGTAGGGAGCGTGTATCTCGTTGACGGGCGAGACGGAGCTGGCGAAGGCGGAGGCGGTGACCGAGTGCTCGAGCGCGCCCGCCGAGTGCAGCACGACGCGGATAGCGTGCACGACCTCGTTCCCGACCTCGACGAGGCGCTCGCGCTCCGCAGCGCGATCCCGCCCCTCTGGCCCCACCACGCCGCCAAGCCCGACGGCGCTCACGAGCTCTTGCAGTGCGCGGCTCGCAATCTCCTCGAGGTCGGCGATGAGTGGTGGCGGCGGTGCGCCGAGCAGCTCGGCCGCCGCTGTGGACGCCTTGCGCGGGAAGGGCGGCGTAGGCGCAGCCAGGCCCTCCCCCGCACCCGCGCCGTCCTGCTCCGCGCCGCGCTCCCGCATCACAGGAGGGGCGAACGCCGCATCGAGCGCCGAGTCGTCCGAGGTGACGCTCGCAGCGTCGTGCTCGTCCTGCTCGACGACGTCCGCAGGCTGCGAGCGCGAAGGCCGCTCCGTCCAGCTCGAGAGGAGCGAAGCCGCGTCGCCCGCGGGCGCGCGCTGGCGGACGCTGCTCCGCGGCGACATGTTGCTCCCGCTGCCGCTGCTCGACGACGGCGGCTCCCACATCTGCTCGCCCGTTCGGAGGTTGACAAAGTACGAGCTCCGGCCGTCCTCCGTCGAGCGCTCGCTCCACTCGCCCGCTGCGCCGGTGCTGAGCACGCTCGCGCGCCTTGCGCCCCCGTCCGCAATGAGCGACGCGCGCCTCGCGGCACTCTCGCGCGCGTCGAGCGTGTACTCGGCCGGGTCAATGCGGACGCCGTCGCCCTGCCCGTCGATGGGCATGTCGCGCGAGGTCTCACCCGTGCGGGTGTTGTAGTAGAAGAGCTGGCCGGCGTGCGTCATCTTGGGCACCCAGAAGTCCTCGTCCTCGAGGGCGTCGCCGGGGTGAACGGACGCGGCGGAGGACGGCGCGTGGCTCGCAGCGGACTGCTGACGAGACATGGACGGCGCCCAGCACTCGCCGGGTCGTCCTGCGCGGCGGCAGCAGCGATCTCGCTGAAGATGTCGCCGCCGGCCGAGAACGACGTGAGGTCGAATTCGCCGCCGTTGATGAAGTCCTGGAGGGTCGGGTCGCGGGAGAGCGGGCCGCCGAGGTTGTGCGCGTCGAAGCTCTGGATGAGGCCGGCCTCGAACGCGTCGTTGTGCTCGCTCGTCGAGCGCGACAAGTTGCTCGCGACGCTGCCGCGGCGCGAGTCGGGCGCGCCGCTCGTAGCCCACATGGCCTCGTCCTCGGCGATGGGCTCGGTGTAGTTGCTCGGGAACCAGCCGCGGGTGCCGGACTGGAGGACGACGCCGTCCCACCAGCCGCTGTCGAGGACGGAGAGGACCTCGAGGATGTCGCCCTGGCGGAAGGAGAGGGACGAGCTGTCTGCGCCGCTGTAGCTGTACAGGGCGCGGACGAAGACGGGCTCGCTGGCCGAGACGGGGTGGACGGCCTGCGCCATGCTGGGCGGCTGGGAGGGAGAGGTGAGAGGGCGGCGCCGGCTGGTCCAATGGGCGTGGGTGATCCTGCAGCATCGAGTACAGTCAGTACAAGCTCCTGAGGACTCCAGCGCTGCTCTCCCGCTGCATTTCCCGCCCAGCACCGCTCCCCCTCTGTCGTCGGAGATCGCCCGCTCGTCCTGGGCCTTCCTCGGCTGGGCGAGTCCCTGTAGCGCCAGCCCCTTCCCACGCAAGCGTGGTCCACGGCGGGGCATCCCCCGCTGCCCCCTGCGCTAGCCGGCTCGCTCGGGCCCTCGTCCCAGCGGGCTCGCCTCCGCCCTCCGCTCCTGCCGCGAGGTGAAAGGGAGAGCGCGCACCCGAGTCGCTCAGCGCAGTCGTGCAGCTGTGCTCGAGGCTCTCCGCGGCGCGGAAGGTCCGATCTGGGCTGAGGGCGCGCGTGAGGAGGTGCTGGCGGGGCGGGCGTCTCGCCGGAGCGATGAAGGCGCGGCAGCCGTCCGGGGCGGTGTAGAGGCGCAGCGGGGCACGCGGGCGCAGTCAGGCAGGCGCACGGAGCAGCTCGCGCTTCCCAGCGCAGCACTCGAGCGAAGAAGAGAAGGGCAAGCAAGCGAAGCGGGACCGCGATCAGGCGCAAGACGGGGCGCGTGCGCTCACTAGCCTTGCCCGGGCTTCCGCCGACCTCGTTCCGACAGTTGTACACTCCACCGTCGCCCCTACGCAAAGTCCCGCGGCCGCACCTCGCCCCCTCCCGCCGCCGCCCCGTCGTCCGCATCTCTCGCCCCCGCCGCAGACGGTGAGCCATTCCCGGCCCCCGCCCCGCCGCCCGCCGCCTCGCCCGTCATCATCCGCGCAGGGCGGAACGACGTGTGCGACGTCGTGAGGAGGCGCGCAAACTCGCGCGTGCCGAGTGTGAGCTGCCCGATCCCCTCCCGCATCTGCTGCGAGAAGGCAAAGTCGAGGCTGACCGCCTTGATGAGCTTGGCCGTCCGGATCACGTTCTGCGCGCGCGTAGCAGCTCATCAGCACCACTCACGATGAGAGGAAAGACGGGGAGAGGCGGACGCACCGAGACAAAGTCGTACGAAGCGTCGCCGAGCCGGCGCGCCTCGCCCGTCGCGAACTTAAGCCTCCCGCGCGCGTCGTCGCCCCTGACACGCTCTATCGCACGCTGCAGCCTCTGCGTCGAGTCGTATCCCGCCTTGCACAGCTCGGCGAGCTCCTTCAGCCGCCGCTTGCCGATCGCGGCGAACTGGCCTGCATGCGCCGGGTCCTCGAACGCGTCGAGTAGCATCCCGTACACGTCCGACGCGATGCTCACCGTCGAGTCGGCCGTGTCGACGAACGTCTCGTCGGCGTTGAGCGTCGACACGGGCCGCGAGACCCGGTGCGGGTGGTACGACGCCGCCGAGGCGCCGCCGCTGCTCGCGGCCGTGCTCCTGCTGCTCGTACTCGAGACAGTGTAGAGCGACGACCCCGCCGACGAGGACGGCAGGGGCGGCATGGGCGGGACGCCGAGCGCGCCGCCCTGCGCAGAGAACGACCCCGCGCGGGAGGGCGCGCGCGAGTCGCCCGAGGAGACGGGGTGGAACAGCCCGCCGGGCGTGATCGGGTGCTCGAACGCCTTCTGCACCATCTGCTCGTACCCCATCTGCGGCGGCATCGCCAGCGGCGGGGGCGGCGCCGCGCGCGCGGCCGACCCCGCCGACGAGGTCGACGACTTGGCCGAGAGCGCCGGGCGCGTGCGGAGCGTCGCACCCCCATTCACATCCTGCGAACTCGCGGCGCCCTCGTCGAAGGAGAGCGGGCCGCCCGGGAGGGCCGGGACGGGCGGGATGTCCGCCGGAGGGAGGTTCGCGCCGAGCTGGACGTCCTCGACGCTGAACGAGCCCGCATGGCGACGGGTCGTCGAGCGCTGGCGCGTGAGGCGCGGAGCGGGGCCCTCGGCGTGGTTCTGCGCGCCCGCGTCGCCGCCGCCGCCGCCGGTTGGGGACGGCGTCGGCGGCTGGAGGACGAGCGTCGCGAGCGAGGGGTCGTCCGACCCCGCGAGGAGGGGCGCGACGGCGCTCCACGAGCTCACGATCTCGCCCACCGAGCCGTACAGCATGAGGAGGAGCGTGCGCGTGTAGCGCGCGTCCGCCGAGGCGGTGAGCGCCGCGAGCTGCGGCTGCAGCGCGGCGACGAGCGCGCCAAACATGGCGACGCTGTCGCGGCACGCGACGAACACGTCGCGGACGATCGCGGTCGGCGGCGTACCGCGCCGCGAGAGCGAGTCGAACCGGTCGAGCGCGTTGATGAGCGTGCTCATGGACGAGTCGGCCGAGCCCATCAGGCGCGCGACCGGCGCGGGGAGGCGGTCCTGCGAGGCGAAGACGACAAACTGTCGCAGCGCCGAGAAGACCTGCGAGAGCGCAAAGAGGATGCCGCGGATCGCCTCGGCAAAGTGGAGCAGCGCGAGTGGGACCGTCTTCGGGATGGTCGAGACGGGGAGCATCGACAGCCTGCGGAAGTAGGCGCCACTGCTGCGCTCGAGGTCGCCCGTCTCCTCGGGCCGCTTGCCCTTTCCGAGCGCGTCGAGCATCGGCGGTGCGGTGCCCTTGCGCGGGATCGCGGCGGCAGGCGCACCCGCCGCGCGCGCGCTCTCAGACCGTCCAATGCTCGCCGCCGCGCCCTGTGGCAACGGCGTACCCCGCCCCGAGAGGGACTGCGCCGGGCCCGCGGGCCGCTCCTCGCGGAAGCGCCTCAGCGGGCCATCCAACGCCGGCAAGTCCGGCTGCGGCGCCTCCTCCTCGAGCGTCGTCCCCGTCCGGCGCTCAGCAAGGATGTCCGCGTGGCTCTGCCGCAAGTCCGGGAGGGACTTCTTCGCGCGGAGGCCGGTGCGCGGCGCAGGCGCGAGCGTCTGCGTCGTCGAGTGCGATGCGTTCCGGCTGTGCCGGATCGAGGCGTCGGCGGCGGCATCGAGCGCGTCGGGCGCGGCGGGGATGTGCTGCACGGTGCGCGTCCGCGGGATCGAATCGCTCGAGGGGATCCGCGGCGAGGTCTGCAGCCGGCCGCTCTCCGTGCGGGTCATGCCAGGCGGGCGGGCGAGGCGGTCCTCCGACGAGACGCGTTCGTCCTCGCTGCGTGCGAGCGACGCCTTCGTCAGTTACTTGCGAGAGGAGCGGTGGAGCGCCGAGACGCACCTCGCGACCGCCAGACTCGGTCTCCGCCTCTTCTCCCTCTCCCGCTGCTGCTCGCGCTCGACCTCGCGGTCGCGGTGCTCCCGCATCCAGCGCATCAGCGCCGGCAGCCAGCGCTGCATCTCGTCGGCCTCCTCCTGCTTGCTCAGCGCCTGGCCGCTGAGCGACGCCGTCGCCGAGAAGGTCGTCACGTCGCGCGGCGGCCACTCGAGCGGGTTGTGGTCCAGCTTGAGCACCTTGAGGTGCGTCATCGAGGTGAACCAGACAGGGAGCCGCTTGATGCGGTTCTTGGCGATCGAGAAGACCTGCGGGCGCGGGCGGGGTGAGCAGGAGCCGGGCGGGCAGAAGGTGAGAGCACACCTTGAGGTTGACGAGCGTGCCCGGGTTCTGCGGCAGCTTGCGGATCTTGTTTCGGCTGATATCGAGGATCTCGATCGACGGCATCTCGCACAGCTGCAGGGACGAGAGTGAGCGAACCCTCCATCGACGAGGACAGGCGAGACGCACGACGGCAGGAAACGTAGTGAGCAAGTTGACGCGGATGTTAAGGTACTTGAGCCTGCTCCCGAGCTGCGCAAAGCTCGGCGACAGGTCCTTAAGCAGGTTGTACCCCAGCGCAAGCTTCTCGACCTCGTCGCGAAGCTCGTCGACCACCTCGACGGGCACGTCCGCGATGCGCTTGTGGCTCAAGTCGACCGTGTCGAGCTTTGGCCCGCCGTGGTACGTCGCTCCTGGGCGGGCGGGGGCGCGGTCCTCCGGCGGGCGAGAGGAGGCGTCGCGCTCGGCAGACCCGCTCGAGCCGGCGGAGCGGATGCGCTGGTGCCCTGCGGCGAGGAGCGGGGTGTTGGAGCGCGAGAGGGGGCCCTGCGACTGCGAGAGCGACATGGGTGAAGCAGCGGATCGCAGAGAGAGGACGTCGAGGAGGAGCGCTTGTGCGGAGATGGGAGGTTCGGCGGAGGAGGGGGAGAGGGTCGAGGTAGTCGACGCGGAGAGGCTCGTCGACGGCGGCGTGGGGTTACGCGCGCTGCTCGAGGTCGACATCGGTGGGGGGTCGGGCGAGGCATACGCGGATGCGGGGGTCTGGCGCGGCTCGTACGAGTACGAGTTATTGTAGGGCAGGTATGACCCATGCGAGAGCGACGACGTCGATGACTGCTGCTGCCTATGCCGTTGGTACGACGGCGCGGCGCGCGACGCATCACCAGACGCCGACGACGTCGGCGGGCCCATGATGCCCTCTCGCCGTCCCCACTCGCACGCGTCGACGGCGGGGCAGGCGGCCCTGCGCCGGGCGCGGGGCTCGCGCCTGCCGACGCCGACGGACGTCGCGGGATGTGGAGCGGCGCGGTCGGCGCGAAGAACGGGCTGTTCGCAACGGGCGCGCCGCCGCCGCTACCGCCGGACGAGTAGCTCCGGTCCGACTTGAGCAGCAGCGGTGCAGGGAAGATGCGGTCGCCCGGCCTGCGCTCCTTCGGGCGCTGGCTCGCGTCGAGCGTTACCACGGGCGCAAGCAGCGAGCCCGTGCTGCTGTCAAGGCTGGACGGGCCGCTGCCCGCCTCGTGGCCCGACCCGTTTGCCCTCGCGCGAAAGTAGCCCTCGTCGTCGCGTACGCGTGCGCTCGACGGCCCACGCAGCGTGTCGAGCTGCTCGGGTTCGTCGTAGATCCGCCCGGGCTCGCGCGCGCCGTTGGTGTACCCCCGCCCTGCAGCGCTCGAGACATCCTCGCTCGAGCCGCGCGCGCCGTCCGAGCCGCTGAGCTCGCGCTGGAGCGCTTCGAAGGCGCGGTCGTGCGAGGGGGAGGGCGCGACGTCTGCGCTGCCGAGGAAGCCGATGGACGAGTCGCTCGCGACGGACGAGACGGAGGTCTGGCTGACGTGCCGCGAGGTCGAGGGGAGGGCGGCGTACGCGGCGTTGAAGCGCGCGGCGTTGCTCGACGTCGAGAGGAGCGGGCTAGGCGGGTTCGAGTCGGATCGGGCGGGAGGACGGAGGGCGAGGTTGGCGGATCGAGGCGAGTTGTGCGAGGAGGACATGGCGGCCGAGGCGGTGACTCTGTTTGCGCGCGCAGCTGCATCAGCGCGGCCCTATACCGTCTCCCGTCAGACCGCTCTTCGCGCCAGTTCCTCCAACCAGCTCGTCGCTGTTCTCGCGCCGACCACCCTCAACCGCCGCTGGGTGCCGTTGAGCCGTTCCCGCGCGCCGAAGGGACCCGAGCCGCACACCACGAGTAAGAGGAGCTCACCAGCCGGCTCAGTACCCTGCTCGAGCGCTCTGCTTGTGCGGTTTGCTGTCGGCGCTGGTCGACTCCCCCACAGCGGTCGCGCGTGCGAGTGCTGCTCCTCGCTCGCTGGGAGTCGCGGATGTGATCGACGCGGCGCAGTGGAGCTGTCCTGCGCTGCTGCACAGAGATCGGACCACTCGCGCGGCGGAGGACCCGCGGGTGCTGACGACGGCGGGGCCGTGCCAAGTCGGTGTTGCGCAACGACGAGCGGGGCGAAGGTGCGCGGTCACCGCGTCGCTGAGAGGAAGAGATTGAGTCGCGAGCGGTGAGCAGCAGCACGAGCGATTGAGAGCGAAGGCGACAGCGGGAGCCGCTTCAACGGGCGGGACGGGCAACGATGAGCGGGCTCCGCACCGATGACCTGCTCTACACAGCGGAGGCACTCCCAGCTCTATCCTTGTCGAACGCACGGAGCCGGACAAGCATGCGCGCGAGATGGCGGCTTTCACTCTCATCTCGCTGCGGTGCTCTCCCTCGACCCGCTCGTCAATTAACGGTCGCAACGCCTCGTCTATTTCGCTCCTCAGAAGATACGGAACGGGTCTGCGGGCAGGGCCGAGAGGGTCAGACCTCGCCGCGTATGGAGCCACGCGGTCGCCGCTTGAGCGACGAGCCGAAGCACGGGAGGGAAGAAACCGACGCACACCCCGGCTGCTTCATCTGGAAGACGTTCATCAAGACGCCAGCCATGACGACAAACACGCCCGTCCAGACGTAGATGCCGAGGCGCTGGCGCGTCGGGTCCTCGAGCTTGGGGATGATGTGCGCGAGCGCGTACACCGAGAAGCCGAGGATACCGTCTGCGCGCGTGCGCGTCCTTCGTCAGCACGGCGAGAGGAGGAGGCAGCGGGGGAGGGACGCACAGATCGCGCTAACGATGTGCACCTCGGCGCCGAGTTGCGACTGGTACCCGCCCGCGATGTACGTGACCTCGCCGTTCCGGCCTGCCTGGACGTACAGCGGGTGCCGGATCTGGGTCCACATGTATCCCGAGGTCATGAACAGGATCGTGAGCTGCGGGAAGCGGACCTGGGTCAGCGAGGGCAGACGGGAGAGAAGGGAGGGAGCGCACCAGGCTCAGCGCGGACCAGATGTAGCGGCGGGTGAAGACGATGGCGAACACGGGCCAGAGCTTCCACAAGGCGAGGCTTCCGATGGCAAAGAACGCGCCCGTCTTGAACAGTTTGGTCTTGTCGACCGGGCGGCGGTAGTCCATCGACGGGAGCTTGGCGTTCACGCGAAGGTGCGAGGCGATCGGCTCGGCCTTGAAGCCACTGCGGGTTGCATGGTGTGTCAGCGAGAGGATTGAGATGTCCCGGAATGCGGGCACGAGGAAGGAGGTGGGACGCACGTCCGCCCGAAGTCGACCACCTCGGCAGCCAGCTTGCCCGTCGCGCGCGGGCCCTCGGTCGGCATGTACAGCTGGAACGATGGCGCCGTCTGGAGGCCGAGCTGGGCGAGCGGGATTCAGGGGCCGGGTCAGCACACGCAGGTGTGGAGCAGGGAGGTGGGGGAGCGTACGCGCTGGAAGACCTCGGGTCCGTTCTGGAAGTCGAGGTAGGCGAAGAGGTGGTCCTCGTCCTCGCCCTTCTCTGCGCTGTTCCACTGCTTTGCGAGCGCGGCATACTCGGGCTGGAGGAGCCTGTGGACGGACACGAGGGAGCGTGAGCGGGGAGACGACCTCGTCAAGGGGGAGGAAGCGCACTGGCAGGGCTGGCACTTGTACTGGGCGCCGAGTGCGGTGAGGACGACGGTGAGCGAGTAGTCGCGCTGCGGGGCGGTGAGCTCGTCGAACTGCTGCGTATTGAGCGAGAGGAGGCCGCCGGTCTTCCTTGCGAGCGCGCGGTACTTGTCGAGCGTCGGGCTGGCGGCTGCCAGTGCCGGCAGGAGTGCCAGGACAAGCGGAACGAGCTGCATCGCGCGCGAGTGCGGGTGGAGCGAGGACGACCCCCTCGTCGTCCCGAAGCGACGACGGGGATCTTCCGCAGCCACCACCGCTTCTTTGCTGAACTTGCGCTTCATGTCGCCGGCTGGATCACTCTGTTCTGTCGCAACTCGCTCCCGCTGCTCTCCCCGCTGTCCGCTGCGGCTTCGTCCCCATCACGCTCCTCCCGAGCCACGCCTGCTCACGCTCCCACCGTCGGCTCTTCGGCACGCAGATCTGGTCTGACGCGCGCACGCAGACTCTCCGCAGACCAGGCAAAAAGAAGCGCTGCCCTCTCCTCCGCAGGCAAACGAAAACGCGGGGTCGCGGATCTCCACGCCGACCGTTGCGCTACGCGGTGATCCGCCGCCGTTGTGCCCGCAGGCAGGACGACGAAGCCCGTTTCTCTCCTCGCCTGCTTCCTGCTTTCCTGCTCCTGCTTCCCGCTCCATCGGTGCTGCAGCGTGATGAAGCTGCGCGACCGCTGCCTGCTCTTCGTCGTCGTCGCGCTTGCCTGCGTCCTTCGTGCGCTGCGCTCCTCGTGCTCTCCCTGCGCCGTACTGACGACCCCTCTTGAACAGTCCTCCCCCCCGCGCTCGCACTCGCCTCCACCGCCCTCGCATCCTCCCGCTCCGCCCGCGTGCTCGCCTTGCTCGCGCGCCTGCCGGTGCACCCGCACCTGAGCGACGTTGTACGGCGGCGAGGCGGTGACGGGCGAGGAGACGACCACGTCGAGGAGGCGTGCAGCGGCTGGGTGGCAACGCTGGCAGTGCGTCGAGCGGTCGCTCTTCACGCACGTCAGCTGAACTGACCGCCTCGCCACGCAGTATTGCAGCAGTCCCCGTCTCCCGAAACCAGCCTGAGTTGCGTGTGCAGCGAGGCCGCGCTCGCTCAGCTGGCGCGGTGCGATGCGGCCCTGCCAGCTGTAGGCGCAATCGAGGGTGCGTTGCTCAACCCTCTTCTCGCCCGTCCTGCTCACCCGGCTTCCGAACAGACTTTGCCCGCTTCTGTGGCGCACCCGAACGGCCCAATATCCCTCTACGAGACCCCACGCTCGCATCCACGCTGGCCGCTGCCTCTTCCGCCGCGCTGTCCGCCCGCCCAGATCCGACCGCGGCACGGGGAAGAAGCGGCGACGAATCTTGCGGTAGTTCTCTCTCGCGCGTGACCAGAGGGACCCTGTAACGACTATTAACCCGTTGCGATAACTGCGCCCGCGGCGCGAACCTATGTACACCTCGTCTCGTCGCCTCCCTCCTCGCGGCTCACCGCCCGCCGCTCAGCCAGCCCTTCTTCTCCCTCCGCCCCGAAGCGGGCTCCTTCTTCCCCTCGCCCTCCCCAACGCTCGGCTCGCGCTTCCTCCCCCGCTTCTCCTTCGGCGGCGGCGGCGGCCGCGGGTACTGCTGCGCCCCTCCGCGCGGCGCGGGCGGCGGCCGCGGGTACATCGCGAGCGGGCGCGCCGCCGCCGCCCGCGCGGTGCTGCTGCTCGACCCCGAGCCGGAGAAGGATGCCGAGCCCGACCCGCCGCCGCTGCTCGCGATGGAGATGCTGCTCGGGGCGATGGAGGGCCGCCGTGCGGCGGCGGGGAGGGGAGGGAGGTTCGCCTCGAAGTGGGAGGCGAGGGCGCGCGCGGCTGGTGCGGAGGGAAGCGAGGCGGACGGGGGAGGGAGAGGGGTAGTCGGGAAGGGGGAAGCGCGCGCAACATTGCTGCTCGGCCCGAAGATGTCGTCGAGCGAGATAAGGTCCGCGCTCGTGCTCTTCGGAAGAGTCTCCGGGGTGGAGGAAGGAGGTGGAGGGGACGGCGGCGCGATGGGAGGGAACTGGAAGAAGTCGAAGCCCGGATCTGGCGACTCGACAGGAGACGAGCCGGACGAGGCGGAGCGGCCGCGGGGGTCCGGGAAGGGGGCGGCTGTTTGCAGCGCCGCTTTTGAAGGGGAGAGTGGCTCGACGGCGAGCTGGAGGAGGGACGATGTACGGGGCAGGCGCTGCCGGGGCGCGGGCGAGGCGGAGCGCGATGGAGGCGGATCCTCGACGGGCGCGAACGCTGCCCAGCCGCCGACGTCGTCCCACGCGCCGAGGAGGTCCTCGATGTCGAGCTCGGCGAGGTCCGTCTGCGTCCAGCTGATGCGCGGGGCGTGCATCGCCGCGACGGCCATCCTGCGCGGCGGTCGAGGTGGGGGGCGAGGGAGAGAGCAGGCGTCGCTACTCGTGCTCGTCGCTGCGAGGCCGCGTTCGGCCGTGTGCACTGCTCGCGGACGGCGTGCGGCGTGCTGCGAGTCGTGGCCGGCCCGCCTGAATGGACAGATGGGGACGAGCAGGAGATGAAGGCGCGGAGCGTGCGAGAGTGCAACGGGCGGGGTGCGTGCGCGTGAGGGGTGCGAGCGTGCGATGCACAGCGGGAGAGCACAAGCTGCAAGCGAGCCGCACTTGCGCTGCACGGCGGCGCAGGGGCGCACCCCTGGATAGCGCGGTTCTCACGCGTCGAGGCGATCGAGGAGAACGCGCACGAGAAGACGGCGTGGCATCTTCGGCGTGCTCGTCCTTGTGCGACCGTATTCCGTGGCGACGATCCCGGCGCGCCGAGGGAAGGGCGCCTCAGAGCGAGAGGAGCGCGAGCGGGTTCAGGCGGAAGAAGCGACGACGTGAGGAGGAGGAGATGGGTGTCACCGCGCTCCGGGGCTTTCCTGTTGATGCAGGTAGTCCACTACACCCTATTGAGTGCACGCAGTACGCCCGGAAGCATTCTGGGCGGAGAGCGGGAGCGGGCGGCGGCGCCCCTCCGCATCTTCATCAGCTCCCGACGCGTTTCTCCCGTCGACCCGCTCGTGCGCCCAGCCAAGGGTGCCCGCCAGCTCCGCACACATGGAGTTCGACGCTACCGCGGGCCAGCTCCCGCCCCTGCGCCCTGCCGCACTCGATGCCGCCGTCGCTCCCGATGGCGCTCAGCAGGGCGACGGCGCACCTGCGGACGCGCAGGACCCGCTCGCGCCCCCTAAGAAGATCGAGGAGCACGAGGTCGAGATGTACAAGGAGCAGGACGTGCGTCTCCTCCGCTCCTCACTCGCAGGGACCCTCGTCGCTGACCTCGCTCCTCCCCCACCTCGCCCGCATCTCGCGCTGTACTCCTCACGACTCGCCCACACGCTCCGTGTGACCTACCATGACGCCCCTCGCGTGCAGCGCTACCTCCCGATCGCCAACGTCGGCCGCATCATGAAGAAGTGCCTCCCCGAGACGACCAAGGTCTCGAAGGACGCCAAAGAGTGCGTCCAGGAGTGCACCTCCGAGTTCATCAGCTTCATCACCTCCGAGGCCGCCGAGCGCTGCGCCGTCGAGAAGCGCAAGACGATCAACGGCGAGGACATCCTCTTCGCCATGGCCACCCTCGGGTTCGAGATGTACTCCGAGGTCATGAAGGTCTACCTCGCCAAGTACCGCGAGCACCAGCGCTCGACGGGCAAGCGCGCTCAGAAGCGCGCTGCGAAGGAGGCTGCCGCCATGGCATCCGCCCCGCCGCCGGAGGCCGAGTACGACGATGATGGCGAGGGGTACGGCGAGTCCGAGGGCGACATGGAGTGATGCCGCGGCGCGTAACCTGTTGTACGACTGTCCCGGTGTTGTTTCCTGCGCGTGATGTCCTGCTGAAGTGCGTTTTTCCTCCTCCTTGCTCTGCCCTCCTCGCGCCGCTGACCTTCTCGCCGTCCGCAGAATGTACCAACCCTGCACTCGCTTTCTCTCCTTGTCGAAATGCAAGCCTTGCGGCCGTCCTGCCCACATACGCTTGCGCTTCACGAGATGAGAGGCAGTCCTCCTTCTCCTCGACTCCGCGCCGCTTCTTTCGGGTCACTTGACGCTCTCGGACCGTCACGACCGCTAGAGATGTGCACTGTCATGCACAGCGCACGGTGTGAAGGAGGAGCAAGGCGGTTGTAATCGAGAGAGGCTCCATCACGCCGCAGCACGGGCGTCCTCGAGCAGATCTAGAGAGCAAGAAAGGAGAGAGTCGACGCGGGGATCCCCGGCCGGCGAGGAAGCACGTCGCTTGCAGCCTGTCTGCGTGATGCACGAGGAGCGGTGCGGTGCAGAAACGGCCGGGAAGGAGGCGGCTTTGAGAACAATCGCTCGAGTCGCGACGCGTCGAGCATGCCAACGGATGCATCGGTCAACTTCCCACAACGATGGAGAGCCATGCCTGAGCGCCATGCCTGAGCGCCTCCGCCTCTCCTGCTGCACCATCTCACCACCCAACGCGAGCAACCCAGGCAGACGCGCTCGCACAGACCCCTGCGCCGCCCCTCCTCCGCTCGACCTTCTCAACTCGCGCCGAGCCGTTGATCCCCCCGCCTCCATCGAGTCGCGAAGCTCCAAGTCGCCCTAGCTTCTTCCTCGCGCCGCACTAGTGTGCCCGTGCCCAACCGCCCCGCCTTCTCACCCGCCCGTCACCCTCCTGCCCCTCACCATCCTCTCGCACAGCCGTCGTTTCCCTCGCTCCACCCGCACCCACCCGCACGCACACCGTCGAGTCGGCTGGTCCGCCTCTCGCACTCGCACCATGGTCACCGCCTCTGCGTCGTACCCGTACTTCGACCCCGCCGACTTCGCCTCGGCCGCCTCCCCTCCACCGTCGACCGTCTCGCCCGCGTCGTCCATGTCGTCCGTCGCGTCGCAGCGCTGGGTCGACGCGCACTCGTCGCCGTACTCGTCCTGCGCGGGGCTCGCCGCGCAGGCATCCTCGTCCCAGTCGTCCATCTGGACCGCGTCGTCCGTCTCGGAGGACGAGCAGCGCTGCCTCGACCTCCTCGACCAGCTCGAGGATGAGGTCTGCAAGCTCGGCGGGCGCGCTGCCGAGGTCGAGCCCGCGCAGGGACGGGAGCAGGCAACGGAGAACAGGCGCGTTGTCGACGTGTTTGGCGAGGCGGTCCCGGTCGCCGTCCTTCGTACGCGTTCTCTCCTCCTAAACCGCGTCGATCATACCGTGCTAACGAACTCGACTCTCGCAGGACCTTCCGCCCCCGCCCGCGCGCCGTCGCTGCCTCGCCCTCGGTTGCAACGCTCCGCCCCTCGTCGCGCCGGTCGCGCCGCCTCTCCTTCACCAAGACCGACCTCGCCGACCTCGACATCGACGCGATCCTCGACGCCTACACGCACGACGGCGCACTCCCGCCGATCGAGACGCCCGCCGCACCGTCGCGCCCGCCGCGCTCGCAGCTCCGCGCCGCCAAGTCGGCCGTGAGCCTGCGCCAGATCCGCACCGACATCTTCCCCTCGGGGCGCTCCTATCCGTGCCCGCCGCCTGTAACGGCGCAGAACCTCGAGCTGCACCGCACGACAACGAGCCAGTCGGCGCGCTCGGCGCACTCCGTCGCGTCGGCCTCGTCGACCAAGACGTCCGCGACGACGCCGTACGACGACCTCTTCCCGCACCGCCGCGTCGCGCCCTTCCCGACGCTGCAGCGCAAGCAGTCGGCCGTCTCCGTCGCCTCGACGCGCCGCACGGCGCGTCGCCCCAGCGCGGCAGACGCCCCTCCCCTCCCGCCGCTGCCGACCCTCCCCTTCGTCACAGCGGCGCACACGTCGCCGTCCGCGCGATCGAACCGCACCTTCTCGTCCTTCGCGCGCCAGTCGACCTGCTCGAACGGGTCGTCGCTCGTCTCCTTCCCCTCGAGCCCGACTCCCTCGACGCGCGCGCCGTCCTCGCAGGCCATGCGTGCGACTCTCTCGCGCGACTCGCACTACTCGACGACGTCCTCGTCTGCCGCATCCTCGTCGGGAAACTCCTTCCGCTGGAGCGTCGCGACGTCGTCCACCGCGCCATCGGACTACGGCGCCTCGGCAGACGGCTGCTCCCGCCGCGGCTCCGTCACCCAGGTCCCGCCCCTCCCGAGCGCCTACGCGCTGTCGAGCCCTTCCACGCGCGGCAAGGCGCGCTTCGCCGCGAGCGCGCCGCGCGAGGACGACGAGGATGCCGAGGAGCAGGAGGCGGACCTCCCTGCGTCGCGGCGGCGCGGCGGCAAGGGCTCCATTCCCCTTCCAGCGGCTGCGGCTGCGCCCGTCGACGACGGCGACGACTCGGACGCGGGGAGGGACCACGGCGGGCTCATCTCGTGGGAGGACTTTGCGAGCGAGCTCGAGGCGCTCCCGCCCCCTCCGGCCGCGGCGCAGCTGCGTCGTGCAGGCGCGATGAAGGGCGCGGCGGACGCGCAGGCGTTCCCGCCGCCGACGGCGTCGATCAGGTCGGGGAGGGAGGGGCGGGCGCACCGGATGCGCAAGATCAGCCTCGCGACCTTGAGGGTCAGGTAGAACGGAGGGAGGAGCTGTGGGCGTGTGTTTATTCCCGTTGTGCATTCTGCTCTTGTAGCAACGCCTTATATGTCTATGCGGCATCCTCGAATCGATTCATACACGACTTCGGGACGGGAGAAACGAGCAAAGCGAGCGAGAAAGGCAGAGTTCGTCGTTCCTCGCGCAGCAGGTCCGCGACGACGAATGGTCAAGCGCGAGTACAATGCAAACAGGAGCGCGCGAGAGAGGACGGGAGGGGGATTACAAGGGGAAGACTGTACGCAACAAGCCGATCCGGCCTCCTTTTTCCGTCTCGAGAGGGGAGAGAAGTGGGTATCATCAAGCGAGCTTCTCCTCCTCCTCACCGCTGTCCGTACCCTCCGCCGCCCGCGTACCCATACGCATTCGGCGTCGCGCCGCCCATGCCCATCCCGGGAGGCGGGCCCATCCCCGGCGGCGCCGCGTACGGGTTCGGGGTCCGCCCCGTCCCGCCTGCGCCGGCGCCAGGGCCGTACCCGGGCGTGCGCGATCCCATCGCCGCGACGACGCCCGGCGGCGGCTGCTGCATCATCGGCGGCTGGCCGTACCCGGGCGTCCGCCCGCCAGCGTAGCCCGGCGTACGCCCGCTCGACTGCGGCATAGGCTGCCCGTACGCGGGCGTGCGGTTCCCGCCCGGCCCGTACAGGAGGTTGGGCGTGTTCCCGCCGAGGTAGCGGTTCGTCGCGCCGCCGCCGCCTGCCGCGCCCGCGCCGGGGGCGAGGTTGCGCGCGCCGCCGGCCATCGACGCCTGGTACGCGATCTTGAAGGCGTTGATGAGCGACTGGACGTCGCCGTGGACGTCGCCGCGGAGCATGTAGCCCTCGGGGACGATCGAGACAGGCCAGTACTGGATCGGGCTCTTCTCGTTCGTGCGGAAGCCGAGGACGACCTGCCCGGCCTTCTTGCGGTCGTCGCTCCACCCGAACGCGTAGATCGACCGGCCGGGGTTGGCGAGCGTCCAGTTCTGGAGGAACTTGTCTGCGGGCGGAAAAGTCAGCGGTGGGAGAGGAATGGGACAGAGCACGCGAACGCACCGAGCTGGTCCTTGGTGCCCTTGAAGCGGTCGCTCGATGCAAGCTCGGTGACCTTGCGCGCCATCTGCTTGACGTGCGCGTCGATGAGCTCGTCGAGGTCCGAGTAGCGGTGCTTGTCCGAGATGCGGAGCTGCGTCCCGAGCGAGTACTCGTTGGGCTTGTTCAGCTCGTGCACGGCTGCGGAGGGCGCGCGAGGAATATGTCAGCGGAAGCGGAGTAGGAGGGAGGGGGGAAGGGGGCGCACCGAGATGCTGGTAGATGCCCTCGTCGACCTTCCACGTGACGGCGATGTGGTCCTCGCGGCTCGACGGGCGGATGACGCAGTCGCCGCGCTGCATGCTCGCGAGGATCTGCTCGGCGCCGCCAGCCGACACGTCGTGGAAGTTGGGGTGCTTGATCACGCGCTTGATCTTGCCGCCCGTCTGGCGCTGCTGCGTGCTCCGCGCGAGGCGCTCCTCGGCCGCAGCGCGCTCGCCGTCGAACCACGCGTCGGGCTTGGTGATCCGGCGTTCGCGGTCGCCCGTCGCGATGAGATTCTCCTGCGTCGAGAGCTCGACCGACATCTGCTCGTACTTGACCTCCATGACCATGGCCTGGAGCGTCTGCCCCGGCCGGAGCTTCGAGTGGACGGTCGCGTCCGTGCGGAACTCGGCGGCGATGTGGCCCGTGATGCCGCAGTCGAGCTTGACGATGACAGCCTCCTCAGGCGAGACGCGGAGGACGCGGACGGGGATGATGAGGCCGCCGTCGAGCGTCTTGCGCGTCTCGCCCGTGAGCATGGTGAAACGCTCCTCGACGCTCGGCGGGCGGAACTGCTGCCGCTTCTCGCCGAACGGCCGCTGCAGCTCCTCGCGGATCTTGTAAAGCGTGAGGCGCTTTGGCTGCTGAAGCACCTTGGAAAGCTCCTCGGCGAACTCGTCGAGCGCGAGCTCGTGCAGCTTGCGCACGTCGTCCTCGAGCAGGTCGGCGACGGCCTTCGACGGCGGCGCGCCCTCGAGGTCCTCCTCGTCGTACTCCATCGCGTCGGCCGCCATCTTGCGCGCGACGTCGTAGTCCTCGGGGTGTATCCGCGTGTCGTCGAGCACGTCCGGGTCCTCCTGCTCTTCGGTGTCGCGCCCGAGGTCCGCCGCAAGGTCGTCCTGCCGGATCCGGAGGAAGCCCGACGCGTTGAGGAAGAGCTGCTTGCCGAAGTAGTTGTGCATGATGAGCCCGTTCCGGGTCGTGAGCGTGCCGTTCTGCGCGCGCGTCGGGTCGGGTCAGCTTGCTCCCTTCTCGAGGGAAGCAGGCGGGGGACGCACGGCGCTCGCGGCGATCTTCTTGATGAGCGCCTCGGCCTTGCGCGGGCCCATGCCCGAGACGTACTGCAGCAGGTGCGCGTAGTACTGGTACCGGACCGCCTTGTTGATGTCGACGCCGACGCGGTTCGTCACCTCGATGAGCGCACGCTCAAGCGACTGCACGACCTTGTCCTTGGAGACCTGCGGGCGCGCGGGGTTCAGCTACCGTTCATGCACGAGGGAAGGGCAAGAAGAGACGCACGTATTTCTGATTGGGGTCGTACGTGAGCGCCGAGAGGTCGGCGCCGAGCGCGGCATACTCGTTGAGCGGGCTCTGGGCGTAGCGCGCGAGCCCAACGCAGTACTTGCCGAGGGTGCTGAGCTCGGTGAACTCCTGCGCGGCGCGCGCGCCGTGCTGGTAGATGCGCGCGACGTCGTCAAACACGAACGTCGATTCGAACGCGGCGCGGTTCGCTTTGCGGCTCTCGACGACGTCGTACGGCAGGTCGGCGTCCGCCTCGTCGTCGTCGGCGTCTCCCGCCGCGACAATCTCGCGCGAGACCTCGCCCGCAAAGCGGCGGAAGTCCTCGAGGAGGGCGGTCGCGGCGGGGCTGAACCCGCCGACGACGACGACCTGCGGGCGGCGGCGCTTGAGGAACTCGGCGAACTGCTCGCGCTGGGCCTCCTCCATGTCGGTCGTGAGCCGGTCGAGCTGCAAGTGCTCGCGGAAGTGCCCGTCCGCATCGAGGAAGACGCCGAAGATCGAGTCGCGCTTGGGGTCGCCGCGCCCGTTCGAGAGCGCGAGCACCGACGGTGTCTCGCCAGGCTGCATCGTGTCGTCTCCGCGGCACCACGGTGCGGCGTCGATGCGCTGCGGGCAGCTTCGTTGGTCAGCTCGGCGCACAAGAAGCGAGAGGGAGCGCACGCACCGACTCGAGCTTGCGCTTGCACAGGTCGCCGACAAACTCCTCGCCCTCCTCCTTGAGGTAGTTGCGCGCCCACGCCGCGCCCTGGGGGAGGAGCGCGGTCCTGAGCACCTCCTCGAGGATCTCGCGGCGGAGCGCGTTCCACTCGTCCGCGAGTGCGGACGCATAATCCGAGGTGTACATCTCGGCGAGCTGCGCGAGGAAGCGGTCGTACGCCGACTGCGGGAGGTCGATCGACGCGGTGACGAGGCCGTCGGCCTCGGCGGCGAGGATCTGCATCCACTGCGGCGAGCGGAGGAACTCCTTCAGGGGCTTGTTCTTGAGGTACTTGAACGCCTGCGGGTACACACGGACGCGTCAGCGCGCACTCTGTGGAACCGAGGAAGAGGAAGCGCGCACGTAGAACGGGTTGAGCGAGTCGATCTTCTGCTCGCCCGCCTTGGTCGCCGCGACGTTGACGACGCCAAAGTCGCGCAGGTACCTCCTCGCCTCCTTGCGGAGGATGGGCTCGCTCCCGAGCTCATGGACGAGGACCGCGCGCGCGCCCGCGAGCGCCTTTTCGCGCGTGGGGAACTGCGGCGCGACGACGAACTCGTCGGCGAGGTCGAGCGGGCGCTTGTCCGGGTCCTCGACAAAGTGCACCTTCGTGCCGGACGAGACGTCGAGCGCGAACTGCGCGACGGGGATGCTGATAAGCTGCGGGCGGGCGGTGGAGAGGTCAGTGGGTGCGTTTGTACGCGCGGAGAGACGAGCGAGGGCGCACCTCGGCGAGCCGCCGCACGACGCTCTTCTTCGCGACCTCGTACTCGCTCTCCCTCGCCGCGCGCTTCGGGCGCTTGGTCGTCGCCGCCGCCGCGGCAGCTGCCGCCGCCTCCGCCGCCTCCTTCTCCTTCTCGGCAGCGTCGACGCCCTCACCCTCGACGTCCTCCTCCTTCTTCGCCGCGGCGCGCTTAGCGCCTTCGGTCCCCTCGCCAAACATGAGCGCGACCCACACCTGCGCATCCATGACCTCCTCGACGCCGGCGGCCTGCTCGACGAGCTCATCGACGTGCGCGTCGTTGACGCCGAGGCGCTTGACGAGCGCTTGGAGCTCTGCCCTGCGCGCGAGGAACGCGCGGTACTTGATGCTGAGCGCCGAGAGGCGCCAGAGGTGGTCCTCGTAGAGGAGCGCGTGGGGCGTCTCGCCGCTCGGCGCGTGGAAGAGGTAGTCGGCGCGGTGGTGCCAGATGTGCGGCGGCTCGAGGAGCTCGACGTTGAGGAACCGGACGACGTTCTCCACCGCGGCGAGGAACTCGCCGTGCAGCGGCGGCGGGAGGCCCGTACGCGCGTCCTGCAGGAGGTACTGCTCGGTCGTCTCGCGCCCGAGCCGGTCCGCCATCCACCGCGCGGCCGTGCTGATCTCCTCTTCGGGGATGAGCGGGATCGCCGTCCCCTCATCGTCGAAGGCAAAGTCGGGCAGACCCGCCGACGCGATCTGCTGCCGCTCGGGGACGTCGAGCCGGCGGATCTTGTCGTCCTCGGCGGTGAGCATGCGCGACGCGATCTCGCTCGGCTCGAAGATCTGAGTCGCACGCGGGCGGTGAGCATGCGCGCGAACGAGGTGAGCGAGGGGAAGAGACGCACGTCCTTGAGCTCCTTCTTGCCATCCTTGTCCTCCTCGTCGTCGTCCTCCATCGCCCACGCGAAATCCTGGCCGTTGCCAAACACCTCGGCAACCTCCTGCCGCGCCTCCTGCGTGATGCCGTCAATGCGGCCCATCATGCCGAGCCCCGCGCCGCGGCGCTTCTTGCGGTCAGCCTTCTGCTTGGCCTTCTTGTCCCTGCGGCGCTGCCTCCGCGCCTCGTCATCCTCGTCCGAGTCGCCCGCCTCGGAGCGCGACTCGTCCGTGTCGTCCTCGATGAAGCCCGCCATCTCGTCCGCGTCAAACAGGCCCTCGATCCCGCCGTCGTCGTCCCCTCCCGCGCGCTCGTCGTCGTCCGCAAAGATGTCCTGCAGGTCGCCGCTGCGACCGCCGCGTGCGGGAGAGCCGCCGTCTGAGCCTGAGGCGGAGCGCGCGCGGCGCAGCCGGCGGAGCTTGTTCTGCGGGCGGGGCGAGGGGGAGGGTGGGCAGGAGGGCGAGCGCGGTGGGAGGACGGGCAGGAGGTCAGCAGTCGTTCAGAGTAGGAGGCAGCTCGAGAGCGCAGACGCACGCCCTTGGGCTTTGTGAGGCGGATGCCCATGTTCTCCTCGAGGAGCTCGAGGTCGTCCTCGTCGAGTGCGGCATCCTCTGCGCGCGTGCTCACGTGTCAGTTGACCGCACGGTAGAAAACGAAGAACGGGGAGCGGACCGTCGTCGGAGCCCTTGCGGCGCTTCCTGCTCTTTGTGCCGTCGTCGCCGTCACCGCTGCCTGCGCCGTCGGTGGAGCGGTGCTTGCGGCGCTTCTTGTGTTTGCGGCGGCGGCGGCTCGAGTCGTCCTCGTCGACGATGAACCCTGCGTGCGAGTAGGCGGAGAGTGAGTCGCGGCGGGGGAGATGAGGAGGAGGAGGGGGAGCGGACCTTTGCGGAGTTCGCGCTCCTCCTCCGAGTCGGTAGCCTCCTCCTCTGAGCTGTCCCCCGGGCTGGCTGCGCCCGGACGGAGGTCGATGCCCTCGTCGTCGTCGTCGTCGTCGTCGTCGCTCGCGGCGGGCGAGTGCATGGACTCGTCTGCGCGCGGGGGCGGGTGGGCGGGCGAGGGCGCGGGCGAGGCGGGTGCGCTCATGGCGGGCAGTCTAGCGTGGCCTTGTCACTCCAGGCGGGTTGCGGGGCGAAGGCGAGTGGGGGAGGAGGACGAAGCGGGAGATGGGGAGCTCGAGGGGTTACTAGTCGTCGCTTACTACCGCTCCTTACTAGAGGCTTACTAGCCAGCTGCCATGGTGCTCCAGGACCTCGGCCGCAGGCTCAACTCGGCGCTCCAGTCCGTCTCTGCGTCGTCGACCATCGACGAGCAGGTGCGCCCCTCCCCGCCCCGCCCCTCCCTAACCCGGGGACTGTTCGCCCTGACTGAACGAGTCCACGCACGCAGGCCCTCGATGCCGTCCTCAAGGGCGTCTGCGCTGCCCTCCTCGAATCGGACGTCAACGTCCTCCTCGTGAAACGCACCCGCGAACGCGTGAAGGCCCACGTCCTCCCGCAGCTCGAGGACCTCCAGGACAAGGCCGGCAACGACCACGATGCCATGCACGGCAACAAGGCAAAGCAGCTCATCCACAAGGTGCGGCCCCCGTCCACTCCTCTCCCCGCTCGCCGCTCAGTCTCCCCACCACTCACCCGCCTATGCCCGCCTGCAGGCCATCTTCGACGAACTCGTCTCACTCGTCGACCCGGGCGACGACGCACCGCCCCCCTTCAACGTCCGTCCCAGCCTTCTCGCGGCCCCCACCTCCCGGCGCTGACCTCCCGTGCGCCTCTTCGCACCTCGCGAGCGCAGCCGGTCAAGGGCAAGACGCAGGTCATCATGATGGTCGGTCTCCAGGGCGCGGGAAAGACGACCACCTGCACAAAGGTCCGCTCTCCCTCCCCTCCTCTCCCTCCATCTTCCGCCTGTCCCCGTCCCAGCCCCCCCTCCCCCTTTCGCACACGAACGACGCACTGACTCCCCGCGCAACCCCGCAGCTCGCAACGCACTACCAGCGCCGCGGCCTCAAGGTCGCCCTTGTCTGCGCCGACACCTTCCGCGCGGGCGCGTTCGACCAGCTCAAGCAGAACGCCACGCGCGCCAAAGTCCCCTTCTTCGGCTCGTGCGTGCTCTCTCTTCCTCCTCCCCACCCTCCGCTGACGCTGCTCGCTCTGCTCGCCGCAGCTACACCGAGACGGACCCGGTCGCGATCTCGCTGCAGGGCGTGCAGAAGTTCCGCGCGGAGCGCTTCGATGTCATCATCGTCGACACGTCCGGACGGCACCGGCAGGAGAGCGAGCTCTTTGACGAGATGTGCCAGATCCAGGACGCCGTCGAGCCCGAGATGACGATCCTCGTCCTCGACGGCGCGATCGGTGCGTCGCGCTCTCTCTCCTCCCCCCGGGTGATCACGAGGCTTCCATGCTGACGGTCCGCGACGAGTAAAGGCCAGGCCGCAGAGGCGCAGAGCCGCGCGTTCAAGGACGCGAGCAACTTTGGCGCCATCATCGTCACCAAGCTCGACGGGCACGCCAAGGGTGGCGGCGCCATCTCTGCGTGCGTCTTTGCGCGCGGTCCTCCCTCCCTCGGAAAAGCAAGCCCTGACGAGCCCCGATGCCGCCCGCCCGCAGCGTCGCGGCGACGCACACGCCGATCGCGTTCATCGGCACGGGCGAGCACCTGCACGACCTCGAGCGGTTCTCGCCGCGCCCGTTCGTGAGCAAGCTCCTCGGCCTCGGCGACATGCAGGGGCTCGTCGAGCGCGCGCAGGAGATGGCGCTTGCGAACCCCGAGCGGCAGGAGAACATGATCAAGAAGCTCGAGAAGGGCGAGTTCACCGTGAGGGACTTGAAGGAGCAGATGCAGACTATCATGAACATGTGCGCGCCCCCTTCCTCCCCTTCTCCCTCTCGCAAGGTCTCTCTCCGACTCGGCTCGCTCACGCTCCCCCCGCCCGCCCGTACAGGGGCCCCCTCTCGAACCTCACCTCGATGATCCCGGGCATGGCAGGCCTGATGGGGGGCGACACCGAAGCCGAGGCGGGCAAGCGGATGAAGCGGATTGCGTTCATCTTCGACTCGATGACGGCCGCCGAGCTCGATTCCGACGGGAGCGTCTTCCGCGACGCTGCTCCCCCCGCGTTGTCCTCCTCCTTCGCGGTGGCAAAGGGGAAGGCTCCCGCCTCTGCAGAGGAGAAGAAGAAGCCCGACGAGGAGGACGCAGACGCCGACCCGCTCGGCGCGCGCGTCCCGAACGCGCGCGTCCTGCGCGTCGCGCGCGGGAGCGGTACGAGCGTGCAGGAGGTCGAGGAGCTCCTCGCGCAGCACCTCATGTTTGCCAAGATGGCGAAAAAAATGGGCGGCAAGGGCGGGATGTGCGCCCACCCTCTCCCTCTCTCTCCTCCTTCTCTCCTCCCCTCCTCCGCACGCTGACGCGCCGAGCGCGCGCGCAGGATGGGCAAGCTCGCCGCGCAGAGGGGGCGCGCAGGCGCGGGCGGCGGCCTGCCCGCGGGGATGCCCGCCCTCGGCCCGGGCGGGATGCCCGACCTGTCGAACCTCTCCCCGGCACAGATGCGCGCGATGCAGGTCCGTCCTTCCCCTAACCCTCCCTCTCTCCCTCGCTCTCCTTGCGAACACGTGCTGACGAGCGCTGGTGGGCCCCCGCGCAGAACATGCTCCCGCCCGGCGCGCGCGAGATGATGAGCAACCCGGGCGCGCTCGCGCAGATGCAGCAGATGATGGGCGGCCTGGGGGGCGGCGGCGGCCTGCCGGGGTGGGCGGGATGGGCGGGATGGCCGACATGCTCAAGGGCATGATGGGCGGCGCGCGGTAAGCGGTTTATTGCGGACGAGAGGGGACGGGGCAGGGCTGTTCTTTGTTGTACCACCATTGAGCCCTCGCAGCGCTCCTGCGAGTGCATTGATGCCCTTGAAGGGGCGCGGCGCCCCTCCAGCGCGTGAGAGGGAAGTCGAGAATCGTCCTCTTCCAGGGGGGGTTGCACGTGTAACCCCCCTCCCGATTTCCTTCTGGCCTGGGGTAGCGTGCGCTACCCCCCTTCTTCCCCCTCTCCTACCGGAGATGCTTTCTTTGCACGCAACGCTGTCCTTCTTGCTCTCGCAAACAGCAGGAGGAGGAGAAAGTCTAGGATGGCAAGCAACACGCAGGACACGGGGACGAAGGGGGCACTACGAGAAGGGGAAGGGGATTAAGAGGAGAGGGGGGCGCGCTAGAACGTCTCCTTGGGCGCAAAGCTCCACAGGCGGACCTCGCCGTCGTCCGAGCCTGAGATGACCGACTGATCCGTCAGGAGGACCGAGGTGCTGCGCGGGGCGGGAGGGCGGGTCAGTACGGGCGAAGGGGACAAGGAAGGGGAGGGGAACGCACACAGCCGCCTTGTGCCCGACGATGGTGTGCAGGTTCTTGCCCGAGTCGCGGTCCCAGATCTGCAGGCGCACGAGTCAGCACAGCCCGGAGAGGTGAGGGAAGGAGCGGGAGGCGCACCTTGATGGTGCGGTCGTGGCTGCCCGACACGATCCTCAGCTTGTCGACATCGACGCTCCACACGCCCTCGAGGTGCCCAAACTGCTGCCGGACACACTGCCCGCTCTCGACGTTCCACACGCGGACCGTGTTGTCGAGCGACGCGCTGACGACCATCGGCTTCTTGTCCGAGGGGAACTCGAAGTCAGGCTGCTGCTGCGCCTGGAGGAGCGGCACGGCGCCCGCGGCGCTACCACCGGGGAAGAGGGACGCGGGCGGCGCGCCCGCGAGGCGCTGGTTCGCGGTGCAGTTGGGGCGCGCCCCGCCCGCCGCGAGCGCGTCGTCCGACGAGGGCTCCTCGCCCGGCGTCGTCGCCGGCGGCTGGAGGAGCGACGTCGGGAACGCGGCGGTGCCCTGCTCCTCTCCCGGGCCGACGACGTACACGCGCAGGCTCTGCACCTGCGCGACGTGGCCCGACAGGACGCGGACGCACGTCCGGGTGTAGAGGTCCCAGACGCGGATCGTCGCGTCGTCCGACGCCGAGAAGAGGTACTTGCCCATCGACGACTGCTTGGCCTGCTCAGGGTTGCTGATCGGCGCGCCGAGGTCGCCGCCGCTCGAAGCGGCGGCGTTCGCGCCGAGCGAAGTCGACGACGGCTCGCAGCCGTCCGACTTGGAGTCCCACAGCGCAACCGAGTTGACCCACTCGGAGTGGCCGCGGAGCGTGTAGACCTCGCCGGTGCCAAAGTCCCACACGCGGATGGTCGAGTCGCCCGAGCCCGAAACGAGGAGCTGCTTGTCGTACGTGAGGCAGATGACGGCGTCGCGGTGGCCGCGGAGCGTGCGCATGCACTCGCCCGTGCGCCAGTTCCAGATCTTAAGCGTCGAGTCCATCGAGCCCGTGACGAGCTTGAGCGCGTCGAACTGGAGCGCGCGGACGCCGCGCGTGTGCCCGCGGAGGACGCCGACCTCCTTGCCCGTCTCGAGGTTCCAGATGCGTACGGACCGGTCCCACGACCCCGTCATCAGGACGGGGAACGACGGGTGCGGCAGGTCCTCCGCGACCTGGAGGCACGTGATCGAGTCGGTGTGCCCCGAGAGGACCGTCGCGACGCACGTCCCGCGCCGCCAGTTGCGCTCGATCGCGAGCCGCTCGCAGTAGACGTGCTTCCACGGCCGCGTGAGCGGGGCCGCGGGCTCGGCGACGGCGACGGTGCGGAGCGACGAGCGTGGCGACGCCGGGCGCGACGGCGCAGGCGAGCTCGTCTTGGAGCGCTTGTGGCGGTGCGAATCGGAGAAGGCGGGTGCGGAGGGGTCGACGAGCATGTCGCTCGAAGAAGACGAGGACGAGGCGGGGTCGAACGGCTCGCCGTGGTGGTGCAGGTGCTGGTGCTGCGCCTGCGCCTGCATCGCCGACGTCGCCGTGTCCTCGAGCATGCGGCGGACGTCGCTGTCGCGGCCGCGGCTGAACTCGCCCGCGCGCGAGGTCGGGAGCGCGTTCATCGCGAGGCGGGCCTTGCGGCGGCGTTCGCCGAGGAGCGGCAGACCCCAGCCGCACTTCTCGCACTTGCGCTCGATGTGCTGCTCGCACATGGTGCGCCACAGGAGGTCGTCGTCGGCCATGCCCTTCCAGGCGCGCGAGACCTGCGCGGCCCGGCCGAGCGTAATGGCGTCGAGATAACCGAAGATCTTGAGGGTCACCTCGCGCGGGAGAAGCTCAACGGGGTCGAGCCGCATCTCGAGGCTAAGCGCCTCCTGGAGGAATGACAGCTGGGACGGGCAGGCGATGGTGAGGAGGCCGCGGAGGATGAGGAGGCGCCGGCGGGAGGGCGATGACGAGAAGAGGCTCCAGACGGTGTTGACCGCCTGCTGTTCGTGCGGGGCGAGGTCCTCGAGGGACTGTGGGTGTGTTAGGGTCAGCTTATGCGTTATCGCAGCTGTCGACGGGGAGCGAGGGCTCACCTTCTGGAGCATGAGGTTGGTCGCGCCGTTGGCCATGCGGGCGTGGCGGATGCAGACGTTCCTGCAGTCGCCGCCGGGCGTGTCGACGATGGACGGGCCACGGCGGAGGTCGTCCTCGACGTCCATCTTGGCGAGCGGGTCGGGCGTGCTGGTCTTGTGACCTGGAGCGACGCCCTCCATGGCGTCGTCGGGGGTGCGGAGGGGGCTCCTCGGGCCGAGGTTGTGGGCGATGGACTGCGCGATGGACGCGGACGAGACTGCGACCTCTGGCGAGTAGAGGGCGGGCGAGATCTGGCTCTGCGGGCTGAGCGACGAGGGGAACGGCGGGAGGCCGTGGGCGAGCGGGGTCGAGCTGCCGGGCGGCGACTGGGGCGCAAAGTGAACGGGTCGACCGCCGATAGGAACGCCGGGTCCGTCATGGCGGCAGCGGTGCGCGGCGAGGGCGGGAGGCGGTGGCGGCGGGGGAGCGGGTGAGCGCTTGACGAGAGGCGCGAGCTGTGAGGGGCGCGGGGCAAGTCCGGGGTCAGATGCGGGCTCCTGGCGCGCTCCTGGTGAGGGTATGCACCTCGTTCAAGCTGAGGAGAGAAGGAGTCGGGATGTGGGAAACGACGAGGAGGAGGAGGGGGAGGCGGCGGTCGTGCTGACGGGCGGCGAGCGCAAGGCGGGTGGTGTGAGATTGCGAGCGCGCAGTCCGGGCAGGTCCCACGCGGCCTTCTCTCGCCAGCTTCCTCGGACTGTGCGCCCCAAGGCGAGCGAAGAAGCTCCCATGGCGACATCCCCTCTCCGCAGACTCCGTGGGCACCACGCAATCCCCGGAGAATATTGTGACGATTGCGCACGCCCCCTGCGGGCCCATTCATCGCATAAGCGGGGGCCTAGAAGCACAGCGTGTACTCCTGAGCGCGAGCGAGATGGGCGGCCGCGGCCGCGGGACGCCGGCGCCGGCGCGCGCTCACGACGAGCTCGTCGTCCTCCTCACGCTCCTCCCCCTCCCCGTGCTTACACTCTGGGCACCTGCAAGCACCGCGACGCCTGCACCCGACTTGCCCCTCGTCGCCCCCCGCTGGTACGAGGCGAGGCCGTCGTCCCCTTCCAACCTTCTGCTGGCGCTCTTTCCCTTCCTCGCTTCAGCTCTCATTCGCGCCCTGCGACACTGGGACGTTCTTGTCCGCCGTACAGCTGTCGTACGTACACACCCCAGCACAGCCATCGCGACGCACGTCTCGTCCTCGCGGGGCTGTGGATCCTCCACCATCCTCGTCCTCCCCGGCGCGCGCTCTACCGCCGGCGGCGCGCTGGTGCTTCTATATGGGACGTGTCGGGAGGGAGCGAGGAGGGGCAACATTGCCATTGCAGTGCTCACGGGGCGCGGCTGGACTCAAGCTCCACCCCGCACGCCTCCCCCTCATCAGGGAAAAGCTTAGCCCCGCTCCGCATCCTGAAGAGCTCCCTCGAAGCACGTTCCAACGCTCCCCCGCCACGCCTGGAGGTTTCTTGTTGATGAAGCTTTGAGTGCTCTGCGCGGGGCCGCGCGCGAGCGTGCATGCTCCCAGCGCGCGCTCTCCTTGCTCTCTCCTCCTCTCGCTCTTCGTGCTACGCCCGCAACTTCTCGCCCGCCATGCCCGTCCCGCTCTCGCCCATCGACAATGCTGTCGCCGACATGGGCATCACGTGCGCCTACCTCTTTGCGCTCCCCGCCAACTCGGACGAGAGCGTCGGGACGGCGCTCCTCGCCGACCTCGAGGCAGCGACGAAGCGCGTCGTCGCCAAGTGGACGTTACTGCAGGGACAGGCGGTCTGGCAAAAGGAGGTGCGTGCAGATCATCGCCCTCTCTCAACTCACGCGCTCACCGCCTCCGCGAGCGCAGAAGGGCATATGGGCAGTCGACGTCCCGGACGTCCCTCCCGCCGCCGACAAGCCCTCCCTCTTCACGTCCTCGCGCGTGTCCGCGCCGTACGCTACCGCCGCCTCCCGCCCCGCGCCCGTCCGCCCCCTAAGCCGGAGCACCTCCCCCTGCGCGTTCCAGCCCGCCCACTCGCTCTCCTTCTTCCGCACCCGCGACCTCCCAACGACCTTCTCCGGCTACGCAAAGAGCGGCTCCTCGCTCCTCGCCGTGCACGCGACGCTCTTCGCCGATGCGCTTGCTGTGGGCGTGACTGCACCGCACGGCCTCCTCGATGCGACAGGCCTGGGGTGGGCGATCCGCGCGCTGCGCGCCGAGCTGCGTGGCGAGAGCTGGGACGCGCCGCCCCTCGTGGCACCGAACCCGCTCAGCGCCGCCCTCGACGCTGTCCGCGCCGAGGAGCCCTCAACGGACGAGGCGGACGTCCGCGTCGCGCAGCATGCGCTCGCGGGCTGGGTCGCGGCGAGCAGCGTGGGCAACGTCGCGCGGTTCCTTGCGAGCTATGCGTGGGAGAAGCTCTGGCACCGGGACGAGCCGCGACATGTCTTCCTCAGCAAGAGGGCGGTCGACGCGCTCGTCGAGAGCGTCAAGGAGGAGGTCCGCCGCGAGACGGACGGGAAGGAGTGGGTCTCGACGGGAGATGTGCTCACTGCGTGGGTGCTCAAGGTGCGCTTCCTCTTCTCCCCGCCGGGAGACGCCCCCTAACCGCCCCGCAGGCCGCACACGCAGACGAAGCCTCCTCAGGCGGGTCCGCCGCCGTCTCCCCCGTGTACGCCCTGCGGGACATCCTCGCCGTCGCCTCCTACCCACACAACGCCGTCGCGCCGTACCCCTTCTCGCCGTCGCCCCTCGCGCTCAGCGCCCTCCCGTCCCTCTCGCTCGCGCACCTCGCGCTGACGCACCGGCGCTCGCTCGCCGCCGCGCGCACGCGGCCTTTCCTCCGCGCCACGCTCGAGAAGATGGACACGCTCAGCTGGAGCAACGGCGGGGCGGTGCCGCTCATGCCTGAGCGGGGGTGGCCGTGGCGCGCGCCGTGGAGCCGCAAGGGCGGCGAGAAGCCGCACCACTGGATCGTGAGCAACCAGATGGTGAGCGGCGTGGCGGACCTGGCGATCCCTATCCCCGCGTCTGCAGCGGGGAAGAGCGCCGACAGCGACGACGGGACGCTGCACGACGTTGCGCTCGACCCTGTCACGAAGGAGGACCTCCCGCTCCTCGGGTTCTACATGCGCATCACGGCACCGATCAAGGACCACCAGGCGTTCCGGTTCCAGGTGAACAACGTCGGCGTCTTCTTCGAGGGGAGCATGCGCCGCAAGCGGTGGGAGAGCGTCGGGCGCGCGGTCGAGCAGCTTGAGCGCGAGTTTGGGCAGGGAGGGGAGAAGCGCGAGACGTAGCCGTAGGGGTTCGATGCGGTGCAGAGCGTCTCTGGGTCGAGTGGAGCGCGGCAGCAGCGAGAGAGAGGACCGAGAGAAACACCCAAGAATTGCCCCACCGAGCGCGCACCTACAACCCCGGCTGGAGTGCGCCGTCGCGCGGGAGGTAAACGAGGCCCTTGTTGAACCCGAACGGCCACGACATGTCGCCCTTGACGGCCTGGCCAAGCAGGATGGGCGAGTCTGCGCGCATGCGAGGGCGGTGAGCGGGCATTGCGGGGGTCGAGTGAGGAGGGACGCACAGATCGACATGATGCTCGTCATGGCGAACATGAGGGAGGTCCAGCCTGCGTGTGCAAGAGGAGAGATGAGCAGCCTGTCGAACGAGTAGGCAAGGAGGGGGCGCACCGCTGAGCATGCCCTGCTGGTCGCCCGACTTTGCGGTGCCGAGGCTCTTGGTGCCGAGGATGCCGCTCAGCGCGAGGATGAGGCCGAACCAGGGCCAGATGGCAAACCTGCGTGCACGAGAGGAGGGTCAGCGTGTCGTCGAGGAGGGAGAGGGCGGGGGAGGGGGGGCGCACCGGGTGAGCATGGCGAGGCCGCTGCAGATCATGCTCGCGAAGGACATGAGGTCTGCGGGGGTGCTCAGCGTGCATCAGTGCGGTTGTTCGACGCGAGGTGGGGAGGGCGCGGGCGACGGACCTGCGAACGAGTTGGAGCTGGCGGGGAAGCGGTACGGGACGGCGTTGGCGGGCTTGCGGGGCTCGGAGGGGTCGTAGATGCGCGGCATGGTTGCTGGTACTGCTTGAGACGGGCGCGTGCGGACGAGGAGCGGCGCGCGGGGCGGGGCGGGCGGGCGGGTCGACGGAAAGGGGGACGCGGCTCTCTCCTTCTCTCTACGTACAGTACAGTACGGCGCAAGGTTGCGATCCGGCAGGGATGCGGTCCGCGAGATTACCACCGTGCCCACAGGCGCTCTTCGTGGGACGGAGGTTCTCGATTTTTTTTTTTGTGTACGAACGAGATGCAAGGCGCCGGCTGCGCTCAAGAGCGACGGCGAATCTACAACAGCTACCAATCTAGTGTAGAAACAAAGTGTAGGGGCAGTGCACCCATCAAGACGGGGTATACTATGGTCTACATCAACCGGGGGAGGGAGAGGGGCAAGCCCGTCGCGGAGAGGAGGGGGGGTAGCGCGGGGCGGGCAGGAGAGCGAGGCGTGAGGGAATGGAGAGGGGGAGCCCGCCTAGGGCCTAGTAGTGGTGGGAGGGCGCGGGGAGCTGCGCCTAGTCGACCGAGTCCGCAATGGCGAGAAACGCGCGCTGCGCGAGGGCGTCGGGGGAGGGGGACGACGCCGTCGGGTTGAGGCGGCGGATGCGGGCCTGCCGCGCGTCGGTGAGGGTGGTGACCGAGTTGCCGACGATGGCGCGGAGGAGGGGGTCGCGGTCGCGCGGGATGAGGGCCGTGAGGGTGGGGAGGCCGAGGAGGAGCTCGTCCGGCGCGAGCGTCGTCGCGGTGAAGGCGGGGTCGACGGCGTCGCGCAGCCGCTCGATGAGCGCGGCCCAGTACGCGCGCGAGTACGCGCAGAGGAAAAGTGCGTGGAGGAGGTCGTCCTTGTCGGCGCCGCAGTGGACGCACGAGGCGGGGATGGAGGCGTACATCTGGTGGAGCCGGGCGCAGGTGGGGAGGGCGCCATGGAGGACCCGCCAGAGAACGTCGCCCTGGCGCGGGGTGATGGGCGCGAGGCGGGCGGCGCGCCATGCCGAGCTGAGGACCGCGGCAGGGAGGGGGCCGGTGGGGAGGGCGGGCTCGAGGTGGCGGTCGAGGGCCTGCGGGTCGGAGCTGCGGGCGAGAGCCGCTCGGGTGGAGGCGAGGCGTGCGCCGGGCGGGCGGTCGACAGAGCGGCAGGCGGCGGCGGGCGGGGAGGAGGGGGAGGGGAGGGGGCGCTGTACAACAGGGGAGGGGAGGAGACGAGCTAGATCAGGCCAAGATGCGCCCGACTCGGCCATCTTCGGAGAGCAGCCCTTGCCGTCCTCCTTCAGGCGCATCATCGCTGTTGCCTTGCTCTTCCTCTTGCACCTCCTCACTGCACTCCCGCGCACCCGGACGCACCCCCAACGAGCACACCTGTGCCGCCGACGCACGCCGCTTCCGCGCCAAGCTCCCACCTCGCCGTTCCTGGTCCGCCCACTTCGCACCGCCAGCCGCCATGAGTGAAGGCTACAACGTCCCGCCGGGCTACAATGGTCCCATCAACCCCAACCCCAAGGACGGAGAGGCCGGCGTCATCATCTACGGCTACGTCCCGTCGAACGCACTCGCCGCCGTCGCCCTCATCACCTTTGGGCTCGTCGTCTTCAACCACACCTCGCACCTCGTCCGCCACAAGAGCACCCGCGTCTTTTCGTCCCTCATGGTCTTTGGCTGCGTGCGTCCCCGCTCGTTCACCTCTGACCTACCTCCTCACTGACCCGCGCACTTCCTCCCGCTCCCTCACTCCTGTCCCGACCTCGCTACCGTCCGACCCTGCAGCTGTGCGAGATCGTCGGATACGCGTCGCGACTCGTCTCGCACTACCACCCCTTCGTCGTCAACTACTTCATCGTGCGTTCGCCTCCTCCTCCTCTTGCCTCCTGCTTCCGGCCATCTGCTGACACGGTCCATTGCTTCCTCCTGCTACAGATCCAGTACTTCTTCATCGTCGTGTCGCCCGTCTTCTTCCAGGCGGCGTTCTACGTCGCGCTCGGGATGGGCCTTCGTCGCCTCGACCACCGCGGTAGCACGCTCCTCCGCTTCAACGTGCGTCCCTACTCATTCACTCCTTCTCAGACCCGCAATAACGCCCGCATGCCTGCAGCCCAAGATCCTCATCGTCGCGATGATCGTCGCGGACGTCGTGACCACCATCATCCAGATCGCGGGCGCCGCGCTCATCGGCGTCGCCGAGTCGTCGCGGTTCAGCAACGGAAGCGCAAAGATCACGAGCGACCAGGCAAACGACATCCTCCTCGCCGGTCTCGCGATGCAGACGGCGTCGTTCTTCGCCTTCCTCGTCCTCCTCGGCATGTGCATCTGGCGCTCGGCACGCACCTTCACCGCGGCGCACCTGCCGAAGAAGTTCTCGCTCCTCCTCTTCATCTCGTCGCTCCTCGTCTTCCTCCGGACGACGTTCCGCCTCGCCGAGACGGCGCAGGGCGTCTTCGGACCCGCATCGACGAGCGAGGCCCTCTTCGGCACGCTCGAGTACCTCCCCGTCATCCTCGCGGTCGCGATCTACGCCGCCGTCCCCCTCGAGAACCAGCTCCCCATCGACGTCGACGACGAGCGGTACGAGTCGAGCCTGAACGAGCGCCAGGCGACGAAGGAGGCGCGCACGATCGACCTTCGCGGGAACGGCGAGGACGCCGATGCGAGCGAGTCGAGCAGGAGCAGGAGCAATGGCGGAATGAGGGAGAGCGACGAGGACGAGGACGTCGTCCGCGACTCGGTTGCCGGGGGCGGCATGAACGGGCACCGCGACGTCGAGAAGACTGTCGCGGACAATGGGAGGTTTGTGTAGCGCGTCGAGGAGTGTATATATCGAGTTTGACAGGTTCGCATGTGCAGCTTGATGCCAGAGAAAGCCGCTGGTTTCGACCCGCCCTTCGACCACACCGCCTCCTCTCCTCCCCAGGCGCCGGGGCCTCTCCTCCGCATCTCCTGTCATGAGCTCCTCTCTCGCGACGCTTCGCGTCCTCCAACATCTTTCTCTCGCCCCCTCCACGTTGACGAAGGCCAGTCGACGAGATCGGCGTGATTCCCACCCTGCGCTCGAGGATGGTCTCCTCCGCCGTCTTCCTCGCAGCGTGCATCGTGCCGCCCGTGTGCGCGCTCTTCGTTGTCGCATGGACGCTGGGAATCTACCTGCGCATCAAGCGCCTCGCCGCACCGCCCGTGGCCGTCCCCCCTCCGACACTCCCGCTCCCCACCGTCCAGCTCGCACCCGCCCACCCCGTCTTCAACCCTGCGCTCTTCTTCTCGCCCCATCCACCTCACACCTCCGGCACCCCTCTCGACCAGCGCACGACCGTCCTCCGCGCCGACTTCCTCGCCGCCCTCCCGCCTCCGCCGCCCCCGCCCCCCGAGCCGCGCTTCTCGATTCGCACCACGCTCGCGCGAGACGGGTCGCGCGTCCTCGCGCGGCAACCGACAGGGTCGAGCACTGGGCACGCGGGTGCGAGCGGGAGCGGGAGCGGGGAGGGCAGCGAGGAGCGCAGCCGGCCCGAGAGGACGCGGCGCGACAGGCGCACGTTTGGGATCGGGGACGCGGACGACGAGCGCGCGCACGGGTGGGAGGTCGTCGATGCGCTCGACTGTGCGCAGGTGGCTGAGAACGAGGGGGAGGCGACGCTCACGCCCCGGCGGGGCGCGGCCTGCGCAGGCGCCGCAATTCGACCTGGTCCGCGCGCGACTTCGACGGCGTCCTCCCCTCCCCTGTTGTCTCCCCCTCGTCCCTCTCGTCTCCGGCACGCACGCACCCGTACACCCGTCCAGGCCCGAGGCCCCTCCCGCCCGGCGCGGGCTACCTCCCCGCCCCGCCGCCGACGAGCGATGACGGCGCACGCGCAGCGAGCGAGACGAGCGGCGAGGCGTTCACGCCGCTCGAGAGCTCGCAGGAGAGCGGGGCGCCGCTGCTTCTGCGGCAGGGAACGATCGCGGGGCGGTCGCCGCCCGAGCAGGGCGACGAAGGGAGGGAGGTGGTCGTCCGCCCGCTGCGCGAGAGCAGGTGGGTATTCGTCCAGCATGCGCCGCAGTGTCAGAGCAGCGCGGGCTGGGAGCTCGAGACGGACGCCGGCGGCGCGGTGACGCTCGCCGGGGGCGCGCGCTCGTCCGCGCGCCCGCTGTCTGACGAGTACAGCCTCTCCGCGCGCTCTTCGCAGCAGTACTTCGGCACCTCGGTTGTGCCCCTCCCGCCGGGCACGCCGTCAGGGTCGTCGAGCGGGCACGGCGGCGTGCATCGCCAGTCCGCCGGGAGCAACTCGACGTACGAGGCCGTCTTCACCGACTTCCCGGGCCGGTCGCCCGCAGCCCGCGCGCGGCGCTCGTCCCCGGGGCCGCGCAGCGCGCTGCGCCCTCCGCAAGCGCGCGACTCGCTCGCCTCGACGGGCACAGCCGCGCTCGAAGAGCTCGAGGGGTACGCCGCCTCCCTCGGCTCGAGCTTCTCGCTCCCGCCTGGGCACGGCAGCCTGTCGCCGCCGCGGGCGTCGACGCTGCCCGTCCGTGCGCCGTCACATGGGCGGCGGCAGGGCTCCGCGCCGTGGTTCGCCACGCCCGCAGCGCCCAGCCTGCCTGCGCCGCCGCCGGAGCAGCAGGAGCACGAGCGGGAGGAGCGCCTCGACACGGAGAAGGAGCGCGAGGCGATCCTCGCTGCGCGGAGGCCGATTAGCTGGCTCGCGCGGCAGGCGAGTAACGGCTCGTTGCCGGAGGGGGTCCTGCCTGGGTTTGGGAACCTCGCGGTGCGTCTCCCGCCGCCTCTCTTTCCAGAGCGGCGAGCTGATGCGCAGGATGCAGATCGTCAACCCTGATGCAGAGTCGCTCAGAGCGGAAACGCCGCCTGGGTTGGCGCGGTAGAAGGGACGCAGACGGAGCGAAAGGTGAGGAAGAGAGCCAGAGAGGTGGAGCATCGGCGAGCTGGTACATTACTGTAGCTGTTGCCGTACCTAGAGAAGCGGTGTAGACTCAACCAGGTGACGGGTAAGCTACGCGGCCGAGTTGCGATGAGGAGGAGTGAGAATGTAGCCGAGAAGCGTGCGGAGGCGCGAGAGTGCGCCGGTCGCACCATGTATGACATTTGACTGTGGTTCGTGCTAGCAGGCCACCTCAAGAGGAGCGGTCGCGACCTGCGGTGGGAAGGACGAGGCGAAGGAGCGACTTCATCTCTTTCGCGACTTCCCCGCTCCCTCGCTCCTCCAGGATGCCCTTGCTCCTGCCGCAGACCTCGGCAGCACCGTCAGCAACGCAGCCGACGCCTTCGACGAGCGCTCCGGCTCCGTCGTCATCTTCCTCTTCGGCAGTCGACCTCACGGAGCAGGCGTCAGGTGTAGCGGCAGTGGAGGCGCCGAGCGGGCTGCGCGGGCTCGTGCAGAGTGCACTCGACTCCAAGTGCGTGCTGGCTCTCCTGCGATATTCCAGCCCGCCCCGTGAGCTGACCTCTTCCTCCTGCAGCCCGTACTTCTCCGCCGGCTTCGGCCTCATGGTGCGTTCTTCCGCTCGTAGCGTTTCCTACAAGGCTAACGGACATGCACACAGGCCCTCGGCGTCGGCGCACAGGTCCTCCGCCGGTCCGCTGTCCACGCCGCAACCCTCGCCCAGCGCCGCCTCCTCGTCTCGCTCGAGATCTCTTCCAAGGACCCCTCCTACCTCTGGTTCCTCCAGTGGATGTCCGCTCAGTCCGCGCGGCAAGCGGCGATCGCGAATCAGCCCTTGCGCGGTTTCGAGGGCCTCGCGAGCAGGATCAGGAGCCACGAACTCGCCGTCGAGACGAAGTACGAGCAGCGCAAGGACGGCAGCTCGAGCGCCGAGTTCAGCCTCGTTCCCGGGCCGGGGACGCACTACTTCCGCTACCACAACGCGTGGTTCCAGGTACATTTCCCCCGCCTTAAAGCGCCCTTCCCCCGCCGCTTTCATCGCCGTTCCGCCTACTTACCACCCTCCGCCGCCCGCAGGTGAAGCGCGAGCGCGCAACGAACATGCTCGACCTGAACTCGGGCACGCCGTGGGAGACGGTGCACCTGACGACGCTCTCGCGCGACCGCAAGCTCTTCTCGAACCTGCTGAGCGAGGCGCGCGAGCTCGCGCAGCAGGCCGTCGTCGGGCGTACGGTCGTGTACACGGCGTGGGGCGCGGAGTGGCGGCCATTCGGTCAGCCGAGGGAGAAGCGGCTGCTGGAGAGCGTGGTGCTCGACAAGGGCGTGAAGGAGCGGATTGTGGATGACGTGCGGGAGTTCCTCGGGCGCGGGAAATGGTATCACGAGCGCGGTGCGTCTCTTCCCTCTTCGCGCTGCCCATATCGAGCTGACGATCACCCGCAGGCATCCCCTACCGGCGAGGGTACCTCCTCCATGGCCCGCCCGGGTCGGGCAAGTCGTCGTTCATCCAGGCGCTCGCCGGCTCGCTCGACTACAATATCTGCGTATTGAATCTCTCGGAGCGCGGCCTGACCGACGACAAGCTCAACCACCTCCTCGCCAACGCGCCCGAGCGGTGCTTCATGCTTCTCGAGGACATCGACGCGGCGTTTTCTACGCGCGCGCAGACGGGCGAGGCGGGGTGCGTGCGCAGTCCTCTCCTACTCTGTGCCGTACTGACGGTCCCACCGTCCGCAGCTTCAACAGCAACGTGACATTCTCGGGCTTGCTGAACGCTCTCGACGGTGTCGCTTCGTCAACCTCG
Organism: Rhodotorula kratochvilovae; assembly: GCA_019926025.1. NCBI lineage: Eukaryota > Fungi > Basidiomycota > Microbotryomycetes > Sporidiobolales > Sporidiobolaceae > Rhodotorula > Rhodotorula kratochvilovae. Next base: position 123,120 of record JAHSUG010000017.1, read on the forward strand.
CAGCGCATCCTCTTCCTGACGACGAACCACCTCGAGAAGCTCGACGCGGCGCTGATCCGCCCCGGCCGCGTCGACCTCAAGGAGCTGATCGACGACGCCACGGCGCACCAAGCCGAGGAGCTCTTTACGCGCTTCTACCACGACGAGCCCGCGCTCAATCCCGCCGACTTTGCACGCCTTCGCGGCGAGCTCGTCGCTCAGGTCGCGGCCGCGCGTTCGGACGGGACGAGGGTGAGCATGGCCGCGCTGCAGGGCCACTTTATCCGTCACAGCGCGCGCGAGGCGGTCCAGGAGTGGCCGGAGCTGCGGAGGATGGCCGAGATGGATGCCGTGCTGCGGGCGGCGAGCCCGGAGCAGGAGCGCGTGAGGTTCGCGTCGAGTCCGTGAGGAGCGAGAGGGAGGGGTAGACTGTTGTGCTCTAGGTGCGCGAGCTTCTCCTCTTGACCCTCGCCGCTGACTGACAAGCTCGATCCCGTAGACTTCGCAGCGCATCGCAACTCGAAGTGGATCTGACGAGACTGGCTTGCTTGCAAGCGCTTCCCTGCTTCTACCCGCTAGCTCGCCTCTCAACTTCTGCCGCGCTGGCTGTCCGTGCCACCGTCGTCGTTCTTTCGGGAGGCGTGTCGCTGATTAAACGAGCCACACGACGGAAGGAGTGAGGACGTATTGAGAGGACGCAAAACACTGCACCGGGAACGACAGATCGGATGCAAAACGACAGCAGGTATTCCCGCCTCCGCCTCAGACTCCCCTGAGTGCCGGTGGGGTTTCCAAAAGCACGTGCATCTCGCGCGTCCCGAGGCTGGGAAACAAGCCCACCGACGGGTTTTTCGGATGCTCGGTGGGGTACAAGAAGGCGCTGCCCCAGACGAGGCCCTCCGGCAGCGGCGCGGTGGTCCCCATACGCTGGCGTATGCGGCCTGCAAGTTCGTGCACCCGAGTGTAGTCGCACATGAAGCTTGCGACGGTGTCTGTGGGGATGTCGAGCGGCAATCCCCAGACAGGGCGGACGTCTTCGTGCACGAACGACAAGCGGGCGTTCACGAGGCTCGACATCTCCACCGCCGCGACCGCGACCTCGCAGGCCGTGTAAGGTAGCAGCTCAGTGCGATAGAACGGTTCATCATACCACTCGGGCCATTCGTCGCAGTCGCTAGACCTCGTCCGGCGTGTCAGCCTGGACAGCCTCGTCCTCAGTGCCAAACGCCTCGGCCTCTCGCCGAGCGAGACTCCTGGCTTTGCGCTCCTTCTTCTTCCGATTGCGCTCCTGCGCAACCTGTCTTCGTCCCGCGGTGTCGCGGCCCACACCTCCCGCGCGCTCGCAATCGCCCCCTCATGCAGCTTTGCGCAGATGCGCGTCGCCGTGTTCGGCCGGCGAGCCCAAGTGCAGGCGACGGGTGCCATCGGAGCGGGGAGGATGAACCAGGGGTTCTCGGGCGGTAAGCGCGGGAGGGGACGCGAGCAGTGTCCCGGAGGATAGGGCGCGACGAGGTGAATGAGCTCGGTGAAGGTGTATTGGCTGTACGGGTCGCTCGGAGAGCTCGGTGTGGCCATCTTCGCGAGCGGGCAGAGAGAGCAGAGAGTGGTGGAGGACAAGGTGCGCTCCCGCGATCTTCATCAGTTCCCGCCGTTCCCAGGACCCGCCCCTGCTTCCACATCGCTCAAACTGCGCGCGACTCGGGCTGGGCAAGATCAAGGACCTCACTCCTAGCTCCCTACGCTCGCTCGACCCATATAGGAGCAGTACCCGCTGTTCTGCTCCCCTCCCTTCCCGCTCACCGCCATCAACCCGATCTCGCTCAACACGCGACTGGTGTTCTGGGCTCCTGGTCCTCGCCTCTCCTCTTGCAACACTCAGTGGGTCCATGCTAGCGAGGCGGACTGCATGTGAATACGAGGAGGCCGCTCGACGCCGCTCTCCTCCCGGATAGACCTTCGCAAGGAGTGCAGCAGAGTACAGATCCCTGTCCTCGTCTTCGTCGACCCTTTGCTTCACCCGGAAGACTTCATCGCACCCCGTGCCTCCCTCGAGTACAACCTGCCCCTCATACCCGCTCAATTCCCAAGCCGCGCTCTCCTTCCGCTCTGGATGACTGCGCTTGGCATGGCCCGCTATCGTCACCAGCTCGTTCCCGAGACAGTGTGGGCCTCATCCAACACAGGCGCATCGCACATGCCATTGCGAGGGCGCCAGGCCCGCCCGGTTGTTGTCCCTTGTCGAGCTCGCGAGGCTAGCTCACTTCCTTCGATCTTCTCGATAATCGCGAGTGAAGCGCCATCGCCTCGAGCTCGTTACTGACACGGCGGACCAGCCGCCCTCCTCCCCGCTCGCAAGCGCCTCCCGCCTCCCTCCCTTCACCCGCTCTCCGCCTTCCCCGTCGCCTTCCCCCTGCGCGCAGTGACCAGCCCCGTCGTGACGACCGGGACGCCCTCCTCCTCCGCGCCTGTCGTAGCGCTGACGAGGGGCGCGGGCGGCGAGTACGGGATGGAGGTCGAGTTCGCGGGGGCGTTGCAGTCGATGCTGCGGGAGGGGGAAAGGGACGGTCAGCTCGAAACGAGAGGAGATGGAGAAAGGAGCGCACGCGTGGAAGAACGTCCCGATGTAGACGCAGCGCTTGCGCTTCGTGCCCGTCGCCGCGCTGTCCTTGCCGCCCTCGTCGCCCTCGACCTCGATCGGCGAGGAGGCGAGCGGCTCATTCGCTCTGTTCTGGCGCTGAACTGCCGAGTGCAGCTTGTCCAGCGAGCGCTCCTCGACCGTCTTGTCGCCACCGAGCGCGCCTGGGGCGGGCGCGAGGGAGTCGAGGCGCGCGGGGCCGGAGGAAGAGGGGCGCGCGAGGGAGGGGAGCGCGACCAGCGCGAGGAGGGCGGCGAGGGCTACGAGGCGGGCATGCTGACCTGCAGCGTATGGTGGGGCTCGGCTCGACCGAGGGCGAAGGCGGGTGAAGGGGAGGAGGTAGAGGACGGAGGGGAGCCGTTGCGAGGGGGTCGAGCGCGGGACAAGTCGCTCGAGGTGTAGAGCACGTGTTCACGAGAAGCGGCACTACTGTCACATGCTATGTCGAGACCTCCGGGAGCAAAGTCTGAGGCTGCGAGACGGAATCTTCCTTCTCGCACGCGCGCGCCGAGGGGGATACGCTCGTCTCAGCTCGCAGACCTCGCGCTTGCGCTGTTGCAACCCTGTCTGAGCCTCTCGGACGGCGACCTGTGGCGCTTGAGCGTGCGCAGAGGAGGTCAGAGGAAGACCCGCTTGACGCAGCGACCTTCCCAAGTGGCGGGCACGGTGCTTGGCACCCAGCTCTCCTGTCTACCCTCGATGCGCGCCACTGAGCCAACGAGTCAGGTTAGATGGGGTGGAACCGGTTACGAGCAGGCGGAAGAGGAGAGCACTGCGGGTTCTCCGTCTCTGGCGATCTTCACCGTCTCGCGCTCTCCCAACGGTCCCAAGCCGATTGAAAGGGACGATCCGCACGAACGGTACTACGGAAAGCAAGCACAAGGAACTAGAGGGAGGAAGGCTACACAAGGGAGGGTGATTGAGCTAACGCCGCTCAACGCTCCTGCACGTCGGAGAGGATGCGGAGGATCTGGAGGAAGAGATTGACGATGCTGCGCGCGGTACAACAGATCAGCAGGGTGCGAAGCACGAGAGAGACGGGGACGCACTCGAGGTAGAGCGACACGCAGGCGACAATCCAGTCGTCGACGTGCAGGCGGGTGAAGAGCATGTGCGTGTCGAAGACGATGTAGGCGCTGAAGAGGAGGCACCCGGCGCCGGCCATGAAGAGGTCGAAGCCGCGCGACCAGGGGAGGAAGACGCCGACGAGCGAGGTGAAGAAGAAGACGAGGAGGATCGCGTAGAGGTAGGTGCCCATCGACGAGAAGTCGTACTTGCTCTGCGGGTACGGACGTGTCAGTGGGCTCGTAAGGCAACGAGGACGTGAAGGAGGCGCACCTGGAGCGTGAAGAGGGTGAGCCCGAGGAAGACAAAGGTCGTGATGATGAATGCCTGGAGGACGATCTCCGAGTTGAAGTACGAGATGACGCTGCCGAGGGTGACGGCCTCGAGGAGCGTGAAGACGCCGAGGAGGATCACGTTGGCGGGCGACGAGTGGCGCTTCCAGTAGACAGCGAGCATGGCGAAGACGGCGCCGAACGTCGGGAGGAGCATGAGCCCGCTGTGCGCGCGCGTCCAGTCGACGATGCTCGTTCGCCGACATGACCCAGCCCACAACCGTGTGAGGAGCTGCAAGAGCGGGGGTGGGCGGGCAGGGTTAAAAGCGGAGTTGTTGACGAGGGAAGGGAGCGCGGCGGGGGGCGGAGCAGGTCAGCGATCGTCCTGTCGCGCAACAGGAATGAACGTGCACGCACGATCTGGCAGAAGAGAACGCCGTAGACCTTGCGGACGAAGGCGCTGCGGACATCTTGGCTCGACTGGGAGACGGTCACGCCGATCTGTGCTCGCCGTAGCCTGTCAGCGGGCACTCACACGAGGGCAGGAGCACCGTTGCGCACCTTGAAGTCCTCCTCGAGGCCGTCCTCCTCGTCGGCCCAGGCATCGCGCGACGCGGCACCCTCACCCGCAAGGAGCGGCTCCTGCGCAGCGGCGTCTGCGGTGGCGCCGTACGCGGCGGTGCCCTTCTTGGGCGAAGGCCCTGCGTGACCGTACGCGGGCGGGTCGACAGTGTAGCCCTGGGCCGAGGTCGACATCGCGGGCTGATGAAGCGGGGTGGCGGTGACGAGGGGAGCGGGGACTGGAGTAGCGGGTCGTGTGTGCGCGCGGGCGGGTGTGCTCTGTTATGCGAGTCTTCCTTGGCTCTGGTGCGACAAGTGAGCGCGTGGTGGCAGAGCAACCCTCGAACCTTCGCCGGGATCCCCTCTCGCAGCGACCGCATCCTCCTATCGCTCGAGAGAGGCCGAACGCACGCTGGACTCGCTCTACAGCCGCGTGTGACTCGACTCGCGACTCCTCTGCTGGCCCCGTGCTGTCCTCGCCTCCCTCGCCTCCTTGCTCCACCAGACTCGGACTCGTCATCCCGCTGGTCTCCGCTTCCTTGGATCCTTGCTCGTCTGTCGCACGTCCAGTCCATCCTTATCGTCGGCGTCATACCGTTCCCGCCGCCTTGAGCTTTGCCGCGCATGGCTCGACGGAGTCGACGCATCAAGCACGTTCGCGCTCTTCTGGCTCGGGTTGGCTCGGGCTCCGTAGGTTCGCTCGCCCGACACTTTTCGCACCCGGGGGCAACCTACAGCCCGGTAAGGAAGGCCGCGTCGGTGAGGTCCTCCTGCGCGTGTCCCTTCCTTCCGCGGGCGTCCAGCGGAGCTCACCGACAACTCGCTCACCGGCTTCTGCTCGCATCCGCTCATAACGACCAGCGGCGAGCTTCTCGGCAGGACCAGGCGCAGCTACTGCTCCGTCCTTTCAGGCGTGTTGACGGGGCGCATTCGGCCGCAGACGCTGGCGCAACGGGCCTTGCGGACGGATCGCACCGCCTGCGCACGTTCTGTCCCACGACTCTGCTCGAGCGCTACGCTCGCTGACAATACTGATCTTCTGGCTGATTGCAAGGTCGCGCGCGAGAAGACGGAGGAAGCGCGTGGCTTCGGCGCCAATCGGCGCAGCTTCTCACGGCGGGATCGTCGCATGCGCGGCTGCGCGGTCCTCGTGCTTGTTGTGCGCGCGTGCTCGACAGGAGACACGATGCGGGCTCGTGGAGCGGGCTGCAGCGCAGGAGGCGCATGCCGGAGCTTCAGGAGCCTCGCGTCCAGACAGGAGGCGAGTTGAGCGAGATGGCGGAGGGCGCTGAGAGTGAGATGGAGCGAGCAGAAGGGAGCGGAAGGCGCGTAGAGCGACAGAGTTGATGCTGGCGGTGCAGGGCATTGCGAAAGAGGGAAGGGCCGGGTTGCAAGTCGAGCGAGAAGAAGCGCGTGTCGACGCGTCGAGGGCGAGCGGGCGAGGACCGCGCCAGGTTCCACCAACCTCGCCCCCTCTCCCGCCTGCGCCTCTTGCTAGAGACCCCCGCTGCGTGCACGCGTATAGACGGGGCAGCGCCGACCACCCGTCCACCGCCTGCGCCACCGCCCACCCCCCGCGAGTCACCCTCTCCTGACGCGTCCCCCCCCCGCCGCCAAACAATCGCGCCGCCGGCTCTCACAGTGCGTGCAGAGGCCCGCTCTCTGTCCCGGCGTGCTGACAGCTCTCCTCAACCCCTGCAGACCCGTCCGCGGCACCCACAGGCGCTGTCCCCGCGCGCCGAGATGGACTCGCTCCGCCCCTCGCCTCCCGCCCGCTCGCCGTCGCGCTCGCCCCACACCCACCTCCTGCGACCGCGCCGCTCCTTCCAGCGCAACCCCTTCTCCTCCAAGACCAACCTCCTCACCGGCGCAGGCCTCCTCGGCGGCGGCGACAAGCTGCAGAGCCCCGTCAAGCTCGCAGACGCCGCGCATGCCCCGCACGAGCGTGCGCCGCCCAAGGGCCGCGGCAGGGGCGCTGGCGCTGTCCTCTTCCCGCCCTCACCCGAGGTCGCAGATCCCGCCAGGGCCGCGCCGGAGCATGCCACGTCGCCGTTCGCCTCGACCAGCACGGCCGTCCTGCCCGCGCACGCTGCCCCCGCATCCCCCGCGCCTGCCTCGACCTCGACCCGCAGTAGCACCCGCCCTGGCCAGCGCGAGGTCAGCGGGCTGAAGAAGCTCGCCGCGTTGGGTGGGCACCTTCTCGGCAAGACGCGCTCATCGACCGCGCTCCGCAAGGCGTTCGACCTCGGCGACTGGAACCACGACCTCGCCGTCATCGCCAACCACCCGTCGAGCTCGACGCCGACGAGCCCCGGCCCGCAAGACGTGCTCGATGCGGCGGCAGCGCGCCAGAACGACGCCTCGCCCGCCGCAGGGAGGAGACGCGCTTCCGCCGCGAGCTCGAGCGGCGACATGTCGAGCCCGTCAACGAGCTCTCGCCGCGCGCGACGCGCCCGCGCCAGTCGTACGGCCTCGTCGGCGACGAGTTCGCCGCGCGGCTCGAGCCGCCGCCGTCCGAGTCGCGGCGGCGCAAGAGCGACGAGATGGAGGACGAGGCGCGTGACTCCTTCGAGCACCTGCACGCGGCGCCGGCGCACCGACGCGACGTGCACCACCACCACGGGCACTCGCGGACGCACTCGCTCGCGCACGCCCACACGCTCCGCTCGTCCCGTATGCTCTCGCAGCACGCAGGCGACAGCTTCGGCACGTCGGCCTCGCCCGCGTCCATCCCTCGCTCCGCCTCGACGTTCAACTTCGACCACCCGTTCTCGTTCGCGTCCTCGCCCGGCCACCACAGCGTGTTCGCCGCGAGCCCGCTCTCGAGCACCGCGCCGCCGCCCTCGAAGCGCGTCTCGATCGAGCGCCTGCCGTGCTTCGACGAGGACGACGGCGAGACAAGCGGCCTCTCGGGCGACGACGCCGTCTTTGGCGGTCCGTCAGTCGCATCGACCTCGTCGGCGACGAACGCCCCGCGCAGGTCGCGCGGGCCAAGTCGCTCTCGCGCCCTTCCGTCCCCTCCTTCAACATCGTCCCCATCCCCGCATCCTCCTCTCACCCGGGCTTCGAGACGCCGTCCTTCTCGCCCGCGCTGCCCTCGCCCTCCGACTCGCTCCGCCCGCCTTCCTCCCTCTCCCGCACCCGCGCCGCCTCGTCCGGCACCGGCCTCGACACGCTCAACGAGTCGGGCCCCGCGATCGACTACTTCTCGACTTCGGGCTCCGAGCTCCGCGACGGCGCCATCTCGCCCGCGAGCGTCTCGAGCCTCGAGTCGTCGACGATGACGCCCCCGCGGCGACGGGCGGCGAGCTCGGCGCATTCAGCCTCTTTGGCGCGAGTGCCCCGCTCGGTGGTGGTGGTGGCGGCGGGCTCAGCGGCGGAGCGCGCGGCGAGAAGGCACTCGATGATGCCCCACGCGAACAACTTCAGCCACCACGCATTGTCGCAGCTCGCGGACGGGACGCTCCCGCCCCCTTCGGCGACGGGGTCGACCTCTATGCCCGACATGCAGGCAGGCGCGGAGGACGCGGCTGCGGCGGCAGGAGGCCGCCGCCGTTGCCGAGGCTGAGGCCGCTGGGGCAGACGACGGCCGCGGCAAGGAGGCTGAGCTTCGCGCCCACCGAGGTGGACGCCGCGGGCAGGAGAGCATCGCAGTTCGACTCGCTGCGGCCGTTCGGTGCGTTTGCGCTCTCTCCCGCTCCGACTACCACGAGGCTGACGAGCACCCCATCCACAGGCACGCCGTTGCAGGCCGTCCCGGCGGGCCGGAAGCGCAACGCGAACGGCGCGCTCCTCGCTGGCGGCGCAACGAGCAAGCTCGGCGCCATCTCGCCGATCGTTAATCCGCCTTCTTCGTCGCCCGTCCAGCCGCGGTGGAAGACGCGAACGGGCGGGATGGACGAGGACGACGACCTCATGGACGAGGACGAGCTGCCGTCGCGGCTGAGTATCGACAGCTGGCGCGACGGGCCGGCGCCGACGCTCACGGACGCGGCGACGAGTATCTCGTCGTCGTCGCTGTGCACGTCGCACTCGGGCCAGATCGACAACGGCGACCTCGGCGCGGCGGTAACGGCCTCGACCTCGGCGCACTCGCTCAACTCGACGCACGGCGCCGCCCACCCCGAGGGCGCGCACCCCGGCGAGGGCGGCGCGTTCTTCACGCCGCAGAACTACAAGAACGTGCGCCCGCTCGCGGCGGCGTTCCTCTCGACGGGCTTGTCAGCAAGCGCGCCCGGCCGCGCACGAACAGCCTCGGCGCGAGCGGCGCGCCGACGTTCAACCTCCACCAGCACCTCATGAAGCAGGTTGGGCACGAGCAGCCGCTTCCCTCGCCATTGAAGCCTTCCGTCGCGCAGAGGGCGCCGCGGAGCCCGCCGCGCAGCTGCCGGCACTGCCGTTGCTCAACCCGCTTGTCGCGAGCCTGAGCCGCCCGTCCGTCATGCCCGACACGCCCGTCAAGCGCTCGGCGTTCGTCCTCGGCCAGGCGGGCTCGGCCGCACCTGCGGGCCGCTCATCGCTCGGTGCGGTGACGACGCCAGGACTCGTCGTGCACTGCACGCCGAGCGCGTCGGACGAGGGGCACGGCTCGCCCACGACGGACGCGATGGACGCCGGCTCGCCGATCGGCGCGTCCGGCCCGCTCTCGACGCAGCAGGCCGCGGCGCTCACGCTCGTCACGTCCGGCGTGGCGCTCACCGCCGGCGACGACCTGCTGAGCGAGTCGCGCGAGGCGCTCTCGCCCCTTGGCAGCGCCAAGAAGCCGTTCCAGCGGTCCATCTCGCCGCTGTCGGGCGGAGCATCGCCTCGCCTGCTTCGTCGCTGGACGGGTCCGCGCCGAGCCGCCGCGCCGAGGCAGGCGATCTCTCGCCCACGGTGCACGCATCGAAGAGCGCCGGCGGTGCGCGGATCGGCTCGTCGTCGTCGTCGGTGCGGAGCAGCCTCGGCGCGTGCGCCCTGCGCTCTTTCGCCGGCGGAGCAGCGGGCAGCTCTCGAGCGAGGGGAGCTTCTTCGGCATTCAGTACCGCAGCGGGAGCTCGAGCTCGGGCAAGAGCAGCGCGTCGGCGACGATTGCCGAGGGCGAGCCGATGACCCCGACGAGGAGCGTGGGCGGGCGGTACTGGGAGGGTGCGTTCTATTCTCTCCCCTCTCCCTTGATGCAGCAGCTGACTCTCCCGCTCGTCCACAGGCACGCAGCTGCTCGACACGCCGACCGAGGAACCTCCCATCACGCCCGCGACGCCCGCTTTCCCGGCCCTCCCGTCGCACCCGCTCGCGCCTTCGGGCCAGTCGACCGTCTTCCTCCAGCCCATCGCGACGCCCGCGGCGGGCGCGCCGCGCGCGTCGTTCCCGCTCTCGGAGGCCGAGAGCCGGCAGCACCAGCTCAAGACGGGCGGCGGCGGTGGTGGCGGCCGGCCACAGTTCAAGGTCCGGCACTCGAGCTCGACGGTGCTCTCGCTGCGGCAGCAGGAGATGGCCCAGCCCAACTGGTTCGAGAGCAACTACACGCTCCTCCGCAGCCTCGGCAACGGCGCGTTCAGCGACGCGTGGGAGGTCGCCGACCTGAGCCGCGAGGGCAGGGTCTACGCCGTCAAGCGCACGAAGAACCCGTTCCTCGGGCCGAAGGACCGGTGAGTGCTCTCACGCTCTCACAACGAGGTCGAGACTGACGAGATGCTCCGCCCGCAGCCTGCGCCGCCTCGAGGAGGTCGACATCCTACGCCTGTTCTCGTCCGAGGCCGACGCGTCGCCGCACCTCATCCAGCTCGTCGACGCTTGGGAGCAGAGTGGCCATCTGTTCATCCAGACGGAGCTCTGCCCCGCGGGGAACCTCGCCTGGTGGCTCGAGGAGTACGGCAGCGAGCACGAGCAGCTCGACGAGGCGCGCGTGTGGAAGGTCCTCGCCGAGCTCACGGCGGGTGTCGCGCACCTCCACTCGCGCAACGTCCTGCACCTCGACCTCAAGCCCGCAAACGTCTTCATCACGGACAAGGGCCACCTCAAGATCGGCGACTTTGGCCTCGCGACGCGCTGGCCGCGCGCCGACCCGCTCAGTATCATGAAGGGCGCGGCGGTCGACTCGCCGCCGTGGGGCGAGCCCGGGCTCCGCGGCGACACGATCTGGCGCACGCAGGACGGCGAGCGCCGCACGCGCGCCAAGAGCAATGGCGACGCGCCCGAGGACCTCGAGCGCGAGGGCGACCGCGAGTACATCGCGCCGGAAATCCTCAGCGGGCGGTACGGCAAGGAGGCTGATGTGTTCAGGTGCGCTTGCTCTCCCTCTTCCCGCGTGTGAAGAGCGTCGAGGCTGACCTTCGCAACTCGCGCGCCCGCAGCCTCGGCCTGATCATCCTCGAGGCGTCGGCGAACGTCGTCCTGCCCGACAACGGCCCGGCGTGGCAGAAGCTGCGCTCGAACGACTTCTCGGACGTGGACCTCTCGCGGCTCTCGCCCGGCCTGATCAGCATCCTCCAGGGCATGCTGCACAAGTCGCCGGACCTCCGCGCGCCCATTGCCGACGTCGCGCGGCACCCCGTCGTTGCGCAGCTCTTCTCGATGCTGCACGCGTCGCTGCGCGCGGACCGCAGCGCCGACGAGCCGCCCGAGGTGCTCGGCGCCGTCTGCGCCGAGGCCGACTCGTTCCTCCACGACGTCTTCACCAAGGCGTACCCCGACCAGGCAAGCCCTGCCGCGCCGGCGTTCCCGCTGCCGATGCACGACCCGCCCGCGTTCCGCATCGACGAGGCCGACGAGCCGGCGCCGGCGCGCGACGACGAGGACCGCATGGACGTCGACGACTGAGCGCGGTGTCCTCTCCTGTCTTCCTTATACCGCCTCCCGGACCTTACACCCCCTAGACTCGCCTGCGCTTCCGTCGGTGCCGTCCATTGCCCGCCCCCGCTCTCTGTGTGTATCCCCCAGGCCTCCCCCTCGTCCTTATCGCCCCGTCCTCCCTTCGTTATTTCTCCTCCGTGCCTCCTCTTCGTTACTCCCTGCCCTCTTGTGTACACCCTCCATCGAAGCGCAGCCACAGGCGCGCCTGCTAGTTCTCCCGCTCCTCCTCCTCGAGACTACCCCCTCGTCCTTGTCTGCATTAGCCGTGGTGTGAATACAAGCATAGTGAAGGATCGCCTGTGCTCTACGAGCTGGTTTCGACCCCGCAGAGAGACAGTCTCCCGAGCCGGCCTCTGGGTTGCTCGCAGACTTGGAGACTCCGCGTCGGGGTCGCGCCCTCGCCCTCTCCTCCGGCGACACCCTCCTTCTGCTCCTGCTTGCTCCGACCAAGAAGCAGCAGCTCTTCCACTCTCGAGCGATGGCGTCGCTGCTCGCCGCGCAGGTCCACGACGCGCTCCCCTCGTCGCCGTCGAGCGTCGCCTCCGCCGCCTGGCGCCTCGTCTTCGTCTCGCACTCGGACTTGCCGCCGAGCCTGCAGGTCCTCCCGACCCTCTTCCGTCTCCTCGCCGTCGCCCTCTTTGTCCCCGTCGCTGCCCTCGCCGTCGTGAGCTTCCCCCCTCCGCCCCTCATCTTCATCGGCGAGGTTCACTGCCACTCGCCGGGCGCAGTCTAGGGCTCCGCTGACGCCTGCGAACCACCCACAGGTCGACATTGTAGGCTGGGCAGCCTTCAAGCTCGTCCTCCGGCCCCTGGGCTACGCGTCGACGTAAGGATCCCGCTCCTCTCCCGCCGGACTGCGCCCCCGCTGACACCGAATCTCCCCCCGTCATGCGCAGCCGCCACTTCAAGGACCCGGAGAAGGACGCTCGCCTCGTCGCCGTCCCGCTGCGCGGCTCGACGCACTCGCCGTCGTCGACGTGCGAGGGCGTCCTCCCCTCGTCGGGCGAGTCGACCTCGTCCGGCGCGTCCGACATCTTTCCCTCGCCCGCTTTCTCCGACTCGACGCCCCTCCCGCCCGTCGACGAGGGCGGCACCATCCGCGCGGGGCGGCCGCCCGCGCTCGCCGCGATCGTCACCTCCGCCTCCGCGTCTTCCTCGTCGTCGTCGTCTCCATCATCGTCCTCCAGCTCGGGCACTTCCTCCCCGCATCGCGGCCGCGTTTCCTCGCACCCGCGCGTGCGCACGTCGAGCCTCCGCCTCTCGCAGGACGCGCGGCGCGCGTCGCCGCCCTCGTCGACGGCGTCGCCCTCCGAGTCGGGCGACGAGTCGTCCACCGCGCGGCAGATGCGGCGCGACCGCGCGCCAAGCGTCGGGCTCGATGGCCCGCTCTTCGGCGAGGGCGACGAGACGGACACGGCGACGACGCCGGGGGCCGAGAGCGACGCCGAGTCGCTCTCGTCGGCGTCGACGGAGAAGCTCCCCGGGGACTACCTCAGTCACAAGCCCGTCCGGGGCGACGGCGTCCCACGCGGGGGGTTCAAGCTCGGCCTGACGGAGGTGCAGCGCCGCCCGGGGACGGAAGGGAGCGCGTGAGGCGCAAGAGACGAAGGTTGTACACGCTTGTTCTATCTGTAGCTTTGCCCCTGCTTTTCGGTTCCCCTCTCCCTCTCCATCCGCTGTGCTAGATGCCGCCGCCCACCCCAGCTTTGCAGTACCCCCCTCCCGCCGCACCGCGCTTGACCGTTTCGCTGTTGCTTGTTCTTGCAGTACATCCGTGCCCCGCTTCGACTGCCGACAAGAAGAGCGCCTTTCTCTCGACCTGCTCGTGCATGCAGTGGTCACAGCGTTCTCAGAGAGGGCTGTACGAGCCTGTAGTGCGTCTTGGGGGTGATGTCGCTGACTGGCCCTTCGGCTCGAGAGGGGGACGCTGCCCTCCTCCCGCCAACTCGCAACCCTCGCCCAGTCTGCGCGGACGAGGATTGGGACCGCTAGCTGTACACTCTGAGACCCGCCTGCACGCACCCATACCAGCGTCCAAGCCCTCGCGCACTCTGCACCCTCCCCACCCCGCCTCATCTCCCGAACGCCCTCCCGCCCCCTCTCACCCTCTCTAGCAACGCAATGGCGACCCCCGCTGCTGCCCCGACACCCGCGCAGACCCTGCACCAGCCCTCCAAGTCGTCCCACAAGCGCGTGTTGAAGTCCATCTCGCGCTTCCTCTCCGGCGGAGGGTCCGCCACCAAGCAGCGCCCAAAGCTCCCCCACCACGGCAGTAACGGCAGCAAGGACGGCGCCATCCCCCTCACCAACACCATCTCGGCCCGCCGCAGCCGCAGCCGGAGCTCGTCCCGCTCGAGGCGCACTAGCCGCGACGACGACGACGACGCTGACGAGCGGGAAGTGCACCGCCTCGCCAGCGGCGTAGGCGGGCGCAGCCGCGGCGACTCGCTCTCTGCCATCTCGGCCATCTCGGGCGCCGACACTGAGGCGTCCATGTACGCCATGTCGCCGTCGACGCGCGCGCCGTCGAGCATCGTCTCGGCCCGGACGGTCGACTCGTCCTCGCACGCGTCGTCCCTCGCGCCGACGCATGCCAGCACGCACAAGAGCTACGCCTCGACGAAACCGACGACGCTCCTCTCGGTCGACCTCGGCGGCGGCGGCCCCGCAGGCGCGAATCGCATCGCCGTCGTCCCCGGGACGGGCGGCGGCGCCGGCGCGCAGTCGTTCTCCTCCGCGCTGCCGAGCGCCTCCTCGCCGTCAACAGCCTCACCCGTCTCTCTCAGCGCCGCGCTCCCGCCCGCTCCCTTCGCCGCAGCGCTGCACCACCCAACGCACGCACACCGCGCCTCCATCTCCTCCACCTCGTCCTCCCTCTCGCTGCCGTACCCGCACCCAAACGCCTACGGCTCAGACGCGCTCGACCTCCCCGACTCGCCCACCGGCGTCCCCTCGCACACGCACGCCCACCCCCGCAACAACCCCCTGCCCGGCCTGCCGCCCGCAGACAACGCCAGCATGCTCACGCTCGCGAGCTCGTCCTTCGCGCCGAGCGTCGCCGGTGCTGGTGCCGGTGCTGGGCCGGGCGCGCGCGGGAGCTGGACCAGCGCTGCGGGCGGGGGTTTGCGCGCGTGGAGCACGAGGCAGGCGCGCTCCCTCGGCGGCGGCGGTGGAGGCGGCGGCGGCGGGGGGAGCGGGGCCAAGAGCCTCCTCGGCGCGGCGCAGGGCGCCGAAGCCGACGAGGATGCGAGCGTCCGCGCGCTGGCGGGGAGCCGGCGCGCGAGCGAGGAGAGCCTCGGCGCGAGGAGCACGTGGAGCGCGGTGGTCGGCGCGCGGGCGCCGAGGGAGGGGAGCGTGAGGAGCAGGGCACCGCTGGGGGAGGAGGGCGGCGAGGCGCGCGAAGGGGAGCGCGAGCGCGAGCGCGAGGGGAAGGAGCGGAGGGGGAGCATGCGCACCGTCGAGACGGCGCCGTCGATCGTGCTCTCGGACGCGGACACCGGCGGCGTCTTCGTCGACGCAGAAGACGTCCATGAGCCGGTGCTCGCTGGCGAAGACGCTCGCACATCAGGCAAGGGCAAGGCGGTGGACCCGGACGAGCATGTCGGTGTTGCGCCTTCACTCGCGGCAACGGCGGCGACATCCGGGCTCCCGCCGGGCGGGGCGGCGCTCGCCCCGCCTGTGGGCCAGGCCCCGGCCCCGGTGGGTGAGGGGGCCGCGGAGCTGTCGTCGACGGAGGCGAGCACGCCGACGGGGGAGAAGGACGAGGCGCTTGGCGGAATCGTCAGTGGGGAGGACGTCGAAGCAACGGGCGAGGAAGTGAAGTGAGGGAGCGTGTCGGCGACTGTGCATTGGCTCTGTTTGTCGTCCCCGTTGACTGCTGGTCGGACAAGGGGAAGACTGGTGAGGAGGAGAGCTCGCCTGTTTTCGCTTCATGCGCTTCCGGTCCAGCATCGCTGTCATCCTGAAGATGTGTAAAGTCCCCCTAGCGCACTTCCGCCGCAGAAGGACGAGGTTGAGGTCGCTCGTGAAAGCGAGGGGTGGTGGTCGTCGCGCGGGCGGTGCTAGCGGCTCTCCTCGTCCCGCTCCCGCCATCTTGCGCGCGGTAGAGCAGCTTGCACCTACGAGCAGAGCAGCTGCGCACACCCCGTCCCCGCCCAGCTGCCCCCGTCCTTGCACACTCGCGAGCTCCACCTCACCCGTCGCTCGCTCCCCGTCCCGCGTCCCGCACGCGCACCGCCTCCGAGACTAGGTCCAGCTCGTGCAGTGCGACCGAGTGCCATTCAGTAGCTCGCACCGCGTCGAACGACCGCAGGAATCGCTCCCCGCCGGGCGCTCCCCCTCATCTCCCCGTCGCTCAACCCGGTCCGCGTCCCTTTCTCCCCCTTCATCTCGCTTGAATCACGCTGACCTTCACCACGCCGATACAGTCTCGACTACAACCATGGCGAGCACCCCGTCAAACAACATCAAGGTGGTGTGCCGCTTTAGGCCGCCGAACCAGCTCGAGCTCCGCGAGACGGGCGGCGAGAGCATCGTCCAGATCAGCGAGGACGGCACCAACGTCAAGCTCCGCTCCCAGGACGACATGCGCGGCGCAGAGGCCAACGGGTTCACCTTTGACCGCGTGTTCCAGATGGACACTCGCCAGGAGGAGGTCTTCGAGTTTGGCGTCAAGGGCATCGTAGACGGTGCGTGCGGCTCTATCTTCGCTCGTCGGGGAGGGACGTCTACGGCGCCAACGACTGCTGACGCTGCTCTCGCACGGCAGACGTGATGGACGGCTACAACGGGACGGTCTTCGCTTACGGCCAGACGTGCGTACTTCCTCCTGATCCGCGCTCGCATTCGAAAGACCATACTGACGGCCTTCGTTATTCTCCGTAACCGCAGCGGCTCGGGCAAGTCGCACACAATGATGGTGCGTCGCCGTCTCCACCTGCTTTCCACCCTGCAGCGAGTCCGCTCGTTACTGACGCTCTCACACGCGCGCAGGGCCCAAACATCGATGACACCGAGATGAAGGGCATCATCCCGCGCATCACGGAGCAGATCTTTGCCTCGATCATGTCGTCACCCGCCAACCTCGAGTACCTCGTCAAGGTCTCGTACATGGAGATCTACATGGAGCGCATCCGCGACCTCCTCGCGCGTGCGTTTCATCGCTTGCTTTCCGGCGGGACGCAAGCTGATCCTGTACGGGTCCGCAGCCGAGAACGACAACCTCCCCGTGCACGAGGACAAGCAGCGCGGTGTCTACGTCAAGAACCTCTCCGACTTCTACGTGAGCAACTCCGCCGAGGTGTACGAAATTATGCGGCAGGGCGGGTCGGCGCGTGCCGTCTCGTCAACAAGTACGTTTGCCCCTCCCCCTCCATGCATACCCCCCGCTGACACCGGCTGCTTGCGCAGACATGAACGCCGAGTCGTCGCGCTCGCACTCGATCTTCGTCATTACGGTGCAAGCGCGCAACACCGAGACGGGGACGCAGAAGACGGGCTCGCTCTTCCTCGTCGACCTTGCCGGCTCTGAGAAGATTGGCAAGACGGGCGCGACGGGGCAGACGCTCGAGGAGGCCAAGAAGATCAACAAGAGTCTGAGCGCGCTCGGCATGGTCATCAACGCGCTGACGGACGGGAAGGTGCGCCGGTGCTGTTCCTGCTTGAGGTGAATGAGGCGAATCTGACACTTCCGCTCACGCCGTGCAGTCGTCGCACATCCCGTACCGCGATTCGAAGCTCACTCGTATCCTGCAAGAGTCGCTCGGCGGCAACTCGCGGACGACGCTCATCATCAACTGCTCGCCATCGCTCTACAACGAGACCGAGACGCTCTCGACGTTGCGGTTCGGCATGCGCGCCAAGTCGATCAAGAACAAGGCGCGCGTCAACGCCGAGCTGTCGCCCGCGGAGCTCAAGGCCTCCTGAAGAAGGCGCAGCGCGACTGCGCCAACGCCGGCGCGTACGTCGCCCTCCTCGAGCAGGAGGTCGCCGTCTGGCGCGACGGCGACACCGTCGACAAAGAGCAGTGGGCGTCGATGGAGCGCGCCCTCGGCCTCGCCGAGGGCGAGCTCGACAAGCTCGTCGGCGGCGCGCCCGCAAAGCAGCGCTCCGCGCGCGCCGGCGCTTGGGAGGGTCAGCGAGGGCGAGACGAGTCGGCCGGACACCCCGACGAGCGTGGGGATGGGTGCGGACGAGCGCGAGGAGTTCCTCCGGCGGCAGAACGAGATGGAGGACCAGATCGCCAAGACGGTGCGTCCGGGCCGTCGACTCCCTGTTTCTCCCGCGCTCGCGAAGCTGATGCTGCGAAACACCGGGCTCAGGAGTCGCAACTCTCGTCGCAGGACAAGCTCCTCGCCGACCTGCGCGAGGAGCTCGCCGCGCTCAAGGAGTCCGAGGCGGCCGCGTCGAGCGAGAACAAGGCCGTCAACGGCGAGCTTGCCGACCTCCGGCTGCAGCTCGAGCGCATCCGGTACGACAGCAAGGAGGCGGCGATCACGACCGACGCGCTCAAGGAGCAGAATGCGGAGCTCGAGCGCGAGCTCGAGGAGCTGCGGGTGCGTCCGCCTCCTTTCGATGCGTACGCCTGTTTGGTACTAACGCTCGCGATGCGATGCACGCAGAAATCGCTCGCGGACGCCAAGGCGACGCAGAAGTCGGCGGAGCAGGAGGGCAAGGACAAGAAGAAGGCCGAGCGGATGGCGGCGATGATGGCCGGTCTCGCGGCAGTGCGTCCTCCGTCTCCTTGCTGATCGCTGCTACTGACGCACCCCTGCGTACACAGGGCGGCCTCGGGGAAGGAAGCCGAGATCCGCGCGTCCCTCGCACGGCTCGACGAGGCCGCACACGCCGACAGGCCGCTCTCGGCGGAGGACCTCGCGACGCTCCGGCGGCAGCTCGAGGACTCGAGTGTCTCGCTCCGCGAGCACCAGGACCGCGCGAAGCAGGTCGGCGACGAGAACGAGATGCTCACGCGTAGGAGGGACGAGCTGGAGGCGAGGCTCGCGACGCTGGAGCAGGAGTACGAGGAGCTGCTCGGTGCGCTGCTCGCGTCCTTCCTGCCCCGTGGCTCTGCGCGCTCACTGTGCCCATCATTCGCTATTGCAGACAAGACGGTCGCGGACGAGGAGCGCGACGACGCCGCGAACGTCCAGGACATCCGGGTGCGCCCACCTACTCTCCTCGCTTGCACTGCGCGGGTCGTGCTCACGCCGTGCCGCCCGCAGAACAAGCTCGAAGCGCAGTACGCGATGAAGCTCGACGCGGCGATCAACGACGGCAACGACCTCAAGCAGCAGATCGCGCTCAAGAACACAGAGCTCAAGCACGCCAACGACACGCTCGAGCAGGTCCGCACCGCCAACGCCGAGCTCGAGGTGCGTCTCATCCATCGCGCGTACTGTGCTTCTCGGGCGTTAACGCTCTGAGCCACCGCAGCGCGCATTCAAGATCACGACGGCCAGCATCGAGGGCGGTAAGAACCTCGAAGAGGCGGCCAAGGACATGGAGCGGCAGCATAAGGCCGTCGCGCAGCAGCTCGCCGACTTTGACGCGATGAAGAAGAGCCTCATGCGCGACTTGCAGGACCGGTGCGAGAAGGTGCGTCGCTGCGTCACCTTCCCTCTGCGTCTGCCGATATGGAGGGATGCTTACTGATAATGTGGACTCGCAGGTCGTCGAGCTCGAGATCTCGCTGGACGAGGCGCGCGAGAATTACCGCACACTCGCGAAGAACTCGAACAGCAAGGCGCAGCAGCGCAAGATGGACTTCCTCACACGCAACCTCGACCAGCTCACGCTCGTGCAGAAGCAGGTGCGCTCCTGTTCTCCGATCTGCTTTCCTTCCCGCGCTCACCGTTTACGCACCCCGCAGCTCGTCGACCAGAACACGACACTCAAGCGGGACGTCGCGCTCGCCGAGCGCAAGCTCATCGCGCGCAACGAGCGCATCCAGAACCTCGAGGCGCTGCTGCAGGACGCCAACGAGAAGGTCAACCAGCAGAACGCCAAGTTCGAGGCGCGGCTGCAGGCTGTCAAGGAGCGGCTCGACCAGGCGCGTGGTGAGTCGGCCCCTTCGTTCTCGCTGGGCGTTGTTCCTCATACGCGGGCTTTCGGCGCCATGTTCGTAGACGAGCGGAAGCTGATTCGCCGTGCTCCGGTTCGCAGCGCAAAACCAGCCCGCCGTCGCTTCGAGCCTCAACTTTGGCCGCATCGCCAAGCCCCTGCGCGGCGGAGGTGGCGAGGCGGAGCCTGCGTGCGTCGCCCCTCTTCAGTCCTCGCTCGGTTCGTCGAGAAGGCGAACTAACCCCTTCCCGCTCCTCGCAGTCCCGGCGGCGAGCGCCGCGCGTCGGGCTTCTTCTCCCGCTTCGGGTCCACCGCGCGCTAGACGCGCCGCCTCCAGCACCCCTCGCAGATCGCTTGCGGCCCTTTGCGCGCTCCGCAGTCCCCTCCTTCGTCCTTTCCCGGCCCCTCGCCCGTGCCCTCTCGTCGTTCCCCCATCCATCGCAGCGCCCTGTATACCCTTCGTCCCGCCACTCGCACATTCCCGTCGTTACACTCCCTCTATCGATGCGGCGAAAAGCTCGCCCGCCGTCGTCGTTCCTTCCGAGGCGAGAGCTGTCCGCGAGAAACGGCGGAAGAGAGAGAGAGCACTCGCTTCCTCTTCCCCTGCGAGCACTGCGCCTCAAAGGCTCGCTTCCCTCACCCCCTCGCGCATCGTGCGGAGTCCGCAGGTACGGACCAAGCAAAACCCCGTGCAAAGCATCTACCGCCCCCCTCCCCTCCCCGCGCACGCGCGCACGGCCCTCTCACCCCCAGATATCGCTGAACCCGCCCGCGCTCGCGCCCGCGCCGTTCGCGCCGCCCGTGCTCCCCGCCGACGTGGTCGACGGCGGTGCGCCCCATATATCCGCGCCGAACCCCCCTGCGCCTGCGCCCGGACCCGAGGCGGGCTTCGAGGAGGAGAAGGCTCCGAACTCGGCGAACGGGTCGGCCTTCTGCGCGGGTGCGGGCGCGGGCGCGGCGGCGGGCGCGCCCCAGAGCCCGCTCGTCGAGGTGGAGGAGGAGGAGGCCCAGGGGTCCGCCGCGCTCGCAGCGGCGGGCGCGGAAGGCGCCGAGGAGAAGTCCCCGAACGCGCTGGCGCCCGCTGCAGTCGCAGAGGACGAGGTGCTCGTCGCGCCCCAGCCGGCGTCGAACCCGCCGCTCGGGACCGGCGGGGCGGGAGCGGGGCCGCCAGAGCCGAAGGAGAGGCCGGCGAGCCCGCCCGTGACGCCCGTGACGCCCGCGACGCCGCCGGGCGAGGAGAACGATCCCTGCGGGGCGTGCGCGGGGCGCGCGGGCCCGGGCGTCGAGGCGAAGAGGGAGAGGATGTCGGCTTTGGGGTCGCGCTTGGGCGGCGCGGCGGCTGCCGAGGGCGCGGGGGAGGGGGAGGGGGAGGCGGCAGGCGCCGGCGCGCCAAAGTCGAGGTCGAAGAGGCTCGCTTCGGGCTTCTTGGCCGCTGCAGGCGCGGGTGCGGCAGTGCGGGAGGAGGTGCGCGGCGGCGCGGAGGAGGATGGCGGCGCGGAGAGGAGGTCGATCGAGGTGGTTGCGGCGGACTTGCGCGCGGGGGCGGGCGCGGGCGATGCGCTCGACGTGCGGGACGGCTCGGCGGGCTGCGCGTGACGAGGGATTAGTGCGAGCTAAAGAAAAAAGGGTACGGGGAGGACGCACCGCCGCGTCACCGCCGTCGAGCGTTTCGGGGTCGGGGACGGGCCCGTCCATTGCCCAGCGCTTGAGCTCGTACTTGCTGCGGATGAAGCTCTCGATCTTGCTGCGTACATCTTCCCGCGTTAGCAGACCGCGAAGGACAGGCGGACAGCGGGAGGGACGCACTGGTCGGGCGGGAGGTGGCCGGGCTTGAGGTGGGCCTCCCAGTAGGCGTTGACGCGCCTGTTGCCCCAGCGTTCGAGGTGCGCGATGTTCTCAGGCGTCCAGGTGTCGAGGTCAATCGACCGGACGCGTGAGATGTGGACGCCCAGTCCCCTGTGGATGCCGCTGCACCTGAGGCATAGCATGCAGCCAATGTTGACGCTAGCCCACCGCGGGTCTTTTCCGGGTGGTCAAGCGAGGTTGAATAAGGCGTAGGTGGGCAGGAAAGGTAGGAGGAAGCGTGAGAGGTGGGCGAAGGAGGGAGGGGGAAGGGGTCGGTCGAGGGGTTCGAGTGGTCAGTGTCGCCGCGCGCGTGCAGGAAGGAGAGGGAGGAGAGCCCACCGTTGCGCTTGCAGTCTGCGCAGAGCTGGGTGGGTGCGAGGGGATGGGGTGAGTGTTGCGTGACGAGGAGATGAGGGAGGGGAGGGAGCGGACCTTGTTCTCTGGGCGGCGCAAGAGGTCCTTGAGGATGGCCTGGTGCTTCTGGGTGTCTGAGCGGGACTGGGTGAAGCGGTTCGACATGCCTGGGTGCGGTGCGGGAGGAGCGAGTGCGGTGCGACGGCGTGGAGGCGGACGAGGCGGTGGGAGGAGCGAGTGTCGCGCGGTGCGGGTGGTTCGAGCGCGTAGTGGCGTGTCGTGAGAGCTGGAGTGTGCGCCCGAGCAGCTAGTCGCTCCAAGAGATCTGGCGGGAGAGTGGACGGGGCAGACCCGGGTCCTCATCGCGGCGAGGGAGGGAGGGGTCGCCCGGCAACCACTGCGCTCGATGGCGCCCGACGGAGCAGAGCCTGCGCACGAGCCTGCGTACGACCACGTCGGCCCCGTCCCCGCTGCGCTCGAGTGCCCCATCTGCCGGTGCGCCCCTCCCCGCTCCTCCCCCACCCGCCGCTCTCGCTCGGCTCACCCCTGCTGCGCCCTCGCAGTGGCACCCTCGTGGACCCCGTACAGACGCCCACCTGCGAACACCTCTACTGCCGCGCCTGCCTTAAGCGCGCACTCGACCTCGCTCCCTCGTGCCCTATCGACCGCATCCCGCTCCGCTCCCTCGACCTCTGCAACCCCGCACCGCGCGCAGTCCGACAGCTCCTCGACGACCTCGTCGTCAAGTGCAACAAGGAGGGATGCGGTCAGGAGATGCCCAGGGACGAGTGGCACTCGCACGCCCGCGACTGTCCCGCTCGCAACCCCGGTCCCGAAGGCGACGCCACCACGGAGGGGGAGGACCCGCACGCCGCTCAGCCCGACGAGCATGCCCTGAACGAGAAGACGGAGCGCTGCGAGCTTTGCAGCGCTGAACTCGCCGCCGAGGCCGTAGAGGTGCGTCGCCGCTCTCCCTCGCCCCCTCTTACTCACTCACCTTCCCGCCGACAGATGCACCCATCCTCCTGCCCCGCCGCACACGTCCCCTGCGCTTTCTGCTCTCTACACCTCCCACGCGCCTCGCACGCCGCACACCTCGCGCACACCTGCCCGTCCGTCCCCCTCCCGTGCCCGCACGCGCACCGCGGCTGCGGCTTCTCCGCCCCGCGCCCCGCAATGGACGAACACCTCGGCGCCGAGTGCGCGTACGAGCCCCTCGCGGCGTACTTGGACGCGCAGGACGCGCGCACGCTCGAGCTCGAGGGGGAGAACTGGGCGCTCCGGGCGCGCGTCGCCCGCCTCGAGGGGACCGTCGCCGAGGTGCTCGGCGCCGTCGGGGCGCTCAAGGCCGCGATGGGGGAGTACTGCGCCCCTCCGCCTCCGCCTCGGGCAGCCTCCCCCTCTCCGCGCGCACGCGCGCGCTCCCCTCCCCCTACCACGCCCGCCCCGCCTCCCCTCCCCGCCACCCTCTCCGCCCTCTCCTCCCAACAAGCCTCCCTCTCCGCCTCACTCGCCTCCCTCGTGCACACACAGTCACAATACGCCCAGCACGCGCAGCACTCGGCCGAGGAGCTTGCTGCCCTCGGGCGCAGGTCGCCGGCGTCAGGATGCAGCTCGGCGGGTGGATGATGCAGCAGCGCGAGCGCGAGCTTGCCCTCGCTTCTCCCGGAGTCGGGATGGGAGTCGGGAGGCCTGCACTCGGCATGAGGGGGAGGAGCGGCAGCGACGAGGGCGAGTACCGCGATGGCGACGGGAGCGGGAGCGACGAGGACGGCGCGCTGGGCGGGGCGTATGCTGTCCCACTTCCCGGTTATGCTGGTGGCGGAGCGGGGATGTACGCCCCGCCTGGGGCGTACTTCCGCCGCGGGGTCGGCGTAGGACCCCCGCTACCGCCGGGGATGCGCTTCGTCCCGCCCTCTTCGCTGTCTCCCCCGGGCGAGTTTGGCAGCGGAGGCGGCGGGTGGCTGGGCGATCCGACGGGCATGGCGATGGGGGTAGGGATGGGGTACGGCGAGGGAGGAGGGGGAGGGAGGGGGAGGGGCGTGCCCATCCCGATGGGCGGGGCGGGGGCCGTCAAGCTGTAGTGGCGCGGTCATGCAGACTCTTGTCGTGCTCTCTCTATCACGGCAGGGAGGGGGGACAGAACGAGGAGTGCTTTTGCAGAGAAGGGAGGACCCGGGAAACCTAGAGAAAGGGAAAGGGAGGGGGGAGTCTATCCACGCAGCGCGCGTGCACAGTCACGCCCGGACGAGCGTGAGCACGATCTTGTCATCGCCGACCTCCTGCTCCTCCTCGATGACGACCTCGCGGCCGCCGTCAAACTCTGCGCGGGGGCGCAGCGCGCGCTTGAGCGTCTTGCGGATCACGTCCGCGCCGGCGGCCATGATCTCCTCGAGCTCGGCGCCGACGCCCTCGGCGAACGAGTAGAAGACGTCGATGTCGTCCGTGGCGACGAGGCCGGCCTTCTTGCGGAGGCGCTGCACGCGGTTGACGACCTCGCGAGCGGTGCCCTCCTGCTCGAGCTCGGGGCGCTTGAGCACGTCGAGCAGGACGACAACGTCGTTGTTGGTGTTGGTCTCGTAGTGCGGGCCGCCCTCGACCCGCGCAGGGAGCTCGACGTACCGCGTCGCGGTGAGGTCGCCCTCGACGAGCTCGACGCCGTCGACCGTGAGCTTGCCCGTCGCGAGGTACGCCTTGACCTCGTCGCTCGAGACCCCGGGGAGGGCCTTCTTGACGCGCGCGAGGTCCTTGCGGAGCTTGCGCCCGAGGACGGCATAGTCGGCGTCGGCGCGGAACTTGATCCCGCACCGCGCCTCGTCCGAGGTGAAGACGACGGAGCGGACGTTGAGCTCCTGCTCGACGTACGGGAGCAGGCTCGCGACGTCGTCGAGGTACTCCTGGCTCGGGTGGAACACGACGAGCTCGGCGAGCGGCGTCTTGAGCGGGACGACCATGCGCTCGCGGACGGTGCGGCCGAGCTCGATGACGGCCTGCAGGCGCGACACCTGCCGCTCGATGACCGGGTCAAAGTACTCCTCGCGCGCCTTGGGGAACGAGAGGAAGTGCAGCGACCGGAGGTCCGACCCGACCTCGAGCGACGCCGTGTCCTCGGGGAAGAACGGCCGGAGGCCCTGGTAGATGTGCTCGGTGATGAACGGCGTGAAGCACGAGAGCGTCCGGACGAGCGTGAACAGCGTCTCGAACAGCGTGTTGAGCGCGTGCGTCGTGTCCTCGAGGCCGTTCTCGCCCTTGAGGCGGCGGCGGTTGAACCGGATGTACCAGTTGGTCAGCTCGTCGATGAGCGTGAGCATCTGCGCGACGACCGTGTACAGGCGGTACGCTGCGCGTGTGCGGTCGCGTTAGTTCGCGCGGAGGAGCAACAAGAGGAGAGAGTGCGCACCCTCCATCTCGGCCTTGACGTTCTTGATGAGGGTCTGGCAGCGCGCGAGGATCCAGCGGTCCATGACGTTCGAGCTGCCGAGGCTCTTCGGGTCGTACTTGAACTCGACGCCCTGCTCCTTCTTGAGGAGCGCGGCCTGGCCGAGGAAGAAGCGGAACGAGTTGAGGAGCGGGAGGAGGACGTGCGAGATGACGTCCTTGACGCCCTCCTC
Source organism: Rhodotorula kratochvilovae (assembly GCA_019926025.1). NCBI lineage: Eukaryota > Fungi > Basidiomycota > Microbotryomycetes > Sporidiobolales > Sporidiobolaceae > Rhodotorula > Rhodotorula kratochvilovae. The sequence goes on from JAHSUG010000017.1 coordinate 148,337, forward strand.
CTTGAAGCGGAGCGAGTCGCCGCGGACGACGGGTGAGTTGATGAGGAACAGGCGGAGCGCATCCGCGCCGTACTTGTCGAGGATCATCGTCGGGTCGGGGTAGTTCTTGAGCGACTTGGACATCTTCTTGCCGTCGGCCGCGAGGACGTGTCCGCAGACGATGAGGTTCTTCCACGGCGCCGTGTCGAACAGGTGCGTCGCGAGGACGAGGAGCGTGTAGAACCACCCGCGCGTCTGGTCCATCGCCTCCGAGATGAAGTCGGCCGGGAACGACTGCTCGAACTGCTCCTTGTTCTCGAAGGGGTAGTGCACCTGCGCATACGGCATGCTGCGGGCGGCGAGGGAGCGTCAGTACATTCACGACATCGCGGTGAGCGCAGCTCGGCCAGCTCGACGGGCCGACCACGCCGTTGCGGAGAGTACGAGCGAACGCACCTGCCCGACTCGAACCAGCAGTCAAAGACCTCCTCGACGCGCTTGAGGTCGCCCTTGCCCTTCTTGCTCGGGATGGTGATGTGGTCGATCTTGTCGCGGTGGAGGTCCGTGATGCCCGTCACGCCCGAGAGCTCCTCGAGCTCGGCAACCGACGAGATGCAGACGATCTGTGAAGCGCTCGTTAGCGCTCGCAGAAAGGGCGCAGAGGGAGAAGAGCGGTGCGCACCTCCTCGTAGTCATCGCTCGCCCAGAGCGGGAGCGGCGTCCCCCAGTAGCGGTTCCGGCTGACGTTCCAGTCGCGGGCGTTCTCGAGCCAGTTCTGGAACCGGTTCTCGCCGACCGAGGCGGGGACCCACCGCGTCGCCTTGTTGTTCTGCACGAGCTTGTCCTGATGCCCCTGCACGCGGACGAACCACACCGGGATCGCGCGGTAGATGAGCGGCGTGCCCGAGCTGCGCAGCGAGAGGTCAGTATGAGGCGCGGAGAGACGGGGAGGAGCGTGACGCACCGCCAGCAGAAGGGGTACGAGTGGGTGAGCGTCGTCGCGACAATCATCTTGCCGTTCGCCTTGAGGTGCTTGACAATGACCTTGTCGGCATCCTGCGGGTGAGCGTAGCGTCAGCGGTGTCCCCGAGAGCGAGACAGGCTTCGCGGGAACGCACCTTGACGTAGAGGCCCTTAAAGTCGGACACCTCGTCGGTGTAGACGCCCTTCTCGTCGATCGGGCACGGCGGCATCTCCTCCTTGCCGACGATGCCGTTCGCGACCGCGATGCGGTGGTCGTCGTCACCGAACGCCGGCGCCTGGTGGACAATGCCCGTGCCCGACGTGTCGGTCACGTACGTGTCGCTGATGACGCGGAACGCGCGGCCCTCGAACTGCGGTCGAATGCAGAGTGAGTAGATGAATGAGGAGAAGGGCAGGGAGGCGCGATACCTTCTCCTTGAAGTACGGGAAGAGCGGCTCGTACGTCTTGCCGACGAGGTCCTTGCCCTTGTACGTCTCGACGACGGTGTACTTCTTCTCCTTCTTGGCCTTGGCCGCGTCCTTGTAGAGCGTCCCGAGGAGCTTGTCGCAGAGGATGAAGTTGGTGTCGCGCTGGACGTCGTGGATCTTGATGTACGTAAACTCGGGGTGCACGCACAGCCCGAGGTTGGACGGCAGCGTCCACGGCGTCGTCGTCCACGCGAGGAACGCCGTCGTCGGGTCCTCCTTCAACGTAAACGCGACGGTGACTGCGGGTGGGCGTGGTGAGGGTCAGGCCGGGTGACGGCGGCGAGGGCAGAAAGCGTGGGACGCACCGGCCGGGTCCTGGACGTCCTTGTACGCCTGGCCGGCCTCAAAGTTGGAGAGCGGGGTGGTGCAGCCGGTCGTGTAGGGCATGACCTTGAGACCGCGGTAGACGAGGTCCTTCTTCCACAGCTCGCCAAAGACCCACCACACCGACTCCATGAACGATGCGTTGAGCGTCTTGTAGTCGTTGTCAAAGTCGATCCAGCGTCCGAGGCGCTCAATCGTCTCGCGCCACTGACTCGAGTAGCGCATGACAATGGCGCGGCACTCGGCGTTGTACTTGTCGATGCCCATCGCCATCACGTCCGCCTTCGAGGTGATCCCGAGGCGCTTGTCGATCTCGTGCTCGACAGGGAGACCGTGGGTGTCCCAGCCGAAGCGGCGCTCGACGTAGTAGCCGTTCGAGTGCGCGAAGCGGGTCACGACATCCCTGCGGGTCTGTAGAGTCAGTGTCTGTGCGACAGCGTGCGTACGAGAGAGTAGCTCGCTTCACTGAAGACATCAATAAGTGCCCATGATGAGGTAGACCGGTTGCGAAAGGCGGCCCGTCGTAGCTGGGGCGTCCAGAGGGTCAGGAAGACGGTAACGGGGCGGCCGAAGCTCGTACGGCGGCAACGCACAAGTTCCAGACCGGGCGCTTCTCGTCAATCGACTGCTGGACGCTCGTGCGGAACTGGGAGCGGCGGAGAGGTCGTAGCGTGGTGGTCGAGGCCAGGAGAGGCGAGAGAGAAGCCGGAGGAGGACGGGGGGAAGGCGGTCAGTACGGCGTCTCGTACGGGCCTGGACGTCGACAGGCTGGCTTGACGCACAGCATCAATCTCCTTCCAGTACCTGTGAGCGCCACAGGGGTCAACATGCGGACGGGAGGAGTAGGGAGGGGAGGTAGGCGTACGCGAGGGTGTTGCCCTCCTCCTTGGAGAAGGAGAAGGGCGCAGTCGCGTCGTGTGGCGGGAAGACGGCGTTGGGGTTGGTCGGATTCGGCGCAGTCATGGCGGGTACTGTAGAGGGTGGCGAGTTCAGAAGGTCGGGAGGAGGGGGGTCGAGGAGAGGGGAGGGGGAGAGTGGTGGCTGCTCGCTGCGGGGAAGTTGCGCGCGTGCGGTGTGCTCTGATGAGAGGTTGGCTACGCTGCTAGGGTGCTAGCTGGTCGCCTGGCGGGGTGCGCGGGGGTGCACGCGCTGGTCCTCAACTTCTTGAGGAGCGGCGGTGCGAGCGAGATGCGGGCTGCAGGGGCGGTCGCGGGGGGTGCGGCTGCCTGGCAGGGGGTGTGCGGAGCGGGCTAGCAGGTGCACTTAGCAGCAAGCAGCGCGGGGTTGGCGGCGAGGCGGCCCTCAGCCGGCGGCTTCCTCGTCGTCCTCTCGCTTGACTCTGCTCTCCTCACCCGCTCCTTGCTCTGTCAGCCTACGAGTACGCTCGAGGGCATTCCTGCAGCCTGCGCTGCCGCTCAATGCGCCACAGCAGCCCCGACTCGCCCGCGCTTCCCCCTCTCGCGGCCTCCTTCTCTTCCCCATGAACCGCCGCTGGCTCGCCCGCGGGCTCCCTCGCAGCGGCTCGCTCCCGCTTGATCTTCTGACGTCTCCCGCTCTCGCTCTCTCGCCTTGCGTGCTTCCTCACCTTGCTGTTTGCTGCACTCCGCTCCTCGCGCTTCCTCCAGCGCACCCCACCTCGCGACGCACCCGCTTGCGCCATGCCCTCCATCGTCGCCAAGAACACCGGCGGCACGCCCGTCACGCGCGCGTCCGCCCTCCTCGCCACCGCACTCGAGGCGCTCTCCCCCTCCGACGCAGCGTACGCACCCTTGAGCGAGGCGTACGCCCTCGTCGCGGGCGAGGAGGCGTACGTCGAGCGCAACACGAGCGAGCTGCTCGTCCCCCGCGGGCACGGCGTGGAGGAGGGAGAGGTTAGGAAGGCGTGGAGCGAGCTGCTGAAGAAGACGGTCGAGACTGACTGGCATGCGGTCAAGGAGCGCGGCGAGACGCAGTTCGAGCTCGGCGCGGGTATGGTGCGTCTCCGGGCGTTCTCTCTCGTCCGTTGCAGTGACATTGCGCTGTGTCGGACGTGGATGAAGACTTGCTCGAGCTGACGCCCTTGCGATGCGCAGTGCAGCGGCGCGTACGAGGCGGTTGTCCTCCAGAATCTTGCTCTCCTCAACCACGCTTCCACCGTGCTCGAGATCGGTACCTTTACTGGCACTGCAACTGTGAGTACTGCTGTCGTCTATGCGGCGCGAGAAAGAGCGCACCTGCTGTATCGCGCCTAGACCTCGACGAGCCAGTTCGCTCACCCGCACCCTCCCGCAGCTCGCCTTCGCGCTCCTCCCCTCCGTCAAGCAAGTCGTAGCGCTCGACATCGAGCCTTACCTCCGCTCCTTTGTCGCGCCATACTGGACACGCGCAGGCGTCGCCTCGAAGATCGCGTTCGAGATTGGTCCCGCGCTCGACTCGCTCGCGAAGCTCGAGGAGGAGAAGCACGAGGGGTTCGACGTCGTGTTCATTGATGCCGACAAGCCGAGCTATGGGGACTATGTACGCGCGGTGGTGGACGGCGGGCTGCTCAAGCCGGGTGGGGTGATCCTCGCGGTGAGTCCCTTGCTTTCCTCGCCATGTTCGCCGACAGCGCACACCCTGAGAGCCGGAACTGACGCGATACGCATCCCGCAGGACAACACCCTCTACAAGGCATGCTTGCTCTCCTACCCGCCCGCTTCCGGACCTTCCTAACCTCCCACCCTTCCCCTTGGGCAGGGTTACCCTGGGCGCCGCCCGGCCCCGCGAGCCCCTCGTCGCCAACGAACCACAAGTTCAAGCAGGCGAACGGGACGAACAACAAGAGCGACAGCGATGCGACGAAGGGGATTGACGAGTGCGTCTTCATCTCTCCGTCGATGTCTGTCCGGCGCAGAGGGACGATCGAGTCTCTCTGGCGCGGGTGGGGTGACGAGGCAGAGGCTGACGCGACGGAGTCGCGCGTAGCTTCAACACCTACGTCCGCGCACACCCCGACCTGGAGACTTGCGTCCTCCCCGTCCGCGACGGGATCACCATCATTCGGCGCAAGGGCTAGCCTCCTTGCGTTTGCACCTTCCTTATGCGCCTTCCTCATACCATCCCTTATCGACCTCATCATCCATGCCGTAAGCCCGCATCATCCACGTCTGTCCCGCTGTTCGTCCTCCGAAGTCCGTCATGGAGCTGTTAGGTTTCGCTGTGCGTGTTTGCCCCTTGTTGCCGTTGCCTGCATGCATCCTGTCAGGACAAGAGCCTGCTGTTCGGGAGGACGAGCCGAGCGGAGAGAGGGAGGCGGGAAGAGCGTGACGGAGAGCAGGAGGAGGGGAGCAGCAGAGTCGTACGGCAGGGCAGCGCGCTCACTGCGCACCCATGCGTTCCTCAGGTGTCCTACCGGCGTGAACGGGCCCTCGCGAGCTGTGTCGAGCAAGCTGCACGCGAAGAGGGGGCGCGACGAGCGGGTAGTCAGCGGCACGCCTCGCGGCGCGCTGCGAGTGCACCGGGCAGAGTGGTGAGCTAATGGGAGCGTGTAGACTCGCTTTAGCACGCTCTGCGCTGCAGCAAGCGAGAGGGATGCGGTCAACCCACACGCGAGCTTCCTCTCCCCCCCTCCATCCCGCGCCGTCTCCTCACGCTGCATCGGGCCCTGCGCCGAGCTGACCAGCGCACTCGCACGCACACACGCACCCGCTCAGCAAAGTCGCACCCCCGCGCGTGTTGTCGCCGCGTTAGCGCACCGCGCCGCCTTCCCGCCCCATCCCCCTCCCGTCTCACGCGCGCGCAGCTACAAGCGAGGATGAACGGCGCGCTCCCCGCCCGCCCCGCGAGCGCGGGCACGCCCACGCTCCCTGCGTCTGCGCCGGCGGACCGCAAGCGCGGTACCGCACTTGCCGACGACGCGCCCCCGCCGAGCAAGCGGGCCAGGCGCGAGGAGGACGTCGAGCAGAGCGAGGACGACGACATGCCCGAGGAGGACCGGAAACTCGAGGTGCGTTGCGCGCGTGGGAGCCGCTTCCTCGACTCGCTTCGTCGCGTGCGCCGGCAGCTCCGCCTTGCAGCTCGCGCTCGACTCGGTCGTCGAGCAGAGCTGCTGGTGCGTGTGGATCTAGCGCATTGTACTGACTCGCACGCTCACCACGCCGCAGTCATTCCGCAAGGAGGCCATCTACCGCGAGATGCTCTCGTACAAGCGGCAGCTGCACCGCGCCCTCGCCGATGCGTCGACGCTGCACTCACAGCGCACCGCGTACGAGGTGCGCCTCGCGCGCGTCGAGCTCGCGTGGACTGCCCTCGTCAACGAGGCGGACCTGATCCTCCCCTCGACCTCCACCGCGCCCGAAGACCGCGCGGCGAGCGCGCCGCTGACGGCTGCGTCCACGCTCGACGACGACGCGCTCGATGAGCTCCTCGCGCATCGCAGCGGCGCGACCAAGGCGCTCCTGGCGCGGCTGCAGGCGCTGCACCCTTCGCCCTCTTCCTCCTCTTCAACCGCGGACGACCTCACGGCCAAGTGCCGCGCCCTCCTCGCCGAGTCGGCCCAGTCGCGCGAGGCGCTCCGCGTCCTCCGCGCAGAGCACGACGCGACCCTCGAGCAGCTCGAGGGCGCGCACGCCGCCCTCGTCCGCGCCGAGCGCAAGTTCGACCGCTTCCAGAGCGCAACGGTCGCTGCGCTCGAGGGGCGCGCGGCACCGCCCACCCGCGCCGCCGCCGCAAGCGGGGGCAACACCCCGCTTGTGGCGCCCAAGGGCGAGCCGAGTCCCGCGCCGAACGGCGGCGCGGCAGCGGGGCCGGCGAGCGCGCTGGATACGGGTGACCCGCCGCCGGGGCGGGGAAGCGCCGCGGGCGAGGAGGTCGAGGAGCTCAGGGCGTTGGTGAGCAGGCGGGCGGACGAGCTCGAGGAGATGAGGAGGGAACGGGTCGCGCTCAAGCTCGAGATCGACACACTCAAGGGCAAGGTGCGTCTTGCGCTGCGCCTCTCACTGCCTCTTTTGCGCAGATCGTACTGACGCGCTCGCACGCGCAGCTCGTCAACATCCCCGAAGACCTCGTCGCCGAGACGCCCCTCTTCCGCGCGATGCAGCAGCACGTGCAGTACCTCGCGTCCGAGTACGCCACGCAGAAGGGTGATGCAGACCGCGCGGCGAAGGAGGCGGATGAGCTTCGCGAGGGGATGGAGGCGTTCAGGGAGACTGCGGTGGTGCGTTGTGCTTTCCCGCTTTTCTAGCTCTGACTCGTACCTTGCGAGCGAGCGCTGATCGATGAATGTGCGGCGCACGCAGCGTGAGGCTTCGGAGCAGGTCACCGACCTGCAGACACGCTTCTCGGCGCACGAGTCAGATCTGACGCGCCTGCGTGCGGCGCGCGACGAGCTCAAAGCCGAGACGTCCGAGCTGCGCGCCAAGGAGAGCGACAAGGCGCGTACACTCGACGAGCTCAAGACGCTCGCGCAGGCGCGCAAGTCGCGCCTCCTCGCGTATGAGAGCGAGCTCCGCCGCCTCCGCATCGGCAAGGCCACCGAGCGCGGCGACCTCGAGGGCGTCGACCTCCGTGTGCGCGAGGCCGAGGCTGCTGCCGCCGCGGCCGAGGCGGAGGACGACGAGATGGAGGAAGGCGAGGTCGACGTCGGCGAGGACAATGTCGTTGCGGACCTCAAGGCGCGGCTGAACAAGGCCGAGGGTCTCCTCCTCGCGCTCCGCGACCAGCTGAGCGATTACGCCGCCCAGGGCGGCGGGATGCCTGCGCCGTCGGCGCAGCAGCTCATCGACAGCGAGACGCGCGCGCGCGCCGACCTCGCAGAGGCGCAGCAGCGCGTCCTCCGCCTCGAGGCGATCATCGGCCCCGGGGGGAGGGCGGACGTGCGCGAGATGGCCGAGCGGCTCGAGGAGAAGCAGCGCGAGCTCAAGGTGGCCGAGGCGCAGGTCAAGAGCCAGGAGGCGGTGCGTCCACTCGCTCCTCCCGCGATGATTACCGTGCTCACTCTAGGCGGCCACAGGCCTCGAACATGCTCTACGGCGAGATCGACCGCCTCTCTGCCGCGTGGCAGTCGCTCGACGAGCAGAACGCGTCCAAGGTCTTCAACCTCGCCGCCCTCGAGGACAAGATCCAGCGCCTCAGCGCCGACGTGCGTCCGGCGCTTTCCTTCCTCCTGCACCGCGCGCTGATGCGCCTGCGCCCCGCCCGCAGAAAGCCAAGGCGGACAACCGGTACTTTGCGACGATGCGGCAGAAGGACGCGCTCGGCGGCGAGACGGCCGTGCTGCAGAAGCTCGCTGAGAAGCAGCAACAGAAGATTGAGTCGCAGGCCGAGGTGCAGCGCGCGCTGAGCCAGCAGCTCGTGCGTCCCCTTCCCTACCCTCACACCCGCGGGCCATAGAGGCTGACGAGTTGATGAGTGCGCAGGCCCACGCGGAGAAGGAGATTTCGATGCACCAGAACAACGTCCGCGCGTGGCAAGAGCAGAACTCGGACTTCAAGCGGAAGAACACCGAACTGCAACTACGGAGCGACCAGACGAGCCAGCAGGTCGCCGAGGTGCGTTCCGTCCCCTTCTCTACTCCTTCCTTCCTGCGCTTACGCAGTCTTCCGCAGCTCACCGCCCGCCTCAACGAGCGCATCAACGAGGCAGAAGATGCCGCGCGCGCCAAGTCTGCCGTCGAGGAGCAGCTCGCCAAGGCGGAGCGGCAGCTTCAGCAGGCGCAGGCGAAGGCTGCGTCCGCCGCCGCCTCCTCGAGCGGTACGACCGATCCCGCTGAGGTGCGCGAGCTGAAGAAGTACAACGCCGACCTCATGGTGCGTCCCGCTCCTGCTGCTCTTTTCGTCAGCGAAACAAGCCCTGACCCGCCTCGTCGCCCGCAGCGCATGCTCCGCTGCTCGACATGCAACATCCGCTTCAAGCAGGTGACGCTTTCGCGCTGCGGGCATACCTTCTGCCGCGAGTGCGCCGACGCCCGCCTCGCGAACCGCCAGCGCAAGTGCCCCGCGTGCGCGGCGCCGTTCTCGCGCGAGGATGTCCTGCCCATCTTCCTCTGAGCGGACGTCACTTCCTCCGGCGGTGCTCATGGCGTCCGCCGCACTTCCCGCTCTCCCTCCCCCTCATCATCCTCATCGCGTCACTTGCCCGCTTTTCTGTGTAGACCCCCTCCGTCCGTCCATCCCATCCCCAGGTTGTACAGCTCGCCCCTTGCTTACGTTCGCATCCCGCAATAAATCGGTCGTGCATGTCCCCTCTCCCCGGCCCCGGCGCACGCTACGAGTCCCGTCTGTCGAGCGCCGCAATCGCCCGCATCAAGCTCTCCCACCGCACCTTGCGCGCGCTCGCGACGATGAAGACGCCCATGTCGCTCAGCTGGAGCGCGAACGCCCCGTTCAGGTTGAGCGGCGCCGCGACGTGCCGGTAGTACGCCAGAAGGGGGAGGTCGCCCTCTCCCTCCCCGTCTGCGTCCGCGCCGCCAACGGCCGCGCGCGGGATCCGCAGCTCGGCAAAGCTCCCCATGTGGTTGCTCACGATCCAGCGTGTCGTCCCGCCCTTGCGGTCGATGCGCCAGGGCCAGTCCCGCGCAGGGACGTACGGGACCCGGCCGCCGTTGCTGGCGCGCTCGCCGGCGAGGAGCATCGCGCGCAGCCAGGGGAGGGACTTGCAGGCCGAGAGGGTGCGGCGGTGCAACAGCGCAAGGGCGCCGGCGGACATGGAGGCGAGATGCGTGAAGGGGATCAACGCGGGCGAGAGAGGGTATGGGACAACACTGTCGGCGACGAGTTGGAGCGACAGTGTGCAACGAGTGGACGGCGTAGCAAGGAAGGGTAGTTCGCGGCAAGGGAAGTCAGCAAGCGCCAACTGGAGCAGGCGGAGACCGGAGCTCGGGACGCACGCATTGCCCGTATGGGTTGCAAGGTGAGGAGCGAGGTCGGGTGTAGCGGTCGAGAAGAGCGAGCGGACGTTGAAGACTGGCGAGCAGAAGACCAAGCCGGGCGAAGACGAGTCGGCGGTGTGAAGGTTCTACGACAGAGAGTGATGTCGGTCCCGTCCGCAGGCGGGACGAAGCAGGAGCACGCACCTTGAGTACCCATGCAGTCAGGACGTCGCCCGTCGACACCCACTCCTTCCCGTCCGTCTCCATCTTCACCTCCGCCTTGACCTCCTCGACGAGCGTGTCGACCTTCTCGCGGCTGATGAACGCATACCGCAGCGCATCCTTGTGCCACCATTTCTCCCACAGCGCCTGTAGCAGGAGCGAGAGCAGTGCGAAGACTGAGAAAGGCGTCCAACCCTGCAGGACGGGCGGCTTCTCCGCAGCCTGCGTGTCGAGAGTCGCGAAGTCCGGCCCCATGAGCCGTCCGCGCGCTGCAGTCACCGGGTTCTGCTCGTGCAGGGTAGGCGGTGTCCACTCCTCGCCGCGCAGGCCCGCGCCAATGCCCTTGAGCACCTGCGCGAGGCCGGTGCCGTCGAAAACGCCGTGCGGAGCGGAGACGCCGAGAGCGACTGCGTCTGCGAATCGGGTGACGTGGATCGAGAGGAGCGGGTGGCGATCCTTGGCGTGCTGCTTGAGGGTGTGCGGCGTCTTGGGGTGGCGGAAGTGCGGAGCGATGAAGGGGTGGACTTCGCCTGAGGGGGACGAGGGGGAGAGGGGCGGGAGGGGTGAGCCCGCGCCGATAGTCTCGTGGTACGGTGTCTCGACGCGTGAGGTAGTGAAGGCGCAGAGAGGCGTCTCGTCGACCTTGTTGGGAATGTCGAGCGCCCATACGCGCTCCTGGCCGTGTGGGGGTCGAGCGGGTCAGCGCACGGGAATGAGCGTCGCCGAAGCAGCAAGCGCGTGCGCACCTCGGGCACATATACTGGGACACCCTGCAGCAGATGCCACCTGCGCACCATGCCCTCCGCCGTTGTTCTGAGCGCGTCGACGAGCGCCTCCCCGGCAGGTCCGTCAGCGCCAGGAAGCGCAAAGACGAAGCCGCGGGTGAGCCCGAGGTCGGAAGCACCGGCGTCGATGGGCGACAGCTCAATCAGCATGGCGAACCAGAGGCGAGAGCGTGAGGGAGAAGCGGGAGAAGGAGCGGGAGCAGATGAAGATGCGGAGGTTCCGACACAGAGTGGATGCGCGTGACCTCTCTAAACGGGCAGCGAGTACGAAGCGAGCGTAGCGATGACGACGGAGCCGCTGCTTCTGTGGGCTATACCCGAGATGGAGGAGGCGAAGGTCAAACGCTCCTCCTCCTCCCGCACCCGCATCCTGCCTCGCCTCCCGCAGTTCCGCTTCGATCAGCTCCACGAGAAGCGCTGGAGGGAGCAAGCGGACCAACCCGGACGAGCCACGCGAGCGGCAGAACGCGAGCGGACATCCGTTGTTTCACCCCTCCTCCTCCTCGCTAGCGCCTAGAACTCCTCGTCCTGCCCAAACGCCTTCGCGACGTCCCACAGATGTCCAAACTTGCCGAGCGCCTCGCGTGCCGACGCCTCACTCGGGCAATTGGCGTTGCGGATATCGCCCCAGAGGTGGTCGCGCTCTGCGCCTGCCCAAATCTCGACACAGACGTTATCGGCCAACGACTGCGGCGCTTCGGGCTCGTCGGGCGCGGTGAACGGCCCTGCGGGGCGGAGGATCCCGCCGTGGTCCTCGAGCTTGGGCGCGGCGGCGTCGTCGGCCTGGTCGGCGCGCGGGGCGGCCTCCTCGGTCCAGCGGATGCGGTTCAGCATGAGCTGGCGGTACTTCTTGATGCTCTTGGCGCCGCCCTCGACGACGACGAGGCAGAAGCGCGGGTTGTGGCAGATGCGGCCCGTGAGGTGCAGGTCGATCGCGTTCTTCTTGACCTTGAACTTGTGCGCCGGGTCCGAGAGGTACCGCACCTTGAACGCGGCGGCCTGGATGCCCTTGGCCTCGTCCTTGGCGTACTCGAGCTCGCGCTTCTCGCGCTTCTCCTCGGCTGTGAGCGCCCGCTCGGCGTTCTCCTTGACGTGCTTGCGCTCGCGCGCGACCATCTCGCGCCGCACCTGCGCCTCGACCTTGGTCGGGTCCGCGATCGCCTCCTGCGTCAGGACGCGCATCATGTTGGAGATCTTGACTGCGAGCGCGGGGCAGGAGGTCAGCCGGAGCGCGCTTGTGCAGGCACTGAGCGGGAAACGCACCCTTGGGCGGGTCGGGCGGGAGAAGGCCCATCTTCTGGCGATCACGCTTGTCCTGCATGTCGGCCTGACGGCGGAGGCGGCGCTTCTTCTTGAGCTCCTTCTTGGTGAGGAAGAGGGGCTTGGCCTCGACCTGGATCTTGTCCTGCGGCGCCGGGATCGAGATCGGGTGCTGGACGAGGTGCGTGATGAGCGGCGAGCGGTCGAGAAACTCTGTCGAGAACGCCTCGTAGTCCTTCTCGGGGAGGTACGGCTCGTCCCACCACTCGATGTCGGGCGGCGGCGCCCGCCGCACCTTTTTGGCCGTGTCCTCGAGGTCGCTCTGCAGGCCCGCCTTCTGCGAGCTCTCAAGGATGCGGCGCTTGAGGTCCTCCATGCGCGCCTCGGCCCGGAGCGCCTCGCCCTTCTTGATGAAGGCGCCCTGCTGCTTGAACGCGAACGTCGAGCGCTGCCGTCCCTTGCCCATATGCGACTTGCCCACCACGCCGGCCGAACCGTATCCGAGGCGCTCGTCAAAGAAGTCGCTCTCCTTGAGCGCCTCAGCGCTTGCGTCCGACGTTGACGCGACGGGCGTTGCCGGGCGCGCTGGCGCCGCGGGCATGCGTGCGTTGGCCTTGGTCGTCGAGAACTTGGGCGCCATAGGCTTGTAGCGGTCCTTCTTCGACGTCGCGACCGACGGCGCGCTATTGTCCATGAGGAGCGGGTGCGCCGCCATGGCGAGACCGCCGCGCGCGGCGATGGTCGGGTCGAGGGCGGGGTCGTTCTTGGACTTCTGGAACGACGAGGACTGCGATAGGCGAAACTGGTCAGCACAGCATCGGCGAGAACGAGCAGGGGGACGCACCAGGTACGGGTTGGCCCTCTCCTGCTGCGCGGCCTGACTCCTCGCCGCCATCTCCGCGACCTTCCTCTTCGCCTCGGCGATCTTGGCCGCAAGCCCGCCGTCGATGTTTGGCTGCGTCGAGCCCGGTGGCGCGCCCAGCGGGCGAGAAGGCAAGCCCGCCGGCAGCGGCACGGATGGCGCAGGCGCAGATGGCGGCGCAGCGGGGGGCGGTCCGCCCGCGGCGGCCGCCTTCATCGCTGCGAGCTTGGCCTGGATCTCGGCGCGCTTGGCAGCAATGTCGATGGCGGGTCCGCTGGCGGGTGCGCCGGCGCCGGCGGGACGAGGAGGGAGCGAGGCGGAGAAGGGCGCCGGTACGAACGACGGCGCGGCGGGCTGTTCGTGCGGGGCTAGTCAGCTCAAGCAGTACGGCGGGAGTTAGAACGAGCACGCACTGCATTGCTGTGAGGGGGACGACCCGATGAGGGGGAGCGAACAAGTCAGTAGAGGTTCCGACGCCCTCGCCGCATGACAGCGCGTGCTCGGTGCGCAAGCACTCGGCATACTCATCGTAGACATACGCAGAGGAACGGGACGCACCCCCTGGGCTTCTTCGCATCTCGGGGCGAGCCTCCGCCGTCGCCATCTCCGAGGACGTTGGGGCGCTTGCGGTCACTCATGGCTGCGTGGACTGCACTTGCGCAGGTTGTATGAGCTGGGGAAAGAGCTCTACCGACCAGCAAGTGGCGGGAGCGGGATGCGGAGGAATCAACCTCGCGACGTCGCCCCTCTCCGCCTCCCCACCCAGCTTTAACCGCGCTGAGATGGCCGTGCTTGCGTGTGGGTCGAATGCTTTCCGCCAGCTCGCAGACTCGGACGACCTTGCGCTCTCCCACATCGTCCCGCTTCCAAACGCTGTCTCGCTCGAGGCCGCTTCCTGGTCCCAGTCCCTCGTCCGTGGGTCCTGCTTGCCTCGCTGGGCCCCTTCTGCACGCTCGTTGACCCTTCTCGACGCGGCACAGGCGACTCGGCCGGCGAGCTGCGCTGCCTCGGCCTCCCACTCTCCGGCAATATCCCCTCTCGCGTGAAGCGCTGGCTCGGGCACGACCAGCTCGAGGCAACGCTCGACGACCGCGGCGCCGTCAGGTTCTTCGAGGGCGCTGCCGTCCCGGAGACGTACGAGATCGTCGAGATCAACGGGCGGGGCGAGTTCATCGTCGAAACGAGTGCGCCTGTTTCCTCAACCCTCGCTCCGTCCTCATGCCTGATGGGTCGTGCTCTCGCACACAGCTCAGTACTACCGCAACGGCAGGTTCCAGAGCATCCGAGACCGCACCGTGGATCTACGACGACCTTTCGGACGCGCTCTCCCAGCACCAGTACTCCGGTGTCCCCCTCCCCCTTCCCATCGATCCGCAACTCTTCGGCCTCAGCGGGCGCATCAAGCCCAACCCCTACCGCCCCTTCGCGGTCGCCGCAGGTGCAGCGCACTTCCTCGTCCTGGTCCAGGGCGGCCCGCACTGGGTGTCAAGCGTGCACGCGTTCGGCGATGCGCGCTACGGCCAGGGAGGGGCGGGCTTGCCCCCTCCGCGAGAAGAGAACGGGCGGATCGCACACCCGGCGGCGTTGCGCCGCCTGGCGTTCTTCGACGGGCTCGGCCCGCGCAGAGTCAGCTGCGGGGCGTTCCACTCGGCGGTGCTGACGAGCCAAGGGGGCGCGTACGTCTTTGGGTCGAACAAGGACGGGCAGCTCGGGATCGGGACCGCGCCCGGCGGGGCGGAACCGGTGCTAGTCGAGCTGCCAGACGAGGGCGAGGACGAGGAGATCGTGCACGTTGCGGGTGGAGGGGCGCACACGGTGGTGCTCACCAAGAGCAGGCAAGTATGGGTCGCAGGCGCGAGTGCGTGCTCTTTACTATGCGCTGAAGAAGCAGCCTGACTCGCTCAACTCGCAGATCACGACGGGCAACTCGGGCTGGGCGACTTTCTGCCGCGACGGACCTGGGTGCGGAACCTCGCGGCGGAAGAGGCGGCTCGGGCGTGCAGCAAGCGGGTCAAGCGGGTCGTATGTACGCGGGCGTCAACGTACTTCGAATGTGCATGACTTTCCCTCACTCCGGGAGCTCAAGAAGCTGCGCGGCGGGAGATGCTGCTATTGCGACTCCATGCGACAGCCCGAGAGAAGAGAGAGGGAGGGAAAGCACTGCAAAGTCGGGGGATAAAGAGGGGAGGGAGGAGAAGCCGGGAAGAGCCTTCTAAAGCTGTACAGAGTCTGGGGGGTGGGCCCATATAGAGGGGGGCTTTCACGCCATGCCGATGAGGCCGGCGGTCTCGAGGCAGAGGATGATGGCGTGCGTCGCCTCGAGAACGGACTGCTTCGAGAGGTCGACGACGAGGTCGGCCTGCGTGCGAGCGAGGGGGAGTCAGTTGGAGGCTCGTCACCGAGAAGAGGGGGTAGGTACGCACATCCTCCGGGGTCTCGTACTTGTCGTCGATGCCAGTGAAGCCCTTGATCTGGCCGGCACGCGCGCGCGCGTACACGCCGCGGCGGTCGGTCTTCTCGCAGTGCTCGATCGGGGTCGCGACGTGCACGAGGAAGAAGTTGCCGCCGCCCGCGCCGCCGTTCTGGATGATGTGGGCCTTGGCGGCCTTGCGCGAGTGGGCGTACGGCGCGATCGGGGTCGCGATGACGGCGGCGCCGGCGCGCGAGAGCTCGGCGGCGACGAACGCGAGGCGCTGCAGGTTCTTGTGGCGCTCCTCGGGCGCAAAGCCGAGCTCGGCGGAGAGCTCGGAGCGGATCGTGTCCCCGAGGAGGAGCGAGACGGAGCGGCCGGCCTGCTGCTGGAACTGCGACTCGAGCGCCTTGGCGATGGCGTTCGCGCCCGAGTTAACGTAGCCGGTGAGGAGGATGGTGAAGCCCTGGCGCGACTTGGCGGGGTACGACTCGCGAAGGACCTTGACGACAGCCTCGTACGAGAACCAGTCGGGGATGGGCGCGCCGGTCTTGAGGCGGCGGCGGAGCTCGGTGCCCGAGATGTCGGCGGTGACGGTGCCCTTGGGGATCTCGTCGACCGGCATGTACGTGTCCTGGTCGGGGATGTACGACATCATCTGGAACGGAACCTGCGCGCGCGACTGTGTGAGCGACATGGCAAGGAGACTAGGCGAGGAGGCGCACCATCTCGATGTCAAGCTCGTCCTTGAACTGGGTGACGAGCTCCTGCGCGTCGTACGGGCCGTAGAAGTCCTTGCCCTGCGAGTTCTTACCCGGGCCGGCGTGGTCGCGGCCGACAATGAAGTGCGTCGCACCGAAGTTCTTGCGGATGATGGCGTGCCAGACGGCCTCGCGCGGGCCGCCCATGCGCATCGCGAGGGGGAGGAGCGCGAGCGCAGCCATGCCCTTCGGGTAAGTGCGGATGATGGCCTCGTAGACGCGGACACGGGTGAAGTGGTCGACATCGCCCGGCTTGGTGAGGCCGACGACGGGGTGAACGAGGACGTTCGCGCGCTGCTGGCGGGCGGCGCGGACGGTGAGCTCGCGGTGGGCGCGGTGCATCGGGTTG
Source organism: Rhodotorula kratochvilovae (assembly GCA_019926025.1). NCBI lineage: Eukaryota > Fungi > Basidiomycota > Microbotryomycetes > Sporidiobolales > Sporidiobolaceae > Rhodotorula > Rhodotorula kratochvilovae. The sequence goes on from JAHSUG010000017.1 coordinate 164,566, forward strand.
CGGGTCTGGAACGCGACGACGCGGCGCCACGAGAGCTTGTCGAAGTAGGCGCGGAGCTCCTTCGGAGTGTCTACGGACGCGAGAGGGTGAGCTCGTTTCTTCAGGAGAGGCAGCGCGGTACGTACAGCGGAGCTCGACGTAGTCGTAGTGCTCGGGTGCGTGGATCGCCTGGACGTTACCGCCGACGTAGAAGTCCTTGACCGAGTTGTGGAGGTAGTGGACGGCGGGGTGGGCACTGTCATCCGCGCCAAAGACCTTCTCGGCCTCGTTCGACTTGTTGGGCTTGTAGATCGACGAGACTGCGCGAGTTCGCGAATTAGCTTGAGCATCCGCGGAAAGAGCGAGAGCTGCGCACTGGTGAGGATGGCGAGGGGCGACTCGTCGCGCGAGTCGCGGAGGGTTACACGGGTACCCTCGGCGAGCTTGAGGGTGTCGATCTGCTCCTGCGAGACGTCGAGGGTGATGGGCATCGGGAAGAGGGCGCCGTTGGCGAGACGGAGGGTCTCGACGACGCTGCGAAGGGGTTCGTGTCAGCTTGTGCGCGCTCAAGGGGAGGGGAGGGCGGGCGCACCTCTCGTAGTCCTCCTTGCCCATGAAGCCCTCGAGGGGCGAGAAGCCGCCGTTCATGACGAGCTCGAGGTCGCAGAGCTGGCGCTCCGTCAGGCGGAGGTCGACGAGCTGCTCCGACTCGGCGATGAGCTGCTCGCGGAGGGGCGCATCGCGCTCGTGCAAGTCCTTGAGGACGCCGCCGTGGGGACTGTTCGACTGTGGGACCCGAGGGCGAGCTGCAGAGTCAGCGCGCTGATCGCAGGTCGCGGCGGAGCGCGCAGCGAGATGCGGGCGGCCTCCCAGCGCGGGAGAAGCGCGAGGAGCCCGCCCGGACGCGCTGCAGCATGGCTGGACGCACCATCTTGCTTGTAGGTGCTTGCGGGGGCGAGTGCAGCGAGATAGCTGAGGAAAAGGGAGCCGAAGGCGGACCTTCGCCGCTGGCGTGATTCCGATGAGAGAGGTCGAGCCTTTTCGCTGGGTCGCGGGACGGGACCTTGGCGGATGGCGCCAGCCTGCCTACATTATTGCGAGGGACACGCACCACATCCGCCGGGCTCGCGACGAGTTGTGCGCGATGGACTTTTTTCGCGCGCCTCGTCGACCGCGGGCGAGGGCGGAGGTGGTGAGCAATGCAGCTGGGAGGTTGTCGCCACAGCAGGAGGTAGCCCTGGCCGTCTGCACGACGTGGTAAAAAGCAGGACGTCAAAGCTCCGGCAATGCATGAAAACAGGCGTCGCATTCGGCCTTCTCAACCGGAGGAGCAGGCGAAAGCAAGCGCGACAGGCTCGTATGCGGGTGGCTGACTGTGCAGGCGGAAGCATCGTCGGTATGTGTGATGCAGCCGACAGTAGAACGCCGGCGAACCATGTATGATGGAGAAGCGCGAAGGAACGGGAGGCGAAGAGCACGTCCGCAAACCGTTGGCCCACTGTCCGTCCACTTTGTCGCCAGAGTTGGGCCTCGCCGTGTAGCCACACCAGTTCGTGAGAGAGCTTGTGGAAGGGCAGGGCAAGAGGGGAGGCGCGAGGACGAGACAGAGGCGAGGATTTGCTGAGCCTCCGTCTCCATGGAGCGGTGAGCCAGTTCTGACGAGCTCATCCGGATGGGGTGTCCCGGAGATACCGCTCAAGAGGGTGGTCGACGTCTGTTGCGTCCGAAAAGCCTTGCCGAAGCGGTGCGCGCCCGCTTCGCCTCCTCGCTCCCCATGTCCGGCCGCCCAACGGCGTTCCTCAACGCCTGTGGAGTTCTCCAGCTCTTTGGGCCCTTCCAATACCGCTTGAATGCTAGCCACGCCAGTGGTGAACCCATGGAACCGGCCCTGCCGCTCGAGCAGCTCCTCAACGAGATGCGCGTGACAGGGGCATTCTGAGCGGCGGCGACGTTCCTGAGCCTGTCATACGCCGAACGTGTAAGAATAGACCGAGAGATGGACCTGGTCTTGCGAGTCTGAACGATGGCGGATTGAGTGAGCAGCGAGGCGGCGGAGAGCAAATTGCGGTTCGGGGAGGGGGGTTCCGGTCCTTGACAAGACGGAACGCCCGAAGCTGCCGCGCCGGCAGCGCTCACAATTGGTGAACACGAGTGCGAAACAAGAAGCGGTGGGCGACCGGAACGAGGGGACGGCGGAGCCGCCGCCTCACGGTCGGCCTTTTCACCCACCGCTCGCTCACTCGGCTCCCAACAGCACACAGCCTCCTTGGGAGAGCAGGTCGTTACTGCTGCGGGCGAAAGGGCCGTCCCGAGCAAGTGCACAGTCTGTCGGGCACCGATAGCGAATAGCCCAGAAGATGTCACTTATCCGTAGGACAGGGCTCCTTCCAGCTCGAGGACGAGAGAAGGCCGCGCGCGACGGCGACGCGCATTTCGCACGTTCCGGGCGTCAGAGTTCGACAGAGCGATGCCGTCTGGCGGTGGGGCAAGCGGCCTGGCGGGACAGCGGCGGAACAACGAGAGAGCGGCGAGCGGAGCGGCCGTGGCACCGTGCTGGAAGAGCGGCGGCATGCGCCGAACCGTTCGCAATGCGAGCGTTGGAGGGGAGTCGACGCCAACTCCAATGCCATGGCGAGCCCCTGACGGCGACAGCGCCCCACAATCGCCCCGGCAGGCTGCGATGGCCGCTCCCCATCCGTCCGCGCGCAAGAAGGGCGGGCCTTCACCCTGATCTGCAGCATGGACCCGCGCCCTGAACTCCTCGCAAAGCGAAAGTGTTGTTTCGTCGGCGACTGAGCAGGGTGCGCACCGGAGGCTGAGCGGAGAAGCGAGCGTAATGGGGTCGGGAGAAAGGGAGGAAAGGAAGTGAGCGGAGCGTTGGGGGCCTGGCGGGCGACCCGATCCTCGCGCGGAAGAGCCCGCTGTGACGGTGCAGAGCATCGGAGAGGACACGAGCGCGATGCGCTTTTCGAGAAGTGAATGGCGGGAGGAAGAGGAGCGTGAACCCGTCGTCGAGGGTGGCCGTCTCGTCCCAAGGAAGGATCGTTCGCAGCTGATCGCTTCAGTAGCATCTCTCGCAGCTCTCCTTCGTTCGAGTAGCCTCTACGAGACGAACGACGCGAGTAACATCTTCATCAGCAGGCGGTGCAGCTCTCCCTCCGCCAACACCGACGACCGCCGTTACAAGCCTGCTGCTGCTTCTTACACACCTAGGAAGACCGCCTTTAGCAACTCAGACTACACCCAGAACGCCCATCCGCGCGCCCACACCTCTCCGCCTCGACACGCTCCACCCCCGCCCGCGATGGTGCGCGCACCGCTCTCCCCGCCCAGCGCGCGCACAGAGCTGACCCGCACCGACCTCCACAGCCCGCGATCAACTACGAGGAGGACACCGAGTTCAACGACGCGCTCCGGCGGCACGGCATCATCCCGCCCAAGGAGGCGTCCGGCTCGCGCTCGCCCTCGCCGCCCCCTGCGCCCGCCAGCCCGACCCTCTCCGAGCTCGACCTCGACGACCTCGACACGGCCAAGGACGACGTCGTCCGGCGCGGGGACCTCGAGGACGCGCTCGCTGCGCGCAAGGCGCGCGAGCGCCAGGCGATGGACAAGCGCAAGTTCGGCAGGGTGTACAACATCGGCAAGGTCGACTATACGCGCGAGGTCACCGAGGCCAGCAACGAGGAGCTGCCGGGCGAGCCGGACGGGTGGGGGACGGGCGTCGTCTGCGTGCTGTTCAAGGATCAGTGCGTCGCGCAGTCTCTTCCCCCTCGGCATGCTCCCACCTTCTCTCAGCGCGACAGAGGCTGACGTACTTGCACTGCACCCCGCAGCGTCCCCGAATCCAAGAAGCTCATGCCGCTGATCAACGAGCTCGCATCACTCTATCCCTCGACCAAGTTCGTCTCGATCGTGTCGGACCACTGCATCGAGAACTACCCGGACAAGAACGTCCCGACCATGCTCGTGTACCGCAAGGGGCAGCTCATGGGCCAGATCGTCGGCCTCGGGAGCATGAACGGGATGAACGCGACGCTGCGCGGTGCGTCTCTCCTCTCTCCACCACTCGAGCGAGCCGGGCTGACGAGGAGCATGCAGACGTCGAGCGCGTGCTGTTCGCCTTCCGCGGGATCGACTCACAACAAGGTCGGGTACGACGCCGCGGCCGTCTCGTCGCAGTACGCCTCGCGGTCGGATGCCGCACAGCCCCTCAGTAAGGGCGGCGCGACGGCGGGCGAGGGCCGGCCGACAAAGCCGGCGAGCGAGGGCGGGAGCGAGGACGAGAGCGAGGACGACCAGGCGTTCGTCGGCGGCGGGAGGAGGAGCGGGATCCGACGCGGGACGAAGCTGAGCCAGGCCAAGAAGGGCGACGACTCGGACAGCGACTTTGACCTCTAGCCGACCGTTGTTGTACCTCAATACTCCGCATACGCAGTCTCTCTCGGAGTCGGGTGAACGACCGCTCGGGAGAGGCCGGGCTCGTTGCAAAGTCCAGCTCGGCGATAGCGCTCAGAAGCCTGCGTAGGGGAAGTGTCAGCGTGCGCTGAAGATGATCCGCGACGGACGGAGGCCGCACCATACTTGTTCCCCGCGCCCTTGCGGTTCGCGCGCGCCTGGGCGATCCGCTCCTCGAGCTCGGCGCGGTTGTCGTGCGCCGCAGCGAGGAGCGACGACAGCTGGTGCTTGCGGCGGGCCATGCCGCCGATCTGACTCGGGATCTGCGTGCGAGCGGGCGGCCGGTGAGCCTGACGCCAACAAGAGGGAAAGGGGGAGGGCTGCACGCACGCCCTTGAGGTCCGCCGCCGCCTTGTACTTCTCCTTGCCCTCCTCGCCGGGGACCTGGCTCGGCCTGTTGGCCCAAGCCTCGCGAGCGCGCTGCGCCTCGTCAAACTCGACCAGGCCACCCTGCTTCTCGATCTCGGCCGCGTCAAACTCGCGCGGCTTGTCCGCGTCCGTCGCGGGGGGCGCGGCGGCCTGCGCCGCGGACCACGCCATCCACATGTCGTATGTGTGCTGGTCTTTCGCGACCCACTCGCCTGAGGGCAGCTGCGTGAAGCCGGGGTAGGGTCGGACGCGGTGGGCTTGCCGAAGGCGGACTGCTTCGACGCAGAAGAGGAGGCAGGCGGTGCGGAGGAGACGGAAGGCGCGGCAGAGATGGAAGGGGCGGAGGAGATGGAGATGGAGGACTTGGACGAGGAGGAGGTCGACGGCGCGGAGGTGACGGAGCCTGCGGGCGGTAGAGGCGCGTCAGCCCTTCCGTCGCCCGAGATCGGAGAACGCGAGACGACGCACTGATGCCGAAGAAGTCGACGGCGGGCTCTGCTGGTGCTGCTGGCGGCGCCTTGCCCTTCGCCTTTGCCGCAAGCGATGGCGGGAGGAACATGGGTCCTCCGCTCGGCTTCTTCTCCTCCACGCCACCTTCATCGCCGCCGAACAGCCCGTCGATACCGGCACCTCCTGCTGCAGGCGCAGCCTTCTGCGCAGTTGGGGGACGAGGTGCGGGTTTGGGCTCGTTCTTGGGTTTGGGGAGCATAGCGGCGAGGCCGCTCAAGGGCGCGCCGTTGCCCTCGCCGAGAGCGAGTTTTGGGCGCTTCTTCGCGGGCGCATCTGCGTCTGCGCCGGCGGCGGAAGAGGACGACGAGGCGGAGGGCGGAGGGAGGTCGAGGAGGATGCGGACGGGGCCCTTGCCCTTCTTCTGCGGTGCGGGAGCAGGTGCGGCTGCGCTCTTGGGTGGAGGGAGGTCGAGTGCGGCTGCGGCGCGCTTTGGCGCGGGGAGCTGGAGGCCGCGCGAGGACACGGCTGATGAGGAGGGGGCGGGGTGCGGTGCGGGGGCGACAGAGGAAGGGGCGGGCTGCGAGTCGCTGTCCGAGTCTGAGCCGTAGTCTACGAGCCCCATGGCGGTGCTTCTGCCCTGCCCTGCAGTGTGCGGCTGTGGTGGGGAGAGTCAACCCTCGGCTCGATCACTCGCTCGTCGCCCTTCTCCCGCTGCAGCTTCCTCCGCCTCGTTCGCACGTCCAATAGCCCAGCGTACATACACAGGAACATCCACCGCCCACAACCCGCTCACCCGCGCTTGTCTCCACCTCGTCGCCCTCCCTCGCTCCCTCCTCGTCCCGATACCCTCGAGTCGCCGCACCATACGATGCCGTACCAGCTCTGCGTCCTCGGATGCGGCACCATGGGAATCGCCGTCCTCTCGGGCGTCCTCGACAACCTCCAGAGCCCGCGGTCCCAATCTTCCTCCTCGACCGCCGACGAGCGGGCCGTCGACCCCGATGGGGTCCCTCATCCTCGACCCGAACGCCAACCCGGCCTCGCTCCCCGACCGCTTCATCGCCACCGTCAACCGCGCAGAGTCGGCCAAGAAGCTCCGCCGCACTTTCGCCGACCTTGGGCCCCTCGGCGCGTGCGTCCAGGTCCGCCAGTCCGCCGACAACGTCAAGAGCGTCGCAGAGTCCGATGTCATCCTCCTCTGGTACGCACATCCTCGCACCATGCCAAGCAGCTCGAGCGAAGAAGCCGTCCTCGCTGTTCTGCGTTGTCGAACGGCGACTGACCTTCCCGTCCCCTCGCTCCTCCAGCTGCAAGCCGCAACTCGCAGCACACCTCCTCCTCCAGCCCGGCATGTCCGAGGCGCTCGAGGGCAAGCTCCTCATCTCGATCCTCGCCGGGACGACCATCTCGATGATGCGCGAGTGGGTCCCCGAATCGTGCACCGTCGTTCGCAGCATGCCCAACACCCCGAGCAAGGTGCGTGCGCGCACTCCGTCTCCGTGCTGCTCCACTCGCTGCGGGAGAGAGTGCCTGACGCGTTGGTGTCGCACCGCAGATCCGCGAGGGCATGACGGTCGTCTCCTCCCTCGACCCGACCGACCCGAAGACGCCCGTCCAGCGCGACATCCTCATGGCGCTCTTCACCCCGCTTGGGCGGTGCCGCTTCATGGATGAGAAGGTGCGCGTTCGGCCACTGCATCGCCTGTCCCCACTCCTCTGCCCCCCGTCGACCCCATCTTCGCCTCTCCTTCACCCGGCCGGAGCCCGCCCTGACACTTCTATGTGCACACAGCACTTCGACGCAGTGACGGCCGTCGCCGGTTCGGGCCCCGCGTTCGTCTGCGTCGTCCTCGAGGCGATGGCCGACGGCGGGGTGATGATGGGTCTGCCGCGGAGCGAGGCGCTCGAGCTCGCCGCGCAGACGATGCAGGGCGCCGCGAGGATGGTCCTCCAGACGGGGGTGCACCCCGCCGCGCTCAAGGACAGCGTCACGAGTGCGCCCTTCTTCTCGCTCGTACAACCTCCCGGCGAGGACGGCACTGACGCGGTGCTCGCAGCGCCTGGAGGGTGCACGATCGCGGGACTGCTGTGCTTGGAGGATGGCAAGCTTCGGAGCAACATGGCGCGGTGCATCCAGGCGACCACGCAGCATGCGGCTGGGCTCGGTAAGACGAAGTAGCGGTGTTCTGGACTACTCGTTCGCCTCACTGGGACTCGATAGATGCTGTCTGTTCCTTCCGGCGAGCCCAGTACAGGGCAGAGTGGAGAGAATGATGGGGCAACGAAGGAAGAGGACATAACGAGGCCAAGGTCACCTCGTCTACGCGATAAGAGGAGCATCTACGAGTCCGGGTACTCCGCCTCGACCTCCTGACTCGGCACGAATTGCCACCTGCCGTCGCTCTCCCGCCGCTCCCTCTTGCGGAAGTACCTCCCGAACCCATCGACCTCCATGACCTGCTCGACGACGCCGTCCGCGACGGGCATGTCGGTGATGTTCTCCTGCGCGACGTACCGCGCGCTGCCGTCCCTGACGACGACGTGGTAGAACGGCTGCGCGCGGCCGTACGGGAGCGTGTCGACGCGCATTTGGCGGATCCTGCGCGCGCGCGCGAACCGAAGGGGGGTGAGCTGGAGCGCGAGTGGAGGGGAGGAGGGCGAACGCACACTGCTCGCTCGCCTCGCACTTGTAGTCCCACCCGCGGACGACGGCCTCGTACCCGAACAGGCGGTGCTGGAAGACATGTCCAATGCGCCACTTGATGTCGCCGTTGACGAGCTTCGGCTCAGGCGGGGACGCGTCCTCGTCCTTGATCGCGGCGCAGAGCTCGAGCATGCTGTGCCGCATCAAGGGCGAGAGGAGCGGCGCGATCCGCGTCTCGAGGTGCGACACGTCGAGCGGGAACTCGGCCTGCACGAGCGAGCGGACCCACTCGGCGAACTGCTCTGTCCCGCGCGTGACGGGGACGGCGGGGTCTGCGCCGAGCGGCTCGGTGAGGAGGAAGAGCGCGTGCGAGACCGAGTATAACGACGCAGTCGCCGTTTCGTGCCCGATGGGGACGCCGATGGACTGGTCGCCAGCGCGGATCGACGTGAGGATGTTGCGCGCGACGCGGAGGCACTGTACACGAACAGTCAGGACTTAACGCAGTAGACGGACCTGGAGCGAGTGCATCGTGAGAGGAGCGAGAGCGGGACGCACCATCTCCCTCGCCGTTGCCGGCTGCAGGAACTCGGGCGATTCAGGCTGGCCCATCGCCCGGAGCATCTCGCGCAGCTTGTCGGCGGTGAGTAGCCGCCCCTCGCCAAAGACGTTGACGTACGTGCACTCGTCGCTGCCCTCGTACGCAAGGCCGGCGAGAAGCGTCCCGGGGAAGCCGACGGGCTTGGCGCGGATCTTGAGCTCGCGCGCGGCGGGGAGACGGTTGACCAGCGAGCAGAAGATGGAGACAAGCGTCATCGGGAGCGTCCCCTCGTTGTCGTCCGGGTTGGGCGAGGTTGCTCGTCGCCAGACAAGCTCGACGTAGTGATTGTCTGCGAGCGGGCGTGTCAGTGGGCTTTCTCTTCACGAGCGACGGCGAGGGCGCACCGAGGTTGTGGAACGCTCCGTTCGGCGCCTTCCGCAACCCGACGCTCTCGAGGTACTCGACGACCTCCCTCGCGAGCCACTCGAGCCGCCTCTGCCCCTCGAACGGCAAGCTCCTCGTCTCCTCGAGAAGCCGCGGGTGGTTCCGCTCAAGGTCGAACCTCTCTCGCGCGAGCCTTGCCGGGTCGAGCCCCCTGAATGCGGCGAAGGCGTTCAGCCCGCGCTCGAAATCGTCGTCCGCCTCCTGGCCGAGCGCGTCCCTCTCGGCGATCCCGCGCCAGACCTCGATCGCCTCGTCACGCAACAGCAGGCGGCGGCACTCGCCCGCCCAGTGCCGGAGGGAGAGCCAGCTCTCGGGCCTGGTCTGCTCCGTGAACGCCTCGGGCGCGGCGCCCCGGCTCTCGACGACGTCCGATCCGAGCTGGCGCAGCTCGTGCGCAAGCGGGAGGCGCCCACGCGGCCGCTGGAACTCGCGGACGAGGCTGCGCGCGCGGAGGTCCTTCCTCGCGCGCCAGGCGAAGTACCGGCTTGCGTCTGTCGCAAAGGGCGGAGCGTCCGGCTGCGTCGACAGCGGGCGGTGCTGGTGGAAGCGGGCGTCGGCGATCGGGCGCCAGAGGAGCGACGCCTGCGCGAGAGACCGGAACGAGGTGGAGACGAGCGACGCGGCGAGGAGGGTGGGGACGGTCTCGGGGTCGGTGGGGTCGAGCGCCTGGAGGCAGGCGCTGACGAGCTCGGGCGGAAGCATAGCGGGCATCCTGGCTGGCGAGGAAGCGGGTGAGGAGGAGGAGCGAGAGCGACGGTCGCCCTGATGACGGAAGACGAGGTCGGCGCCGACGTTTATCCTGAACCGCTTGGAGGTGCAAGCCGCTTGACGGGGCTGCACAGAGGGAGCTTCGGCAGCCAGCCCGCAGAAAGAACCAGCGAGACGACGAGGCCGCTGCACTCGAGCCCCTCGACCTCGCCCGACCCCCACCAACCCCCCGGCGAACGAGCGAAAAAGAGAGAAGAATGCAGTACAGCGTCTACAAAAGTCGGCGCCTCGCGGGGGCGCGCCGTTTTCGCCCCGCCGTCCTCCGACACCGTCCGCGCTCGCGCGCTCAGACCTGGATCGACCTCCCCAGCGAGCCCTGGTTGAACTGCCGCGCCGCGCCTCCGCCGCCACGGCCGCCCCTCGCGCCGCCGCGGCCTCCACGCCCGCCCGCGCCGCGCCGCTCGCCGCCCTCGCGCCGCTGTCCGGGCGCGCCGCGCTCGCCGCGCTCGCCACCGGGGCCGCCCTCGGTCCGGGCCTCCGACGCCGCGAGCTTGGCGTCGAGGTAGCGCTCCGAGCCGTCTGCGAGCTGGGCGGCCTTGTCGACGAGCTGGGTCGCGAGGCGCTGCAGCGGACTGACGGCCTGCGCCTGGAGGACGACGACGTGCGTGACGGGGTCGAGCTTGCGTCGAGCTGCTCGGTCCAGATCATCTTGCTGACGAGCGACGTCGCGACCGAGAGCGGGAGCGAGAACGTCTCGGCGAGGTGCGCGAGCGACAGCGAGCTGTAGTGCGGCGCGTACGTGAAGAGGTATGTCCGGAGACCCTCCTCCTGGATCTTGCTGCGTTCGCTCGGCGTCTCCCGTTAGTTGCAGGCTCTTCCGAGAGAGCGCGAAAAGGAGACGCACCGGGTGATCATCTCCTTGACCTCCTTCTCGTTGGGCATGAGGTTCCAGACCTTGATGGCGTGGACGAGGTCGACGCACTTCTGCCAGTCGCCCTGCTGGAGCGCCTTGGTCGCCTGCATGACGTGGTCGCGCTTGTTCTCGGGCGGGCCGGTAAACACCTGCCGGTTGGCATAGTCGAGCATGCGGCGGAACGTCCGCGAGACGGCCTTCTTCTTGAGCTGCTCGGGGTCGCCGCCGGCCTGGGCCATGAGGGGCACCTCGAGGAGCATCGACGAGACGAGGTAGACGACCTCGAGGAGCTCGAGGTTGATGTGCATGTGGAACGGGAGCTGGCGCGCGCGCTCGGCGCGCTCCTGCTCGGCCGTGAGCGTCGTGTACCGCTGCGCCTGGACGCCCTGCGCGAGGAGCTCCTTGACGCGCTGCGTCGCAAAGATCTCCTGCAGCGTGCTCTGCGCCTCGCGGATCAGGCCGAGGCGGAACGCGCACAGGCCGACCTGGACCACGGTGCGGTTGTACAGGATCTGCGTCTGGACGTCGGCGTTGCCGACCGTGTCCTGGAGGTGCGACATGAGGAGCATGTCGCGCGCGGTGAAGTAGTCGTCGTGGAGGGCGTAGTGGTAGATGTGCGTGAGCATCGCGCGCGTCCGGAGGAGCGAGTTGGCCGTCTTGTACAGGCGGATGCACAGCGCGCGGACGAGCGCCGGCGCCGAGAACGACGACGCGGCGGACGACTCGGTCGACGAGGGCCAAATGGCCGACTGGCTCGCGATCGACGGGAGCGACGCCTCGAGCGCGCGCGTCACCGCGTCCGGCTTGCAGTAGATGTGCTCGAGGCGGCGCATGACGACGCGGTCGAGGTGCTCCTGGCCCTGCGCGCCGAGGCGCTCAAAGTGCACCTGCGCCGTGACGACCGTGCCATACATGGCGCGCTCGTCCTTGAGGCGGTCGACGTACTCGCTCGCGTGCGGGTCGAGGTGCTGCAAGCTCTTGGTGAACTCGTCGTCGAGGCGGTCGACGAACGACATGACGCTGCCGCGGACGACGACGACGGGCTCCTGCTCCGACGGCGTGCGCTCGACCTGGTCGTCGTAGTCGGGCGCGTCCTCGCGGACGTCGTAGCTCCGGTCCGCGAGGAGGAGCTGGAGCAGCGCGTCGAGCTGCTCACGCGCGGCAGCCCAGCCCTCGAGCGGCATGTATGCGCTCGCGGCGGGGTTGTAGTCGAGGTGCGCAGCGATGAGGGCAAGGATGACGCGGATCTTCTGGTACGTCGTCGCGGCGACCTCGAGGAGGCCGTCGAGCGTGCGGATCTGCTCGCCGCGGTCCGTGTTCTTGCGACCACGGGCCTCGAGGACGGCGGCGAGCGCCTTGAAGATGCCGTCGGACGAGGCCGCCGCCTGCGCCTGCGCGGCCGCGGCGCCGCTCTTCGGCTTGGTCGCGCCGACCGTCTCGAAGCCGTCATCGTCGCCCTCGGCGTCCGGCGCGACCGCGAGCGGGCCCTTGGCCTTCTTGGCCGCGGGCGCGGCGGGCGCGGGCGTCGGCGCGGCGAGGCTGCGCTCGAACGCCTCGGGGTCGGCCTTGTAGCGGGCGAGGCTCGACTCGTGCTCGCGCTGCGTCTTCTTGACCTTCTGCTTCATCGAGTTGAGCGCCTTGGCGTTGGTCGCGTTCATCTTCTTGCGGTTGTTCTGCGCGGCGGCGACCATCTCGTCGAGCGAGGCGAGGATGCGGAAGAAGCTGACGGGCATCGGGTCCGACGTCATGCGCTGCACGAGGCGGCCCATCTTGTCGAACTCTGCGCGGGGTCTGTGCGTGAGTGAGAGTCTTGAAAGAGGGGAGCGTCGGACGCACCGTTGGAAATGGCGACCCAGTCGTTGATCTTGTTGCCGTTCTCGATGGCCTTGACGCACGCGTCGACCTCGTCGGCGCGCTTGTCCTTTGCGGACTTGACGACGGCGGGGCGGTCCTCGTCGCTGTCGTCCGAGTCGTCGGACGCGGCGCCCTTGAGGAAGCGCGAGCCGGCAGGCTTCTTGGTGTCGGCAGCGGCGGCGGCGGCGAGGGGGCGGCGAGGCGCCTCGTCGTCGCTGTCCGAGTCGGAATCCGAGTCCTTGCCCGAGTCGGACGAGGACGAGCTGCTCGAGGAGGAGCCCGAGCCGGCCTTCTTGAGGAAGCGGCCGCGGGGCTTTGTCGCGATGCCGGCGGCGGCGGCGTCGGCGGGGGAGGCCTTCTTCTGCTGGGGGGCGTCCGAGTCCGAGTCGGAGCCGGAGGAGCGCAACTCCTCCTCGTCAGACGAGGACGAGGACGAGCTGTCCGAGTCGGCAGCACTGCGGAAGAAGGACGACATCCTGCGGGCGAGCGAGGGGCGGGATCAGTGCGGTTCGCGAAGAGGGTGGGTGCACCTGTTGGCTGTCCTCGACATCCTGTGCCATCCATCGAGGGCCCCAGAGCGGTGTAGCGAGTGCGAGGGTTGTCCTGCCTGGCGCGAGGTGACGCCGGCTGTCGTGCGCGTCTCGCCCCCCTGGGAGGTCGAGCGCGTCCCTGCAGCGCTCCTTTGACCCTGAGTGGGTGGAGTGGACGCGCGAGTGCACGCGCTAGGGCGGTGTGCGGTGCTGTGGGTGGCGGGGAGATTTCCTGCGGCGATGGCACGCGGACGGGACAATGGGAGGGCGGCGGGGGCGGCGCCTGGATGTGGGAGGGGTGCTCGCGAGTGCAGGGCTGAGTGGGCTCACGCTGTGCTAGTCTGGATGCGGAGCAGCGAGTGCAGGCGGGCGAGGCGTGGCTCCGGCGCGACTTGGCGGTGGGAGCTTTGCCCGCGCTCGCCTCGCCTCTCCGTTCCCCTGCAGTCCCCGCGTACTACCACCCAACAGCAGTAGCCATGTTCTCCCGCCGTGCTGTCCAGGCTGTCCGCGCCTACGCCACCCAGGCCGCGTCCTCGACCGTGCGTCCTCCCTCTCCCTGCCCTCCCCTCCCACGACCTCGCCCGGCCCCTCCCCTCTCCACGCACTGACCCGCCCCTGAGCCCACACAGTCCCCGCCCATCCAGATCCAGGGTCAGCTCTCTCCCCGCTCGCACCGCTGCCTGCCCCTCCTGCCGCCGTCCGCTTCACCCCGAGACTGACCCCCTCCCCTCCATCGCTCCGCACCCGCAGGCCTCGCGGGCAAGTACGCCGGCGCCCTCTTCACCGCCGCCGCCAAGGGCAAGTACGTCAACCCCACCCCTCTCCCTCTCTTCGCGCCCCCGGTGCACCCCGCTTACGCTCTCCCCCTCGGCAGCGCCCTCTCGGCGGTCGAGGCCGACCTCAAGGGCCTCAAGGCCACCGTCGGCACCGACGCCCGCATCCACGACTTCCTCGCCAACCCGATCCTCTCGCACGCCGACCGCGCCGCCGGCATCGACACCCTCCTCAAGGCCGCGAGCCCCAAGGGCGCGTCGGACCTCACCCGCAACCTCTTCACCGTCCTCGCCGAGAACGGCCGCCTCTACGACACCGACAAGGTCATCGACGGCTTCCTCGAGATCATGAGCGCCCACCGCGGCGAGGTCAAGGTCGTCGTCACGTCGGCCGTCCCGCTCGACAAGGACCTCCAGAAGCGCATCGAGGACTCGCTCAAGAGCTCGCAGACCGCCGCCGCTGGCAAGAGCCTCGTCATCGAGAACCGCGTCAACGAGGCCGTCCTCGGCGGCCTCGTCGTCGACTTTGGCGACAAGACCATCGACCTCTCGGTCGCGTCCCGCGTCGCCCGCCTCAACCAGCAGCTCCAGGGTTCGCCTCGCTCCCCACGTCCCTCTCGTCTCTGTACTGACACCGTCGTGTGCGCGCAGAGGGTATCTAAGCGGTGGGTCATAGATTGTGGAGGGGCGAAAAGAGGGCGAGAGGGAGGGCGGCTCCCATGGCAACCGAATGCGTTCTTTCGTGACTCGCGTGCCTGCGTCTTCCTCAGAGAGTGCTCTGGAGAGTCTTCGTGCAGTCAGCTGGACCTCGAAAGCGGTTGTCACCCCTCGTCGCCTCCATCGCTCTCCTCGCGCCGCCCCCTCACCTCGCTCTTCTCCCCGCCCCTCGAGGACGCCCTGCTCGCGCCGCAATGGCCCCAGCAGACGCCGCCGCTCTAACGGCGCAGCTGCGCGCGCACCTGCAGGCGTACCTCGCGCACAGCGCGTCCATCAGCCAGACGCTCCGCGACGCCAACGCCCTCCAGGCCGAGCTCGACACCGGCGGCGCGGACGTGCGACACAAGCTCGAGGGCGTGTACGACCGCATCGACGAGCAGACCGAGGCCGAGTTTGCGTGAGGCGCGCTTCTACGGAGGAGGGAGCACTGCCGGGAGATGAGGACGCGGGCTGACAGCGGGATACGGGGCGACGCGCGCGCAGCCAGCTCGACGTCGCGATGGACCTCCTCGACGCGATCGACGCTGCCCAGGCGCCGCCCGCCGCAGACGTCGCCGCCGGTGCGCCTCCCTCTCTCCCTCCTCCCTCTCGCTGTCCTCGCTGACCGCCCCCGCCGAGACGGAGCAGTCAAGAAAGCGCAGCACAAGAAGCGCGCCGCAGCGCCAAGGCGGACGCGTCCTCGCGCGCGGGGTCGCCCGCCTCGAGCGCGGCGCCGTCCCCTCTCCCTTCGTACGGAGCGGGCTCGCCGCCCTTACCGCCGAGCGGGGCGCGCCCGCCCTCGGCGAAACCGCCTGCAATCCTCCCCGCTGGCGGCGCAGCGGTGCCGCCCGCACATCACCCGATGCCGATCGCGCCTGCGCCTGCGCCGCCGTCGAGCGGCGGCGGGCGGGCAGAAGAAGGGCGCGGTGCCGTCGCTCAAGGCGCGCAAGGACGCCATCAACGCGCAGCCGCTCCGGCCGGGGAGGCCCATCGCCGTCAAGGAGTCGAAGAAGAACGTCCCGCCTGCGGCCGGGACCGCGCCTGATAACTTCATCTTGGGGAGGATTGTCATGTGCTTGCAGGGGGATAAGAACAGGTGCGTAGGCGCTCGTCTCGTCACTGAAGTGCACACTGACGCCCACTCGCAAGCAGGTATACAGTCGAGGACGTGGACTACGACCCCGCGAACCCGACACCGGAAGGCGGGTGCGTCCCTTTCCTCCCCTTCCCTCGGCGCCGCTCACTCGCGCACACCGGCACGCAGCAAGTGGAACACGACGATCAAGGCAATCATCCCCTTGCCGGAAAAGGGCGACGAGCGGACCTACCCCGACTACGACTTCCCGCCGGGGATGTACGTCCTCGCGTGCTACCCCGAGACGACGAGTTTCTACCGCGCCGTGATCGCGAGTGGGCCGCACGCTATCACCACCGGCGCGGGCAAGGTGCGTTTTTCCCCCCTCTCACGCATGGAGAGGGCTGACGTATCGAGGAGCGAGCAGAAGAAGGAGGTCCAGCGCGTTTATCGCCTCACGTTCGACGACGACGAGGGCGCCATCCGCGACGTCCCCGTCGAGCTCGTCTGCGACCCTGCGCCGCTCTGAGCGCCACGCCGCCGACCACCTTTCTCGCGCCACCGCATCGACTGCACTCTATCTCCGGAGGAGGCTCAGCGGGTCCGTATTGTTGCTTCCCCGCGTCTTGTTGTAATCCGCCATGGCTGTGCCCTTTACTCCGCTTGTGTCCACGGACGCCGCTGCTCGGACATGGTTTCCCATCTCGACCAACTCCGGCTCTGTGACGTTGGCTTTCCGTTCCACTTCACTGTCGTCCTTTCCCTCTTCCATCTCACCCGTCGCACCCACAGACACCAGCACGAACGCCATGTCCTCCAACGCACTCGACCTCCTCACCGCGCTCCGCACCGCGCAGATCATCCCCGAAGTCCTCCCCGAGCCGCTCACCTCGAGCCTCAAGGGCGACGTCCGCGTCCACTACCCCGAGCACACCATCTCGCGCGGCGAGGCGATCCCGCGCGCGGGGACGCTCCCCCAGCCCGAGATCGAGTTCCAGGAGGCGGTGCGTTGCGCGTCTTCCCTTGGTTGCGCTTCTCCCCGGGGTGAAGGCGGGCTGCTGACGTGCTGGCGATGAGGAGTAGGACACGAACGCGAGCTACACCCTCTTCATGGTCGACCCTGACCTCCTCAAGCACAACGACACCGTGCGCCCCTCCGTCCCTCCCATCCCCCTCGCCCGCGCTGACTCCCTCCCCGGACGCACAGCTCTCAGGCCAGGTCCGTCACTGGTTCGAGACGGGCGTCAAGTTCGACGCGACGAGCAAGAAGACGCAGATCTCGCCGGGCGTCGGCGCGAGGAACGACTATGTCCCGCCGAGCCCGGCGATGGGGACTGGGTGCGTCCCCGCGGCGCGGTCTCCTCCTCCATCGCCTGTGGAGCCGAGTGCTGACGAGCTTTCCTTCACACTCCTCCTCCACACGTCGCTATCCTCTCGCTGTGCCCCTCGCAACCTTCCCAACCAATGTCCGGTCCACCCGCCCGTGCTCTCCCTCCCCCATACTCTCCTCGCTCGGCCTCGCTCTCTCCGGCGATAGCAAGCACCGCTACATCTTCCTCCTCGCGAAGGAGCCGCCGTCGTACTCCGGCCCGCGCGACAAGGACTTCCCCCTCACGGGCAAGGCCGACCTGAAGGACCGGCTGCGGTTCAACGTCGCTTCGTACATCCAGGTGCGCCCTCTTTCTCTCCTCACAGGTGAAGAAGGCTGATGCAGGGGGGACGAGCAGGAGGAGGGCCTCAAGCTCGAGGGCGCCGGGTGGATGGAGGTCGATGCGGACCTCGCCGCGACGAAGGACAACATCCTCCTCACGGCTGAGGCGATCAAGAACAAGCTGACGGGGCAGTAGGCCCTTGAGCTGCCCGAAGAGGAGAGCGCTGAGTCTGTCGCGCCGGAAGAGCTGAAATGAAGTGTTTGTCGTGCTGTCTAACGGCGGTATACTCCTTCGGCAGCCTCCAGCGAGTTTGGCGTGAGGGGAGGGTCCTTGCAGAGAGCGCACACAGGGTGTCTACAAGTTGGACCCGGACCGCTTGACGGCGATCTGCGCAGGGAGGAGCAGTCAGGAGAGGGCGATGAGCGACCGCTCGTGTGGGAGCAGCTTACGCAACTGATCTCGACGTCCGTGCCCTTCGGGAGCGCGGCAACTGCGGCCGTCGGCGGAATGTAAGCACTGCGCAGGCGAGCGTGAGGAGGAGGAGAGCGCCGCACCGCCGACGCAGTACCGCGCAGGCATCGGCGAGTAGCCTTCGAACACCTGGATGTACGCCTCGTTCATCGCCTCGAAGTCGCGAACGTACTCGGAGAGGAAGATCTGCACGGAGACGACTGCAGGGCGGTTGCGAGAAGGTCAGGGACGAGGTCGCGAGTGGGGAGGCGCGGTTTGGGCGAAGCTCGACGGGGAAAGAGGACCCGCCCACGCACTGTCGCCGAGGCCCATGCCCGCCGCCTTGAGGAGTGCCTCGATGTTGGCCATTGCGCGCCGGGTCCGGTCAGCGACGGTGCCGTCGATGAACGCGCCCGACTCGGGGTCGACGCCGCACTGGCCCGAGAGGTAGAGGGTGTTGCCCGAGAGGATGGCGGGGCTGAGGAAGGGGGCAGCCTTGGGGGCGTTGGGCGACGAGATGGGGAGCATGGCGGGCGGAGGTGGGGAAGGAGCGCGGAGCGGTGAGGGAGTGGGTGTTCAATGGGTGGGCGGGCAGCAGCGCGGTCCTATAGTGCAGGAGAGTGTCTGGAGCACTAGCAAGAAGCAGCAAGTGCGAAGAGGCTCAGTCGTCGAGAGCGTGCGGCCGGCGGCGGCGGGATGCCCGCGAGCTGCACCTCCCCCTCTACCGGGTACGCCGTCGACTGCTCCAGAGCACCGAACAAGCTCCGCATGAGGCTCGCCAGGCGACGGAGGCGCGCCCAACGAGCTGCCCATCAGACCCGGCGGCCTCATCAGCTCCTCCTCAGCCGCGGATCCGACACCACGAGCCACAGGGCCGCCGACGCGCTTCCGACGGCGCGAGCATGTGCGAGGAGTGCTGCAGAGGGGGTGCTTGACGTCGCGCACGCTTCTGTCAACGACGACGCTTTGTTCGGCCTTGCTCCTTGACGTCGTTCATCAAGGGTCAACGAGGTGGAGTCGGCGCCGGCGATGCACGCGATCTCGGAGTTCGCTGATCGCTCCGCCAGGTCGTTAAGTTGCGCTGGACCACGCACGCCCAAAGCGTCCTCGCTGCCTTGCCCTCCTCTTCCACTCGCTGCTCTCGCTCTTCACGCCGCTGCTCTTGCGCGCCTTCTCCAGCTCCTCATCCACAGCATGGTGTCCGACCTCATGCGCGACGCCCCGTTCGGGCAGGCCATGCGCTGGATCTCGCGCGGCACGCTATTCAAGTACCCGGAGGAGATGCCCGACTACGTCGTCCCCTCGCACCTCCTCCGCCGGCACGACGACGACGGTCAGCAATCCCGACGGTCGGAGCACACGCTCGCCGGCGAGGACCGCACGACTGCTGGCCGGCCGTCCGTTGACGTTGCGACGCTCGTCGAGTCGGACAGGCCGATCAAGCGCAAGTACGAGACGGAGCAGGAAAAGCACGACCGCATCGACGGATACCGGAGCAAGAAGCGCGACAGTGGGGAGCGCGACGTCGAAGCCGAGGGAGGGAGCGGTGAGGAGGCGGAGAAGCGCCGGCGGGAAAAGGAGGAGCACCCGGGCACGGCGGACCCGAAGCGCGCGCTCGAGGAGGACTTGATCGGCAAGTACCAATACCTCGTCGACTTTACCGAGGACGACCAGCTCGGCCCCTAGTGCGTTCTTCAGCGTCTCTTATGACGGACGGACAGCTGATCTCCTCCCCGTGCAGCTGCTGGTCCAACCGCAAGCGCAACTTTGTCGCTGTCGAGATCGCGCTCATGACGACGGTCGTCTACATTGGCTCTGCGGTGCGCTTTCTTGTCCATCTCGTGTCGGGCAAAGTCGCTGACTGCGCTCCCGCAGATCTACACGCCGAGCGAGATGGGCATCATGGAGGAGTACGGCGTCGCCCAAGTAGTGACGGTGCTGGGGCTCTCCCTGTTCATCCTCGGATACGGGATAGGGCCGAGTGCGTACCATTCCGCGCGTCCCCGTCTCGAGAAGGAGCTGACCGTCCCCTGTCCTTTCGCCGCCCTCTTCACTTCCTTCGCCGTTCTTCCATCTCTTCCGCCCGCTCCCAGTGTTCCTCTCACCTCTTCAAGAGACGCCTCACCTCGGGCGCAACCCCGTCTACTACGGCGGCCTCTTCCTCTTCACCCTCTTCCAGGCCCCCATCCTCGCCCCTACCAATCTTACCTGTATCCTCATCTTCCGCTTTATCACCGGCTTCGTAGGCTCGCCTATCCTCGCGACGGGCGGCGCATCCATGGCCGACATGTATTCGCCGCGGCACCTCCCGTACGCGATGGGCGTCTGGTCCGTCGGCGCCGTCTGCGGGCCGATCCTCGGTCCGTCACGCGCTTCCGCCCCCGATTGAGACGGTGCTGACATCTTCCCCTCCAGGACCGGTCATTGCCGGATTTGCTGCTATGAACAAGGGCTGGCGCTGGCCTATCTTCGAGCTGCTCTGGATGTCCGGCTTTGGCCTCCTCCTCTTCGTGCGTGCCTCCTCCCTCTTGCGTCCTTGTCCGTGCCGCTGACTGCCTTCTGCTACCGCGCAGACCTTCTTCCTCCCGGAGACGTACGGCCCAACCCTGCTGCAGCGCCGCGCCGAGCGCCTCCGCAAGATCACGGGCAACGACCTGATCAAGACACGCTTCGAGCTCGAGAACCCCAAGGGCGAGTCGGTCGTCAAGATGGGCATCAACCAAATCAAGATGGCGTTCCGCCTCAGCTTCACCGAGCCGATCGTCCTGTACTCCAACGTGTACATCGGGCTGATTTACGTGCGTCCATCCCGCGTCTCTTCCCTCTCGCCGTACGCTTGCTGACGCTCGACATGCGCAGGCTGTCTTCTACTTGTGGTTCGAAGCGTTCCCGATCGTCTTCACTGAGTATCACGGGTTCAACCTCGGCCTCTCGACGCTTCCCTTCCTCGGCTTCTTCGTCACCGGCGCCCTCACCCTCCTTGCCTACTGCTTGTACCACAAGTACTACCTCATCCCGAAGTACGACCGCCAGGACTGGAACGTCCGCCCCGAGGAGCGCCTCCGCCTCGCGCTCTTTGCCGTGCCGTTTATCCCCGTCGCGCTGTTCATCTTCGGCTGGACGGGCAACAGCCCCGACACGCACTGGATCGGCCCGACGATCGGCGCGGCGCTGTACTTCCCGGGCATCTTCTGGTGCGTCCACACAGTTGGCACTCCCCGCGGGCCTCGACTGTACTGACTCCTCGTCGAACCGCAGCGCGTTCCAATGCATCTTGATGTACCTCCAAATCAGCTACCCCTCGACGGCGGCGTCCGTCCTGGCGGGGAACGACCTCATCCGGAGTTGCATGGCGGCAGGCTTCCCGTGCGTTGGCATTCTTCTCTCCCTCGTGGTTGCCTTCCGCAGCGTGTTCGCCCTTGTGAGCACCCCGCTGACATTGAGCGCTCTCCGCAGGCTCTTCGGCGCGCCGTTCTTCCACAACTTCGGCGCCGGACCCGCCTCTTCCCTCCTCGCAGGGCTGAACATCGTCTTCTTCATCCCGCTCGTCGTGCGTTTTCATTCCCTCCGCTCGCTCTAGTGCCTCGCTGACGGAAGGCGCGTGCGCAGCTTCTGTTCAAGTACGGAGACCGCCTTCGCGCACGCTCGAAGTACAGCGTGTCCTGAACCACCTCGCCCTGTCCACATCCCGCTTCCTCTTGACCACCCACGTACTCTCACTCCCTCATGATCGCGAGCGATCGCGACCCCGTAGAACCCCCTCCCCGTCCTGTAGCTCCCTAGACGTCCTCGACCCGCAAACCTCGCACCGCAGATCCCCATACCCATCCTACGGCGTGAGTGGCCTGGCTGCTCTGATTGGAGCCCTTGCGAGCTGTGTGCGGAATGCTAGCCCAGGCGAACGCGTTTAGAGCCTCGGAACGTGGGAATGCGCCTCTTCGCGCCGAGCACGTGAAAGTCGAGCTCGCGTCCTTATCCTCCCGCTACTCGCTCCACTGGACGCGCTCTGCTTGCTCAAGCACCCCTGCAACGCGCATACAGCACGACAGGCCGCCCTCCGCACTCCCACGGGCCCCGCTCCCCTCGCCTCCTCTTCATCGCCCAACACCTCTTCGCGCCCGCCTCCTGGCGATGGCATCGCCATTCGCCCTGCCGGATAAGTCGTCGCTGTCCATCCTGCCCGCCCTCTCGCTCTTCCTCAGCCCGGCGACCTCCACGCGCGCCGCCTCGCGCCCCTCGCCCGCGAGCGTCTTCTTCGCCCGCGAGCCGGCGCCTTCGCCCCCGTCCTCCACCGCGCGCAGCCACCCGAGCAGCGCACGGGACCTTGAACGCAGGCACCACGACGTGCACCACGCGCCTGCGCCGGCCCGCGGCGCGTCCGAGATGGAGCTCCGCCTCTCGACGACTTGCACCGCCTGCGGCGAGCCGGTTGCCGTCGAGGTCCCCCGCTGGATCATCGCCGCCATGGAGGGTGCGCAGCACGTCTCCGGGGCGATGCACAGGGAGGAGCGCGCGCGCGGGCACGGTGCGCGGGGCGACTCGGCCGCCGAGTGGAGGGAGTGGGTCGTCCAGGGGGTGGTCAACACGGCGCGGGCTGTCAAGGCGTCTCCGGTGCGTCGGGTTGTTCCCCGATGTCGTAGAGAGGCCCGCTGACCCCTCCGACGCACCGCCCGCAGATCCCCGGCATGATCCTCTCCTGTGTCCAGACGCTCTTCGCGGTCCTCCTCTATCTCGACGAGCGCTTCTCGATCCACCAGCGCATCGCCCTCATGCTCGGCGCGTTCTTCGAGGGTCTCGTCGAGATCGAAAAGGAGGTCGGGATCATGAGGAGTGCGGGAGAGGCGCTCAGCATCGGCTGGTGCGTCCTTTCTCTCTTCTCCTCGTCCGTCCTAGCAGCAGCTGACGGGCGACTATCCTCCATGACTCAGGAAGCGACGGTCAAGGGAGTCATCGGTGCGTTGCCATCCCTGCGCATTCTCAGCTCGGCAAGGCTGAGGCTGACCGCTCCCGCCCCCGCAGCCTTCGCCAAGGCGGGTGCTGCCGACACGGCCGGACCGCAGGACGCGACCAATATGTCCCGCACCTCGTCGCACACGCCGCGCGCTTCATCTCCGGTCGCGCCGCAGTCGTACAACCCGGACATGCTCGGCATGCACTTCACGCCGCACAGCCCGCCATACCTCGCCAGCTATGAGGTGCCCGAGTCCGAGTACCCTATTACGACAGCACGTCGACGAGCCGCGCGCCGTCGCCCGTCTTGACGCACCCGCGCGCCCTCCACCGCGGGTTCGTCTCCTCGCCGTCTCTCCAGTCCGCCTACCTCTCGACGCTCTCGCCGACCTCGTCGCCCAAGCCGGGCCACAGCATGCACCGCTCGCCCTCGTCGCCGCCGACCGAGGCGCTCCTCGCGCCGTACGACCCCGCCGTGTACAGCGCGGCGCACCACATGCCTGTCCGCCCGCGCATCGTCCGCCAGCGGAGCGCGACGGGCCCGGACCCCGACGCGCGCGACGCGGCGCTCGCGCTTCCGGCGCCGCCGCCGTCGCCGAGTAGCACGATGCGCGGCGGGTGGGCCGGCAAGGCCGTCATTGGGCTGGCGGAACGCATGAAGGTGCTCTGAGCGGGGGTTCTGAGCGGCGGGTGGGAGGGTAGAGGGGGGCTAGAGAGGGTGTGGGCTCTTTGCGCTTGACTGGTGTACCGTTACTAGATCCGCTGCTTTACCCGCGATCGCTACCATCGTTGTTGTTCATTCTCCCGTTGGTACCTTTCCTCTTCTACCACTCGTCTGTACCCGTGCCGCTGCCATGATACACGCCTGCGCCCGACAAGGGCTGCGGCCTCCGTCGCTCCGGCTATAGTTCCGCAGCTCGTGAACAGACGCACTCGTCGCACTCCCGCTTCTTTGTTCTCAAACTTCAGTGGCGGCCTGCTCGGCGGCGCCGTCGCCTGGCCGGTTCCTCATCGCGCGAGCGACACTCAAATGACTCGAGAAGGCGTCACGCAGACGGGAACCGGGGGAGCAGCGTAGTACTTCGGGAAGGCCGATCCGACGGGGTCGAGGAAGAAGGTAGCTGGTAAGCTCTTGCCTAGGCTAGGGAACAGCAGCGGCGTCACCCTTCCTCTAAAGTGCGTCGGAGCCGTTCGAAAAGCCCTGGGGAGCAGACGCGCGGACCCCGGGTTGACCAAGAAGTAGGGCTGTCTCCGTGTGAGGGCCGAGGGGGGGTCGGACGTCACGGTGCTGCTGTCGGCGGTCGCGGATGCGGGCGACGGAGGGAAAGACAGTTCAACCGGGTAGGTTACACGTGCTTCTAGCTGGTGGAGGGGCGAGAAGGACGTGGTGAGGGCAAATCGGAGGAGTAAGCCGGAGGACAAGAGGGGATCTCGCGAAAGGGGAGCGCTCCTAATGAGCAATTGTAATGAACGGATGCCGGGCCTTACACTCCGCTGCCGAGCAAGGGGCGGCAGCCACGGTAATCCACGGTTCGGCCGTGCGCTTCGCCACCCTCCTTCCCAGCTCCTTGCCTTTCTCAGCGCACGGCAAGCGGGTCTGCGGAGCCGGCGATGATCTCGTACAGGAGGCGTCTCTCGGCTGGGGACGCCGAGGAGAGGGCGGTGCTCCTGGTCTCCTCTCTCCTCATCGCTGCCTTGCTCGTTCTTCAGAGCGTATTGCCGCGTGGCTGCTGCACTATGGCCTGTCAGCTTGCGCCCTGCTGACGAGGAGGACCCATGGCTCCGCCTCCCGCTCTTCTCCTCGACGTCTGGCGCACGCGGCTCTCGCAAACTCCACCAGCGTCCTCCGCCGTGCTCTCGACGCTCCACCACATCGCCACAGCGCTCGTTCAAGCACGCGGTGTGGCGCGGCGAACCCGAGGTACGTTGCGCGCCGTTCTCGCCGTCTTGTCGTTGTCGTTTCGTCGTCCTCAAGCCTCAGCACACGCCTGCAGGCTCATCATCGCGCGGTCGGACCTCTCAGGAGTCGCGGTAGGAGGCGGTGCTGCGTGGGAGGGACGGACTGGGTCGATCGGGGGAGCTGGGGCGAGCGGGGCGGACGGACAGGGTTTCCTTCGCGTGCAACGCTTGATTGGCTGTATATTGCGAACTTCCGGATTTCTGGCCTGCGCCTCACCACGGAGGTGGCCCAGCCGAACTGACCGTCTCCTGTGGCTCACTCTCGCTCGGCGGTTGTGAGCACTGCCGCGATGACAGCCTCGCGCGTTCCGTCGTTGCTGAAAACGAAATCTCGCGTGCCGAATTGTAACCTGCTCATCGCCTCCTCGTCACTCGGCCAATCGGCCGTCTTGAGGCTTGAAACTGACAGATCCAGCTTCCATAATCAAGCTTCACGCGCTCAGCACTTTCCAGGCTCAGCGGTACCGCCAGGGTCGAGCACGAGTTTATCACGCGAATCTCGTTGGGTGGTACACGTGAGTCAGTTTTGCTTCTGCGCGGTACCACGCAAAGAGCAGAGCCGGACTTGGGAAGGTTGAGCGCTTTCTCGAGGTTTTCAGCCCTTCTTCGGGGCCAGAGCTCTTCTTTGTCGCACTCCATGTCCTGCTGTCTCTCAGGCACTACGCCACAAAGGCGAAAGCGACAAAAGCAAGCGTTTCAAGCGATCCCTCCCCCCTCCTCCACAAGCAATCCGACCGCCGGCGCCAACCTGTGCCGCGGCCGCCCTCAGTGCGGCATGCCAGCTCCTACTTCGACGCAGACGACAACCCGCCGTGTCCCGTCGACTTGGTGATCGAGAGCGACGTGATGTGTCCGTCGGGCGAGCCCCACAGGCCGTCGACGGGCACGTAAACGAATGCGCACTGCAGAGCGGCGTGCAGGGAGTCAGCGCCCCTGTACGACAAAGCCCGCCATCATAAGACGAGGCGGGACGCACGAACTCCTTCCAGGTCTCGCCGGAGAAGACGCGCCCGTCCTTGGATGTGTGCGAGAAAACGGCGCCGAGCTGGTCGAGGTCCTCGTGCGTGGCGGTCGTCTCGTCGAGGCCCGCGTCGCGCAGCATGCCGCGCACGAGGCCCAGGTCGTAGTCCGAGGCGGGGGCGACGCCGCTCGTCGACGCGCTCGACCAACGGCACGCGCACCGCGTGTGGAAGAGGACGTCCTCGGAGGCGAACTTGCAGTGGCAGAAGCCGCAGTCGAAGAGCGCGACGGCGAGGCTGAGGACCGAGTCGAGCTGCACATCGGACGGCGAGACGGTAGAGACCGACTCTTTCTTGGCGGCGGATGGGCGCCCACCCTGTGCCGACGACTCCTCAAGCAGCCTGCTGATTGGGCGACCGAGCTTGACGCCGGCGGCGAGGAGTTTGCGGCCGACCTCGTAGAAGCGCTTGACCTTCTCGTCGCGGTCGAAGCGCTCCGCCTCGCGCCGAATCGCCGGGTCCAGCGCGGGCCACTTCGACGGGTCGATGACGGCGTCGTCGGGTAGCCAGAGTTTGCGGACGGTCGGGAGGTCGCGGAAATCGTTGAAGGGAATGAAGGTCCGCTGCGCCGCGTGCGAGAGCGTAAGGCGGACCTGCTGGTAAAGCGGGGCGAGCTGCTTGCGGCGCTGGAACTGCGCCTCGAGGCGCTCGCGGTGCAGTCGGCCCTCGCGGACCTGGTCGAGACGGCTCTTGAGCTTGGGGTAGAGCGTCTTCCACTCTGCGGGAGCGAGCGGGTGAGCTCCCCCAAGCCGCGAGGTCAGGGACGAGGACGCACCCCTATCGGAGAGCTGCTTCGTCAAGTCGAAGCGTGTGCGACGACCCAGTTGCTGCCGTAGCCGCGGAACTCGTAGCTGCGCGCGAGAAGGGTCAGATGCGTGCGCTGAGGGGGACGAAGTGAACCAGCTCACTCCGCCTTGGTGTAGCCGAGCGCTCCGAACTTGAACTCGATCCTGTGAGCGACTTAGGCGTCAGCATCAAGGCGAATGGGCAACAAGAGGAGAGGCCGCACTCCCTGTGCCTTTCGCGCTTCTTGCGAGCAACCTCCTCGAGGCTCTCGTTGAAGTCCATCATCTCCCACTTGAAGATCTGCTCCGTGTCGTCAAGGATGCGCTTTGAGCTCCTGCCGGGCGCGGACGTACTCCTCGAGGCGGCGTGTCGGCTTTGCCCGTCAAGTTAGTCTCGTTGGACGAACCGTCGGCGGGTTCGCCTGTCGACGTGCTGGGCGGTTCGAGCGCGTAGAGCTCCTGCGAGACGGCGAGGGCGGGGACCCAATAGTACAGCTCGCCGTCCCTGCGCGACTCCCCACGCGCCGAGACTGCGGGCCAGGTTGCGTCAGTCGCCCTCATCGAGCTTGGGAAGGCTGAGCGGGAACCGCACACTCGGTGTCGAGCGCGCACTCGAACGTCTTCGCGTGCAGCCCAGGGTGCTTCTTGACGATCCAAGACTCGATGTGCAGGCTTCCAGTGCGTGAGAGGGAAGAGATCAGAATGAGCGTGAAAATACGAAGGAAAGGACACGACTCACTTCGCACGGAGGTCCTCGGAGCAGGCGCGGATGCGCAGGTAGTGGTCCGTCTCGGTACTGCGCGCGGAAGAGCCGCAAATTTGACGGGATGCGGGTTAGGAGCGGACGTGGTGGAAACGGAGGACTCGCAAGCGCACCTCGCAAGCCTTGCCCAGCACGAGCCAGGCGTACTTCGGCTCGTCCATCTCCTCCTCCAGGTCCTGCAGCCCCACCGCCCTGCGCGCGGCGAGCCAGACCGGCGCGGAGGCGCGGTTATAAAGCGTCTTGTGCACGGCCTTCGAGCTCTGCGCGATGGAGAGGAGCGAGCCGGGGTCGAGCTGACCGCAGATCTGCGCAGCCCACGGTTCAGCGCACTGAAAAAATGTACCAGAAAAGGCGAAGGCCGCACCTGGTGCAGTACATCGAGCGGGAGGCTGCTGAAGTAGTCGGTACTGGTCGGCACGAAGCGCTTCTTGCCCTGCTTCGCGCGCCTCGGAGATGGGACCTCGTCTGCGGGACCAAGACGGAGTGTAAGCGAGGTACTGTACGGCTTAGCCCGCGCTCGGGGGCGGTGTGCACCCTTCTTCGCCTCATCAATGCCCTCGTCCCCCACCTCTGCCGCCTGGTCCGCGACGGCGTCGGGGTGCGCCTTTTTGGGCCTCAGCGCCCTTCCGGGATTGCTCTGTTCCTCTGTGAGCGGCTCGGCAGACTGCATACCGTGTGCGAGCGAGAACGGTGAGCGGGGAGAGCGAGAGCCGCGAGAAGGGTCGGAGCGGGCGTCTCACCTCGAGACTGCTCGAAGAGAAAGCCTGGCCGGGGTGATGCACTGCAGACGAGACGGTATCGAGCACGCTGCAAAGTCGTCTTGCCCTCGCTCGGTGCAAACGCAGCCTCGCCTCCTCTCCTCGACAGGAGCTCCCGGACTCGCCGCGGATCTTCTGCTGGACGAGGCTGGACTCCTCTCGGAGCTGCGCTGCTCTTTCCTCTCTCCCGACCACTTGAAGGAGACGCAGCTCCCGCCCGTTATGGACTTCCGTCGTCACCTCCGTCGCCTCAAACCCGCCTTCTGCTGGGTGCGCGCGCCCTGCTCCTCGTGCAAGCTTGCCAAGCTGACATCACCTCGTAGAGCGGCCGCAACCGCGAAAACCCCGCCGTGCACCCGCAGGTGCGCGAGATGGAGGAGCGTGGACCAAACAAACCTGTGCGTTTTCATGCGCATCTTTGGGAGCTCGCTCGTTGACTGACCGACGTCTCCGTGCGCCGCCCGCAGGTTGTCCTGAGGCCGCGGTTGCATGGCGAGCCACTGTCCAGCAACCCCTTTGAGCCCGAAGAGGACGAGCTGCCAGTGCGTTCGCCTTGTCGTCGCCTCGACTGCCGCGCTGACTACGTCGTGCACAGCCGCCCGTCCGTACGCCCATCCAGCGCCCGCCGCCCGCCATCACCGTCGACAAGGCGGGCGAGCCTGTAACCGACAGCGAGTGGAGCGACGACGAGGGACCGACGGGGAAGGACACGCCGCCGTACCTCGACGTCGCGCCGGCGTCGCCCTTCCAGCCGCGCTTCTCGACAATCTACGGGGAAGCGCTCACGCGGCAGCAGGAGCGCGAGAAGCGGAACCAGCGGGTCTCGAGGGCGCCGACGACCCGGACCGCGGGGACGAACCGCACGTCGTGGACTTCGCGCACGTCGATGTCTCCGTCCGTCCGCTCGCACCTGCAAGCGCCCGTGGTCGAAGCACACCAGGTCCCGCTGCGCTTCTTCGTGCGTCGTTCAGTTTTGACCTCGTGCGCGGAGCTCGCTGAACGTTTTCAACCGCGCAGAAATCGAGTACCGTCGACGCGCTCACGGGGAAGCGGGTCACGCCCGTCATCAGCGGCGGGTCGACGCGGCGGCAAGTTCCGCGCCGCGGGACAGAGGGGCTTGACAAGAGCCTTCCGCCACCGCCGCCACCACCGAGTCGGAACCGGCGTGAGCCGTACGCGTCGATTGACACGGAGATGAACCGTATCTGAGCAGGGGAGGAGAGGGGGATGGTGGTAGACGGCCTTGATCTCCAACAGACACTATTCATCGCTGTGTGTACTGAGAGGGAGATCACGACAACTCGACAGCGATACAAAACTACACCTGCACAACCTCACCTCCTTCTACACCTCACTCACCCTCCGAATCACACCTCCCACCGGCCGTCTACAGCGGCCAGCTGAGCTCCTCGCCGATGTTGTGCAGCACGCTCTTGGTCGAGCAGTACTCGTACAGGCCCTGCCTGCCGAGCTCCCGGCCGATGCCGGATTGGCGCATCCCGCCGAAGGGGACAGCGTTCGAGAGGAGGCCGTAGTTGTTCACCCAGACTGCGCACGGGCGGGCCGTCAGCGGGGACGTACGTACGAGAAGGCGGAAGAAGTGGAAGGGAGGGCAAAAGGAAGAGGGACGAACCAGTCCCCGCGCTGAGCGCCTTCGACACCCGCAACGCCTGCTTCGCGTCGGCTGCGCGAATAAGACTTGTCAGCGTCTCGGCAGGAATGAGAAGCGACAGGGAAAGGCCGCACAGGTGAAGCACGCGGCAGCGGGCCGTAGATCGAGTCGTTCGCCATCTCGAGCGCCTCCTCCTCCGACGAGAACTTGATGACGGAGCAGACGGGGCCGAAGATCTGCGAGCGCGCAGTAGTCAGCAGGTGGCCACTCGAGTCAGCGAAATCCGCACCTCCTCCTCGACGACCTTCATGCCCGGCTTGCACCCCGACAGGACGGTCGGCTCGACGTAGTACCCGCCATTCTGCTCCTGCCACTTATTCCCGCCCGTGATGACCTCGGCGCCCTCCTCGACGCCCGAAGCGATGTAGCCGAGGACCTTTTCGCGCTGTGGCGCCGAGATGAGCGGGCCGAAAGAGGTCGCCTCGTTGAGCGGCTGCGGAGAGAGGCGTCAGCGACTATCGAGGGAAGGCAAGGAGCAGCGCACGTCGCCGATCGCGCACGCGCGCGCCTTCTCGACAAGCTTCTCGACGAACGCGTCGTGCACGTCCTGCGCGCGAGCACGAGCTGGTCAACGCGACACAAGACACGTGAATCAGCGGAGAACGCACCGCATGGACGAATACGCGCGAGCCGGCGGTGCAGTCCTGGCCGCTGTTGTAGAAGATCCCGAGGGCGGTCCAGTTCGCCGCCTCCTCGAGGTCCGCCGATGGGAAGATCAGCGAGGGGGACTTGCCGCCGAGCTCGAGGGTGACCTGCGAGAAACGGGCTGCGTCAGATCACCGTGTTCATGAGCGAGAAGGGAAAGGCGCACCTTCTTGAGGTTCGACTTCGCCGCAGCCTCCATAATCTTCCTTCCGGTCGCGACTGCCCGTGAACGCGACCTTGTCAATCCCCATGATGACTCGCGATCGCCGCGCCCGCAGTGTTGCCCAGGCCAGGGACGACGTTGACGACGCCGGCGGGGTAGCCCGCCTCGGCGACGAGGTTGCAGAGCGCGAGCGCGGTGAGCGGCGTCAGCTCCGAGGGCTTCATGACGATGCAGCAGCCGGCGGCGAGCGCGGGGCGACCTTCCATGCCCACATCATGATGCTATCGGGGTGAGTGTGTCAGTCAGAGGATGAGCGCGGTGGGGCGAGAGGGGAAGCAGCGAGAGGAAGTCGAGGAGGAGGACGGGGAACGAACGGGTAATTCCACTGCGAGGCGGCGAGATGTCAGCACCCCCATCACGCGGGCCTCAAAGTGAGCGAGCAACGCACGGGGATGATCTGCCCGCACGCCGATGGGGTCGAGGAGCGTGTACGCCAGCTTGGTCTGGCTCGTCTCGATCGTCTCGCCCGCGACCTTGCCCGCCCAGCCGGCGTAGTACCTGCTCCTCCTGATCAGCGTGGCCTCCTTCTGGAGAGGAAGAGCGCAGCGCACCGCAAACAAGCAATGGAATCGGCGATGTCCATCTCGCGCGCGATCCGCACGCCCTTCCCGCCGTTCAGGCTCTCCAGCTCCGCGAGGAACTGGACGTCGCGCTCCATCAGGTCGGCGAGCTTGTTGAGGAGCCGCGCGCGCTCCTCGGGCGGGGCATTCGTTCCCCAGGTGGTCTTGAACGCCTTGCGCGCGGAGAGCACCGCGGCGTCGACGTCGGCTTGCTTGGCGTGCGCGACCGAAGTGATAGGCTGACCTGTGGCGGGGTTCAGGACCTCGAAAGTCGACGCGTCGGCGGCGTCGCGCTGGTAGCGGGAAGGTGGGGGTCAGCGTGCGAGCGTGACGAGGAGGGGGCGCAGGAGCGCACCCATTCGTTGTCGAGAAAGAGACCAGTCGGTACGGTGGTCTCTTTGCCGTTAAGCTGGATCTTGGCGGAGGTGGGCATCGTGGCGAGCGGTCGGAGGTGGAGGAGGTGATGAATACGGGGAGCGCGGCGAGCGAGCTGCGGGGCGTGCGAGAGAGGCTGTGCGCCCAGATTGCGAAGGGCAGAGAGCATTCGCAGAGGTAAGAGCCAGGAGGTGCGCCCGGACAGATTGGCAGCGTCGAGTTGCGGCGGTTGCGAGGGTCGCGATAGCGCTAGCCGCCCAACCTGCCCACTCCACCCTGCGGGAGAAACGAACGGCGAGATACATAGTGCACGCGAGACTGGGGTACAGCTAGAAGTGAAGCACGACGCGGGAGGAGAACGTTTTCAAGAGCAACGCCTCGAGGTGCTTGCGAGCGCGACATGCTCCTCAACCACACTCCTTCGCGATGCTCTTTAGTTGACATGTTCTCTCTGAAGCTTCCCTCGCCTGCGCGAGACTAGAGGAGGAAGTGTGCATAGTCACGGAACTGTCGTTCTCTCAACCATCTTCATCCCTCATCCCATCCACTCTAGAATGTGATGATAGGCTTGATGACCTCGCCGCTCTTCCTGAACACACAGAGGAGTCGAGTGAGTCTGAGCACCGACTAGAAAGAGGGGCAGGCACACGCACATCGCCTTAAGCGCCTCCTCGTACTGCTCGACCGGGAACACCTTCGAGATCGAGTCGATGGGGAACTCACCCTGCTCGTACAGCCTGTATGCTCGAGAGCTCGTCAGTAACGCATGTTAGGATGGGGGGCAGCGGGACGCACGCCATGAGCTGCGGGACAAAGATGGGCGGGTCCGACGCGCCCTCGACAAGGCCGGACCACGTCTTCGAGTGGTTGACCTGGTCGTTGATGCTATGCGACGGTGTAGAAGGTCAGTACGGAGCACATGCGCGAGCTCTATGGCCGGCGCCCGTCTCGCATGCGCGAGAAGGCCGACGAGCCGTACCCTCACCGGCTGGACCGGCGAGGCAAGACGCGGGAGGAAAGACCAAACGCACTCGAACGGCGCCTTCGTCCCCGGCCCCGGGTTGCCCACGCTGACGATATGGCCAAAGTTCCTCGTCGCCTCCCACGCACTCCGCAGCACACGCTCAACGCCCGTCGCCTCGACGACGTACTGCGCGCCGATCCCGCCCGTCGCGGCGCGGATATCGGCGATGAGGCTGGGCGAGGAGCCAGTGAAGGCGTGCGTTGCGCCCTGCGAGAGGGCGAGCGAGAGGCGTGAAGGGACCAGGTCGACGACGATGATGGTCTTGAGCTTGAGATGCGCGGCGGCCCACAGCCTGAGGGAGGACGAGTCAGCACGAGTTCGAGGAAACGGTGGAAGCCGGGAGACGCACGCGCCGAAGCCCACAGCGCCAAGGCCGAAAATGATGACGGGATCCTCGACGGACGGCTTGAGCTGGTTGAGCAGGACGCCCGCGCTGTGAAGTGAAGCAAGGTGAGCTCCAGGCTCTGGAGGGAGAAACACCCTCTACACGCACCCGCTCTGCGAGCCGCAGCCGAGAGGAGAGCTGGACGAGGTCGGTGCCGGAAGGAACCTTGACTACGCTCGACTCGCTGACAAGCGCATGACGCGCGAAGGCGGACTGGCCGAAGAAGGAGCCTGCGTACTCACAGCATCAGGGATTGTGTGGGAGAGGGAGAAGCGGATCGCACGGACCGTAGACCGCCTCGCCCGTCGCGACGGCCCTGCCAACCGGCTCGTCCCCGACGGCATCGTTCCTCTTGCGCCCGAAGTTCTTGACGAAGAAGTGCTCACAGCCCGCAGGACGGCTCGCCGTGCAGTACGCACACGACCCACACGTCGCGTACGAGAGGAGGACGCTGTCACCCTTCTTGACGCGCGAGACGGCGCTCCCGACGGCTTCGACGACGCCCGCGCCCTCGTGTCCAAGGATGGCGGGAAACGCGGAGGGGATGCCGCCTGCTTGGACGAGGTTGTCGGTGTGGCAGCTGCAAGGGAGGCGGATTAGTTGAGCCGCAAGCGAGGCCGCGGCGAGATCACGCACAGTCCGCACGCGGTTATCCGGACCAAGACCTCTGCCCGCGCATAGCCCGTAGGAATTCCAGTCAGCTACAGTCGCGGTAGGCGAGCGCCGGCTAGAGTTGCCAGGATTATCCGCACGCACCGTTCGGCTGAGGGTCGACGAGTTCAACGTCGGTGAGGATGGCAGGCGCGCCTGCTTCGGCGACGACGAGAGCTTGGGTCTTTGTGGGCATGATGCGCTGGTCGGGAGAGGAGGTGGAGGTGAGGTCGGTGAGAGGACGGATCCGTCGAGGAGGAGGTGGGGGAGGGGGCGGAAGCGAGTGGGCGCGCAAGTCGGGAGTGCTGGCGAGAGGCGAGACGGACGAGCAGGTGTCCAGCAGGCAGTACGAGCTGCGAGTAGTTTAGCCGGAGGTCTGGGAGGAGAGCGAGTTTCTCATCTCCCCGACGAGTGATCGGGGCGGAGGAGTTGCTGCAGGTCCCGGTGCTTCGGCTGATCGCGCGCGCCCGAGGAGATGCGCGTTCCGCGCAAGGCTCTCCGCGCCCTCCGCTACGTCCTCCTCGCGTCCGCCGTCGCCGCGCTCTGCTGGTCCCGCGCGTGCAACCCCGCCGCGCACCGCGACCACGCCGACGAGGCGCTCAGCACCAGCGCAGCGCCCGAGGTCGACTACGCCTGGGGATCCATCCTCCACCGCTTCCAGAACCACCCGCGGCCAGCCCGTGCGCGGAGGGAACTGCCGTGGAGTGGGGACGCTTCCCTCGAGCGACGAGGGAGGAGCGACAGGCGGGCGCAGGACGCGCGTCCTGATCGTCACGTCGGAGCTCTCGGGGCTGCACAAGAACGGCGGGATCGGGACCGCCTTCAGCGAGCTCGCCCAGGTCCTCGCCGCCGCCGACCTCGAGACGAGCATCCTCGTCGCCCACCTCGAAGAGACGTTCCCGTACAAGAAGCGCGACGCGCTCTCCGCGGAGTGCGTGTTCTCTGTGCGGGCGAAGGGAGGAACGCGCTGACAGAGGATTGCGCCCGCAGGCTCGCCGAGAAGCGGATCCGCCTCCTCTTCGTCGACCAGGAGCCGCAGCCGTTCTGGCCGCAGGCATGGACGCCGACTGCCGCGATGCGCGTCTGGCGGTACCTCCGCGCGCACGACGGTGAGTGGGACGTGATCCACTTCCCCGATAACACCGGGATCGGATACTTCGCTGCACTCGGCAAGCACGAGGGCCTCGCGCTCGCTAGCAGCCGCCTCGTCGTTGGCCTGCACGGCGCGGACGTTGAGTGGGCAGCAATGCTGAACAAGCGCTACCCCGTCGACAAGTACGCCGTCCAGCTCGGCGTCTTCGAGCGCCGCACCGCCGAATGGGCCGACGCAGTGGTCGCGCCGAGCGACTACATGCTCGAGTACGTGCGGCAGCGCGGCTGGGCCGTCCCGCACGACTCGTTCGTCATCCCGAACATCGTGCAAACGCCGGCGCTGTCCGGCGCAGGCGCTAGCACTCCTGCAGACGCCGTCGAGCCCATCACGGAGCTCGTCTTCTTCGGTCGCCTCGAGGAGCGCAAAGGCACGCGACTGCTCATCGCCGCGCTCGAGTCGCTCTACTCTCTCACCCCGTCCGCGCTCGCCGCCATACGCCAGATCACCTTCCTCGGGCGGGACCAGCAGGACATCAAGACGCGCAGCGAGGCGAGCGCGCTCCTCGCCGGCGCGCTCGACGCGATCCAGGACTACACAAACGCGACGTTTTCGTACGAGTTCTTGCGGACGTACGACCGCGCCGACGCGCTCGCGTACCTGCAGAACGCGTCGCGGCTCGCGCTCCTTCCGTCGCTCGCGGACAACTCGCCAAGCACGGTGCTCGAGTGCATCGCGCACGGCGTGCGCTTCATCTCGAGCAACATCGGCGGCATCCCCGAGCTCATCCACCCGGACGACCGCGAGCAGGTCGTCTTCCCGCCGCTGGTCAAGCCGTTCTCGATCAAGCTCCGCGACACGCTCGAGCGCCTCGAGGCAGCGCCGTGGACGCCGGTGCGCGCCGCGCCCGAAACGCAGACGGCCGCGAGCGACTGGGTCACCTTTCACCACTGGCTCGTCGACCGTCCCGCCCCTGCCGAGGAGGGGACGTCGACCGCGCTTGCCGCTTCCGGGCGGCGCGCTGAGCCGCTCGTCAGCATCTGCATCACGCACTACGAGCGGCCGCACCTCCTCCCTCAGCTGCTCAACTCGCTCCTGCAGCAGACCTACACAAGCTTCGAGGTCATCCTCGTCGACGACGGCTCCTCGTCGCCCGAAACGCTCGCCGCGCTCTCCTCCCTCCGAACCTCCCACATCCACAATGCGACGCTCCTCGCCGGTCGCCCGAGCTGGACCCTCCGCCAGATCCCCAACTCGTACCTCGGCGAGGCGCGCAATTTCGCCGCCTCGCTCGCAAGCGGCCGCTGGCTCCTCTTCCTCGACGACGACGACGTGCTCAAGCCACACGCGCTCGCCACGCTCGTCGCTGTCGCGGCGCGCACCAACTCCCGCGCGCTCTCAACGTGGCTCGACGAGTTCGCGACGGACGTCGACCCGCTCGCGCCCCGCCCCGCCGGCGTCGAGCTCCCACACCGACGCACATACTGGTTCCTCGGGCAGGAGCTCAGCGCAGGCCTGCTCTCGAACTCGTACGGCAGCGGCAACATCTTTGTCGCGCGCGCGACGTTCGACCGCATCGGCGGGTTCTCGACGTACCGCGAGGTCGGCGCCGAGGATTGGGAGTTCTACACCCGCCTTGCGCTCACCGACGGCGAGAAGCACCTCGTCGTGCCTGAGGAGCTCATCTTTGTTCGGAGCGACCCGGCGAGGGCGAGCATGGTGCGCTCCTAGCCGTCCTGAGGTGGAAGAACTTGCTGACGCCCTGACTGACGCCGTCTTCACCCGCAGAAATGGACGATGGACCCGTGGGATGCGCACTTCCACGCGACGGTCCCGCTGCTCAACGATCCGCGCGTCCAGTCGCTCAACCTCGCGCCGGCGCTGCAGTTCCTCAAGGCAGGCGTCACGCGCGAGCACGCCGCGTCGCCGTTCGCCGACTCGCGGCGCGACTTCCAGCTTAGCCAGGGCTGGAGCGGCTGGTTCTACTCATTCGAACCGGCGGGACCAGCCGCCGAGCTCGTCCTCGCGCCCGAGCGGCGCGGCGTCGTTGAGGGCTCGTCGTTCGTCATGGACCGGGAGCACCCGCGGCGTCCCTTCATCGACGACGTGAACCAGCAGCCATTCGTCACGCCCGAGGGCGCGGGGATAGCCGCCGTGCGGACGTTCCGCTCGCCGAAGGACATGGACGTCGCCGTCGACCTGACGTACCGCTCGTACCACACGTGTGGGGACGGCACGCGCCTCTCGCTCGTGATCGCGCGCGGGGCGGGCGAGCTCCCCGAGGTGTTGCACGCGTGGGAGACGATGGAGGACGGGTTCGCCGAGTGGGCGGGCGAGGCGTCCCTCCGCGCGGGATCGACGCTCTCGCTCGTGAGCGACCCGCTCGAGACGGACGAGTGCGACCGCGTCGAGGTCAGCCTCCGCGTCACGCCCGTCTCGCCGGAGAAGAAGGGCTGGTCGGGCCTCGCGCGCGCGGCGGCGCACAAGGCAGCCGAGGCGAAGAAGGCGGCCGAGCACGCGGCGCTCGTGGGGAGGAGCAGCGCGGGCGGCGTTGCGAACGCTACGGGGCATTGGGAGATTGCCGAGCCGCCGAAGCGCGCGACGACGGACGACGAGCTGTTCAACGTCGCGCTCATCTTCGACCGCCACCGCCTCGAGCACGCCAAGTCGGTGATCCGCTCGGTGCAGCACTTCACCACGTCGAAGAACGTCGTATTCCACCTCATCGCGCCGAAGGAGCTCCACCACGAGTTGCAGAAGGAGTTCCACGCCGGCAACAGCTCGGTCCGCGCGTACGACCACGCCCTCTGCGGCTTCATCGTCCGCAAGGTCCTCCCCTTCTCCAGCCCCGACATCCACACCTCGGCGCACTGCAAGATGTTCCTCACCGAGATCGTCACCATCGCCGAGCGCGTCCTCTACCTCGACACAGACGTCACGGTCGTCTCGGACCTCGCCGCGTGCTACGGCAAGCCCGTCGCGCGGCCAGGCGCGGTCATCTCGATGGGCGTCGACATGGGCGACGTCTGTCAGCGGACGCCGGACCTGTGCTGGCCCATCGGGCTGCACTGGCGCGTCCCGCCCGGCCTCGAGTGCGGCAACGTCCCCTCGCGGGCGGGCGCCGTCGCGCCCGCCTCGTGCGCGCGCGCGGGCGAGCTCGACACGCTCCAGGTCAACGGCGGCGTCGCGCTCTTCGAGCTCGCCAAGATGCGCGAGCTCGGATTCGTCGACCGCTACGTCCAGTCGGTCGTGCACCACTATCGCATGATGGGCAGCGTCCCAGCGAAGTGGGGCGAGCAGGACTTCATCAACTCGTACTTCCGCCTGCACCCCGACGACCTCGAGCTCCTGCCGTGCGGATGCAACTACCAGTGGTTCGGCGCGCGGCGGGAGGTCATGTGCGGGAATCAACCGGTGACGATCGCTCATCACTGGTGCGCCCGCTCCCCCCGCTCCTCCTCCCCTGTACTGACCCTCTTGCGCGCCGACAGGTCTCACGGCATCGCGGCGAGGAGTCGAGCGCCGTACAACGTCCTCTTCCACCACTTCCTCGACGCCGAGCCCAACGCGCCACTCCCTCCCGTCCCTGCGCTCTCGTTCTCCGCCCCCGGCGCGCCCAACTCGTCGACGATCGAGGTCGAGCACACGCTCAACTGCCCGCGGCAGGACCACGACTGCCGGGCGCAGCACGTCCGGACGGAGTACGGCCAGAATGTGATCGTTCTCTCGCGCGTCTTCACCGAGACGTTCGCGACGGACCAGGTGGACTCGCTCGATGCGCAGACATACCCGTACCTCTCGCAGGGGGTTGCATACCGCGTCGGCGAGATCGACATCCCGCCACCCTCGTTCCAGCGCGACGAGGTCGCCCTCCGCGTCGACCCCGCCGAGGAGTACGCTCGCCTGTGCGAGCAGTGCGGTGCGCTCGCCGCCGAGGGTGCATCGTGCGCGACCGCCCCGGCAGGCCCGGCAGAGCGGCGCGCCTACTTCGACTGCGTCTGTGCGCTGCCGGACCGCAACGCGCACGTCATGTACGACCTCGAGGCGTTCGCGCGCGACGACGGCGGTTGGGTGCTCTACATGGACGACTCGACGCTGTTCGTCGCGCCCGAGTCGCTCGCGCTCCTCATGGCCGAGGTCGACGCGCGCGACGAGCTCGTCCTCTTCCGGTCGAACACGAGTTCGCACGAGCAGGACGACACCTTCCGGCAGAAAATCCTCCCGCGCGCGCCGCTCGACGGCGTCGGCTTCCTCTTTCACTCGTCGCACCTCGACCTCACCGCTTGGAGCGGCGAGACGCGCTACGGCAAGTGGGCGACGCTGAGCCGTCTCGCGGGGCGCCTCCGCCTCAAGTGGCTCGACCTCGTCCCGACGATGGAGCACCCGCTGCAGCGCCACCTCCCCGCGACGCCCGCCGAGGACTTCAGTTCTCCGTCATCGTCCTCGAGACGCAGGGCCGCATCGCGTGGACGCCGAGGGTCCTCGACCTCTTCCAATCGCCGGAGCTCGAGCCGCTCGTCAACGAGGTCGTCGTCGTGAGCGTCGACAGCCCGGATGGCGTGTACGGCATCGGCTTGCCCGTCGTCAACCCAACAATCGGCTCGGGCATGGCGGAGCTCGCCTCGCTCGTCAGCAGCGAGCGAGTCCTGCTCCTCAGCGACAGCGTCTTCCTCGACAAGGTGCGTCGCACTTTCCCGTGCTGCTCGCCCCGCCCCGACTGACCGCCCTCCGGCGCCCACAGCCCGCCATCACCGCCCTTTTGACCTTCCACCTCGACTTCCCCTCGCGCCTCCTTGGCCTCTTCACCGAGACGGACGCGGGCCCCACCGGCGGGGACTTCTCCGCCGCGCTCGAGACGTCGCAGGACGCATTCGACGTCTTCTCCGAGCCGGACGCGCTCGTCGGCCTCCCCGCGTGGACGCACCTCCGCCCGCGGGCGCTGCTCACGCCCCGCGCGCACCTCGCCGAGCTTGCGGAACTCCTCGCTGCGCAACCAGAAGGGGAGAAGCCACCCCGCGTGCCACCGTCCTCCTCTCGGCGCTCTCGACACGCGCGGCGGGGCAGAGCCCGCTTCGCGTCCTCCCGCCGAGGAGGAGCGTTGTCGACCGCGTGCACGACTGCCGCGCGCGGAGCTGGGCGGACGTCCATTACGGGCACGTAGGCGGGGACTGGGCGGTGCCTGCTCCGCAGGAGGAGGAGGAGGACGAGGAGCTGGAGGGCTCGAGGGCGTGGTTGACGAGGAGGAGGAGGACGACGATGAGGAGCATGACGACGGTGAGGCGCAGCATGTCGAGCGGCACCTCCCACCCGCGCCGACTCACGTCGACGTCGACGAGGCGGACTTCCCCCTCCCGCCTACACTGGACGAGTGCCTCGCGCTCGTCAGCGGCATCCTCGGTCCCGGCGCGGAGGAGTGGCTCGTCCCGGGGACGGAGGTAGGCGTCGCGGGTCCGCTCGGCGTGCGCGTCGGGGTCGTCGACGCGGAGGAGATAAACGACGAGCGGTGGAAGGAGGCGAGGAGGATGGAGCAGTGCTACCGGGTCTGAGAGTGCGGTATTCCTAGCATCGGCATCGTGTGTATCTTGCATTCTCAGCATCGTCAGGACCCCTGTGCGCGAGAGAGCTGTAGGAAACCTGCGAATGCGATGCAGCGCGACGTCCTCATGCTCCTGCGGTCTACGTCTCTAGTTCTACGACGCCGCCGGCCAGGCGGCACCTTCTTCACCTTCCCAAGCGTCAGCATCCGCTCCACCTCGGCCCTGACCTCCGGGCGCCTCTCGTCGCGGAGCAGCTCCCTCGCCGCAGCGGGGAAGATATCCCCCGCGCCGCCGTCGTGCCCGATCCGCCAGTCGACGATCGGGTCCGCGCGGCTCTCGCCGATGTTGACGAGCCCGACGGGCGCGCCCTGCTCCTTTGCCTGCCGGACGAGGCGGAACGCGGAGAAGGTTGCGAGGGAGGAGCCGGCGACGAGGAGCTGCGACGAGGTGCGGACGAGGTGCTCCGAGAGGCGGCGCGTGACCGGCTCAAGTGACTCTCCGAAGAATATGACGCGCTGTAAGGGACGCGCGTAAGTATCCTGGCGAGAGGGAGGGGGCAGCGCGACCACGCACCGGCTTCATCGGCCCGCCGCAGTGCCCGCACGCAGGAACCTCAAAGTCGTCGTACTTGACCCCGGGGCCCAGCTCGATGTCGCCGTCGGGGTTGAGCTTGTGCTCCCGCCGGCCCTCCTCGACCTCCTTCTGATACTCATGCCACGAGGGGTTGAGCTCGCTGAGGCGGTCCTGGAAGGCGTCACGCCCTGTCGGGACATGGCAAGAGAGGCAGTGCGCGTGGCGAAGCGTGCCGTGCAGCTCGAGGATGGCGGGGTCGAGGGAAGGGAGCGGGGCATTCGGCGCCTCCGCGGGCTTGATGGGTGCGGGGGAAAGGTAGACAGAGAGATCCTCGGCGTAGGCGCGGTGATGCAGGCCGTCGACGTTTTGCTGCGCGCGGGGAGCAATAGGAGCTACTTTCGCCGGCGTACCGAGAGGAGAAACGCACCGTGATGAGCGCGCTAAGGTAGCCCATCTTCTGCAGCGCCGCCATTGCGTAGTGCGTCGGGTTGCTCTCCGCTCGTCGGACTGGCGGGTAGCCTGGGTGACAGCGGGGTCAATGACCGGACGAAGGAGACGTGGCGATGGAAGGGGATGCACCGAGGTACGAGCGCGCCCAGTATCGCTGCCGCATCTTCTCATCGTTGATGAACTCGCCGTAGAAGATGGGACGGTGCTTGCGAATGGTGTACGAGCCGCCAGGGCCGCGATATGCCTGCGTGTACACAAAGGGTGAGTTGTTTCCTTCGGGTGGGGCAGCCCTGAAGCTGAATCGCGAGGCGACAACCCCGTTCTGACGGCGAGGCCTTGCACACAGAGGGAAGTAGACGCACCCTTATGCCGCTATCGACACTGATGCCCGCCCCCGTCAACAGCGTTGTCTGCCCCTTGCCCTTGCGTAGAAGTCGACGAGGAGCTCCACGCTAGCCGCGAGTGGCATGTACGGCGCGGGCGGGTGGTTGCCGCTGATGAGGCCCGGGACGCGGATCTGGCCGAGTTTCGGCAGGCCTGAATGCATCGTGCGTCGAGTTGTGCGAGGGGTCGGGACGGAGGTGGCGGGGAAGAACCGAGGGATCGGCTTGACGGAAGCGGGTTGCGCGAGTTGGAGGCGGACGAGAGAGCGGTAGCGGTACAACAAGCACAGCGGGATACGGATACGAGACGATGGCGGGAGTGGGAGGGGCAAGGGACGAGGCGAGGACCTCTCCCTCTCGCCACCCCGCTCCTCCGCCCATCTCTCGCTCCGGCGCCTCTCCAACTCCTCCTTCCCCCTTCCAGACACTTTTCCAGAGCTATCATGGTGCGCGCCCTTCCTCCGCGCGTCTCGTCGCCGTTCTGCGCCGCCCGCTCGAGATGGGTTCGATCGCGTTTCTACAGAGGCAACACCGCAGCTAGGACGCGCGGAGCGTGGGCCGGCAGGCTGTAATAGCGTCAAGAGGGTTCGATCGCGTTTTTCAGAGGCAACACCGCAGCTAGGACGCGCGGCGCCGAGCGGTGGCCAGCAAGCCTGTGGAAAAGCCTCACAACCGAAGCGCCTCAAGCTGACCAGCCTCCTCAGCTTAACACAAGCTGACCCTCGCGCAGCCGCGCTTACGCCAAGTGGGCCCCTCGTCGCAGCTCGCCGCGTACGTTCTCCTTGCCTCGCCTCCTCCTCCCGCTACGGCCGGCGCTGACCCGAACTCTGGACCGCGCAGCAACAAGGCGCAGATGATTATCTCTGCACCATCTGCAGGCACAGTTCTTCGTTACGACCAAGGTGCGCTTCTCCTCTCCTCGCTTCCTCGCTTGCGGTCGAGGCTAACTTCCCTCTCCCTCGTTCCGCAGGCTCCTCAGTGCGCTCCCTTCCTCGCTGTCCCAGGGACTCAATGCGGAGACAAGTGCTGACCCCCGCTTTGCGCAGGCTCGAGCAGCACGCCGACTCGAAGCACAGCAAGACGATCAAGGACTGCTTCCCGACCTTCACCGCATGAGCCCGCCCCAGCGCCACTCATGCCCATGCTCGGAGTCGTCTAGATACTCGTGGGGTCCCGCGCGCGAGGGCGCGCGCGGTGTTGTAGACTTTCCTTTCCTTCTTCCTGGTCGTTGCTGTTCCTCCCTCTCTCTCGGTCGCGTGCAAAGCCGGTGCTTTGCGCTCTCCCTCGGCTCGCATGCCTGTCTCCACTGATAGCGAGACTCCGTTGGTACTGAGGAGCCGCCGCGCAGTGCGGCTGACTTGCGTGCCATTCCGCCCTTTCGCTTGAGAAGGCCGACCTCGGAGCCTGTACCTGCTCTTCCGCGCGCCTAGGCACCCTTACCTCACGCGCAGGCTGCAGAACACTCCAGTAGATAGCATACGCCCCTCCCCCTGCCCCGCCGCCGGTCGCAGCGCTACACCTCCCACACGCTCCACCCCGCGCGCGCAAAAGCCCACGGCAGCGCGATGGTCGCGATCCAGCCGATGCCGAGGTAGACGACCACCTTGGTGAGGACGTCGGCGTCCTTGTGTGCGTCGCCCCCTGCACCTCCACCGTCGGAGGGGCGGTGCGGGGAGGTGGCGGAGCCGGCGCTGGGCGGGTGCGGGTGCGCGGGCGCGGCGAGAGAGGACGAGGAGGAGGAGGAGGGGCGCTGCCGCAGGCCTGGGCGGGCGAGAGAAGCAGACGCGGAGGAGGAGACGGCCGAGTCGTCCACGAGGGAAGGGAGGTCCAAGATCGAGGGCACGGCGTTGAGGTGCTCCTCCGGCAGGTAGGCGTCGTCTGCGATTTCTCCATAGGCCGGTCAGCGGAGAGCTGTGAAGGGAACGAGGGAGCGCACACTCTGAAGCGCGGACGTAGTGCCGCCGTGGGAGCTCGATGAGCGGCGCGAAGAA
Organism: Rhodotorula kratochvilovae; assembly: GCA_019926025.1. NCBI lineage: Eukaryota > Fungi > Basidiomycota > Microbotryomycetes > Sporidiobolales > Sporidiobolaceae > Rhodotorula > Rhodotorula kratochvilovae. The sequence continues at coordinate 207,892 of JAHSUG010000017.1, forward strand.
GCGGAAGAGCGGCGGGAGCACCAGGTGGCACGCTTGCTTGGCGAGGATGCGCCAGCCGAGGATGGCGGAGATGCCTGCGTGTGCGAAGGATATGTGTATCAAGCACTTGGATGTCTACCCTCGGCAGCGTCAGAAGAGACGCCGCAGCCCGAGGACGATGCGAGCGCGCGACTGACCGGTCACCAGCTTCGCCCCGACCGCCGCGATCCACATCCCTCCCTCGGTCGCGTTCTCCACGCGTAGCCGTACGAGTGGGCGGAAGAGCGCGGGCGACCACGCCTCGCCGAGGACGGCGCCCGCTACGACCGAGAGGAACGCGACTGCGTCCTCAAAGCAGGGGCACTCCTCCGCAGGCTGCGTAAACAAGGTTCACGCGGCGAAGTCAGTAATCGCTCTGCGTGCGGGCGAGAACGGACGGCGGCGGCGGCTCGCGACGCACCTCCGGGTGGACGGTCACGAGGACGAGCAGCGCCGGGACGGTGAAGAGCGTGCCGAGCCAGCGCGAGCCGAGCGTTGCGGCGTTGAGCGCGTCGGCGAGGTAGTAGTGCGCGAGCCAGATGAGGACGCCGATCGTCGAGCCGGTGCCGACGTCCATCATCGAGTGCTGCGGACCATGAGGGCAATTAGTCGAGCGCACAGCATGTGCGGCGATGAAACGCTCGTCAACAAGAGTAGAGAGGGTGCCCGCACCATACCGGTGTACAACCTCCCGAACGTGACGCTCCACGCAAACAGCGCCAAGCCCGCGACCGCAACCGCCTTATCCGCGAGGCCCAGGTCGAACTTGGTGAGGAGCACCTCGCCCGCGTAGAGGGCCATCGAACACGCGTTGGACGAGTGCGTCGAGGGGAAGCCGTACTCGAGGGCGTGCGAGCCGACCGAGAGGCGGACGACGGGCGGGGAGAACGGGCGCGGGACGGAGAAGGCGTCTTTCAGGAGGGAGGTGAGGTAGCCGCCTGTGGGGAGAGTGTTGAGCCTCGGGTACGGAGTTGGGTAGAGAATGCGGCGAGCGCACCCGCAGCGAGGACGTAGAGCAGCCTGCAGAGGGGGCGGATAAACGTCAGTTTCCATCGGGCGCATTGAAGGACGGGGCAGACGCACCCTCGCCCGACTTCCCGATATCCGAACCAATACCACAGCGGCAAGAAGACCATGAAGAAGCTGTGAGGAAGCGGGGGACGAAGGTCAGCCCAGCATTGCGCATCGTCAACAGCGGGAGAGGAAGCCCCGGCTCACGTGTGGGTGCCCAGCAAGCTCGTCTTGACAAAGTACTCGTCGCGGAACGGGGTCCTCCAGCTCGTCTACACGTGCAAGTCGACCCGGGTCAGTGGAGTGCGGACGGCGGAATGTGGGAAGGACGCGCCTGGATGCGCTGCAGCACGCTCATCTCGCGCTCCAAGCTCGCGACGAGCTTCTGCCTGAGCCAGAACCTCCAGCGGGGCATCAGCGTGGCGTAGTAGGCCTCTGGACGCCTCCCGACTGCGACGGGCGGGGGTTCGACGGACGCCTCGACGAGGTGCGCTGCATCCTTGTCGCCCTTTACAAGGTCTGCGGCGAGGTGTATGGGCGGGACCGACTTGCTCAGGGGGAGCTGGGCACGTGGAGGGGCGTGCGGAGCCATCCCGGCTGATGAGGACGGGGAGGGGCGACGAGGGCTCTGGGCGGGCTGGCGGTTGGTGTGCTGGGTCACTGAGAGCTCAGCAGTGCAGTCCACGCTTCGGCAGCTGTGCTCAAGCGGGTCGAGGGTCGTCGTCGGTGCCAACCCCGCGGTCCTGCTCCTTTCGCTCCTGCATCCTGGTCGCTCCTCACGCTCAGCTCTAGATCGGCTGTACACTCGCTAGACTCGATCTTAGACCCTCTAGAGAAACCCACCCGCCGCAATACCTCGCCAGCATGCCCGTTGAACTCACCGTAAAGGCCCTCCTCTTTGACATGTACGTCCTCGCTCTTCCTCACGCGCTCTCGCTACGCCAGACTGACGCGCTGCACCCTCAGGGACGGCACCCTCGTCGACTCGACCCCCGCCGTGCGGCCCCTCTCTTCTCCCCTTCTCCTCCTTCGACGCCATCGCGCTGACCGGCCTAATTCCGTGCAGGTCGAGAAGGCGCTCGGCGACTGGGCGCAGCGCCAGGGCATGCAGCCCAACGAGTTCTTCCAGCACTCACACGGTGAGCCGCCGCCGCCCCTTCCGTCTACCTCGCCTCCCTACTTCAGCCGCGGGACCGTTCGGGCCATACTCCACCGTACCCGGCGCCGTACAACTCCGAACGGCACTGCCAGCACAGAGACTGACGGCGCTGCCCGAATGGTCACTCAACAGGCGTCCGCACGCAGGACAACATCAAGCGATTCCAGACGACGCCCGTCCCGGGGCACACGCTCGACGAGGCGCAGCTCGCCGAGGCGGTCCGCGAGCTCGAGCTCGAGATCGCCGAGACGGGCAGGCGGCTGCACGCTGCGGGCGGCAAGGGCATCGAGCGCCTGCCCGGCGCGGGCGAGCTGCTCGACGCGCTGAGGAAGGGCGGCGCGAGGTGGGGCATCTGCACCAGTGGTGCGTTCTTCCCCTCTGTCTTTTCGCGCGCGTGGTGGGCTAACTCTTGTCTATGCGCAGCGACGCGGCTGTACGCCGACTCGGCGCTCGAGACGGGCGAGATTGGCTCGACTCCGCCCGCGCTTCCCTTCCTCATCACCGGGGACGTGTGCGAGCACGGCAAGCCCCACCCGGAGCCGTACCTGCGCGGGATGGACGGTGTGTCTCTCCGTCGCGCTCCCTCGTCTTCCCCTACTGACCTGCCTTACGCGCGCGGGCACAGAGCTCCGCAAGCTCGGCGGCCCGTCGTTCCAGTTTGACCCCTCCGAGATCCTCGTCGTCGAGGACGCGCCGTCGGGCTTGAAGTCGGGCCTGGCGGCGGGGTGCAAGACCCTCGGCGTTGCGACTGGCCAGCCGATGGAGCGGTTCAGGACGTTCGAGGCGACGGTCAAGGTCGTCGATTTGACGAGGTGCGCTCCTCTCTGCCTCCAGCGGACGCGCGAGCTGTCGCGAGAGCCGCTGCGGTCCCTCCTTGGAGCTGGGCAGCGCACTGACCCGCTCGCCTTTGCAGGGTCGAGGTTGTGCACGCCAGCCCCGAGTCGGTCACGCTGCGGATCAAGACGCTCGAAGAGGAGGAGAGCCTGAACGGCTCCGCCTGAGCGTGCGCAAGCACCGTTGATATAAGAACCTTTGTGGTAGACTGCATTGCCGTGTCCATGGATTTTGCCGGGGATCTCGATGGACGTGACGCCTCCCCGATCGAGGACGAGGGCCTGCGATTCTCTGGGCGTTCCTCGTCTTGCACCTGCTCCTCACCGCTTCCGCCACCGCACGCACTGAATGCTCGCGGCAGGACTGCTCGCACTCGCCGCAGCGGCAGGCGCGACCCCCGTTCAGCAGCAGGTCGTCTTCGGCGCACTCGGTGCGGACAGACCCTCTCGACCCGCGCTCACACCGCATCGTACGCCTGGCTGACAGTCTGCATGCCACAGACTCGCCCTCCAGGCTCGCCGGGCTGCCCAAGATCCCCCGTGCGTTGCGCTCTCGCTCTTCCCCCCCTCCCTTCCTTCATCGGGTTGACCCCCGTCTCGCTCTGCAGACCATGGCCCATTCAACCCGCTGGACCACATGAGCGGCATCGCGCCTTACCACGACGCCCCGCACGCCGACATCCAGCCCCCTCCTCAGTGCCGCGTTGCCGCCGCTGCGTTCCTCATCCGACACTCGTCCATCTACGCCAACGACGACGAGTTCGAGGATTACATGCAGCCTTCATCGAGCGCGTCGAGCGCGCCCAGAAGCGCGGCGTGAGCGTGCAGAGCTCGTCGCCGCTGAGCTTCCTCGCGCACTGGACGAGCAGGGTCAACGACTCGGTCCTCGAGGAGATTACCGACCCGGGCAAGGAGGACGCGTACGAGTTTGGCAAGAGGTTCCGCGAGCTGTATGGCCCGCTCATGCCGCCGAAGCACCTCGGGCGTGGCAAGGGGAAGAAGGGCGGCAAGGGCAAGAAGGGCAAGAAGCACGCCGGCAAGAAGGGCGAGGTCGGCGACGAGGGCAAGGTCAAGACGCCGTTCAAGGTCTGGAGCGCGAGTTCGGACCGCGACCTCGAGACGAGCAAGGCGTGGGTCCGCGGTGCGTTCCCGCACTGGCAGGAGGGCAAGGACGGCGAGGGCGACGGCCGGTTCGTACAGCTTGTCGCGGTCAAGAACAAGGTATACACGAGCCCCTTTTTTGTGTGCGCTTGCTGCTGCGGGTGCTAACGCTGTTGCGCATGCGCAGGACCCGAGCTGGTCCGACTCGCTCACGCCTCACGTGCGTTCTCCTCCTCCCATCGATAGGAACTATCTCAGCTACTGACCGTCGAGCACTTGCACATCCACAGAAGATCTGCGACGCCTTCACCAAGGAGGCGGGCAAGCCCGAGGCGCAGCAGTGGCTGGACACCTACGGCCCGCCGGTCCTCGAGCGCCTGAACGAGTACGCGCCCGGGTTCGACTTTGAGCTAAACGACGTCATCGCGATGCAAATGATGTGCGGGTACGAAACGGTCATCACCAAAGACCGCTCGTCGCCGTTCTGCTCGGGCGAGCTGTTCAAGCCGGACGAGTTCCGCGCGTTCGGCTACTGGAACGACCTCAAGTACCACCACATGGTGCGCGTTCCCTCCGCTTCCGCAGCTACTGTCCTCCCGTCGGCCTTCGACCGGCCAATGCTGACGTCGACCCTCCTCCCGCAGGTCGGCTACGGGTCGCCTGTCGCGCCGTACCTCGGCGTCCACTGGCTCAACACGTCGACACACAACCTGCTCGCGGCGTACGCGCCCGACCCGCACCCGAAGACGCTCTACCCGCCGGCTTCGTCGCTCTTCTCGCGCGCCGCCGCCCTCTTCACCAAGCCGTCCAAGCTCCCTCCGCCGTCCGCCCCGCCTGACGCGACACACACGCAGCTCCTCTACGTGTACTTCACGCACCGCGAGGAGCCGCCCATCGCGCTCACGGCGCTCGGGATCTGGAACACGACGACCGAGTCGCTGCCGCCGACGTCGATGCCCAAGGACCGGCAGTGGAAGACGAGCCACCTCCTCCCGTTCCTCGGACACGTCGCGATCGAGCGTCTTCACTGCGAGCCAGAGGAGCTCGCACCCTCCTCGTCGCGCGGGTGGTTCAACGCCGGACCCGCGCCGACGCACCCCCGGAAGGACTACGTCCGCATCCTGGTCAACGGCGCGCCGCAGGAGCTCCCCGCGTGCCACGACGGGCCGGGCGGGACGTGCCTCCTCGCCGACTTTGAGAAGTTCGTCCAGGGCCGCGTCGAGGAGTTCAAGGACTTTGAGGGCGCGTGCAAGAAGGACGATGGGGGCGGCGACGAGTGAGGGCGTCGAGGCTTGTCTTTATAGCTTCCCCTTTCGCAGCAGACTGTAGCCTTAGAACCCGTGCACGAGCATTCCTTTCCAGCACCGTGCTCGTCGTCGAGGCGACCTTCTCAACTTGAGGAGGGGGAGCGAGCAGTCGCTTTTACCGACTCGACGCCCTGTCGATGCAATGTCGGTGCTCCGAAGATGTTCTCCTCACAGACCTGACAGCGAGAAGCAGGCGAGGACGAGTAGTTGCCGTTTTCTATTCAGCTGTATTCGGGAGCGCGGCCTTACATTTCTCCCTCACCACCCTCGCTTCCCTCCACCCACCGCACACCGCACGTCCCGCCGCAGCCTTTGCATGGTGCGCAGCCCTCTCCGCCCCAACAGGCGCCCGCTAACCCTCTTACGCGCGCGCAGTACTCCGCTCCCACGCTCCCTCCCCCTGGTGCGTCCTCATCTCCACGCTGCTTCCCTCGGTCGCCGCTGACGCTATGAGCATGCAGGTACCAAGCCTAGCCTCCAGGGTGTTCACATAAAGCAGAGGTGCGTCTTCGCTATTTCGCCTCGCGTGTAAAGCGGTGATGGCGTCGAGTCGTTCGGCCGGTCCAACGACTCGCGCGGGGCGACTCCTCGCACGCGTGGGACTGGCGCCGGGGCGGGATGTTTGAGGATAGCCTAGGGACACAGCAACAGCACCAGCAGCATCCGCAGCGGTGAACTACGGCTGACCCTCCTCCCCTCCCTACCCTCTCCCACACCGCCCTCTCCTGCCCCCTTCATTACATCGACTCGCTCCCTGCGCACAATCTGCACTCCACAGGAAGGGCCAGGCGAAGGCCGCCGCCAAGTTCGAGCCGCTTCAGTTTCGCGACCAGCTCGTGAACCACCTCGCGTCGTGCTCGCCGTCCGACTACGACTCGATCTCGGCCAAGCTCGACGCGCTCGCGCCGCAGCTCGACTTCCGCAAGTATGAGGAGCAGCTCTTCCAGATCATGCTCGTCGGCGCGGTCCTCGCGCCCGGCGGGAGCATCGTCGAGGACGGCGTCGACCGCTGCGTGTTCAGCATTGCAACGACCGGCGGCGACGACGACAAGCTCGATCTCGCCGAGATGAAGAAGGCCGCGGCCGTGTTTGACCGCCTCATGCGCCGGTACAAGTACCTCCAGCACGAGTTTGCGGAGAACTTCCTCAAGCAGGTCCTCGGTTACGCGGGCAAGTTCGCCCACATCGAGCAGGAGCGCCTCGCCGCCGGCGTCGCCTACTTTGTCCAGTCGGACCTCGTCCCCGCTAGCGTAGTGGGCGCCGTCAAGACCGACTGGAACGTCAAGAACGGTTCGTCGTCCCCTTGCTCCTCGAGGAAGACCCCGCTCACACACTCGTACGCACGCACAGGCATCGCGCAGCCGTTCCTCGTCAACTTCTTCAAGACGCTCCTCGCGATCAAGGAGCCGCTTGAGCCGGTCCTCTCGTCGTTCCGCAAGGCTGGCCTTGCCGAGCTCGACGCCTTCTGGCCGACGTCGAAGCGCGCCGAGGTCGTCTCGACCCTGCGCGCGAACGGCCTCACCGCCCTCGCCGACTGGTATGTCAAGGGCAAGACGACGCAGGTCCGCGACGAGGTGACCAAGAAGGTCAAGGCGCTCGTTGGCGAGCGCGCCGACCCCGACGAGGTGCGCCGCTTCGGTCCCTACATTCGCTTGCCGTGTCGAAACTCACATGGCACGTCGCAGATCCTCGGCGTCCTCCAGCCGATCTACTCGCGCTCGGTCCCGTCCATCGTCTCGGACACGGACTTTATCGCGCTCGTCTTCCTCGCGCTCGTCTCGCGCATCGATCTCAACGCCGAGGGTGCCGCCGTCGTCGACGAGGCGGCGCTCCAGGTCAAGGAGTACGCGCCCGTGCTCGAGCCGTTTGCGCAGCGTGCGGTCGCCGAGGTTGCGCTCATGTGCATCCTCTCCCCCTCTCTCCCCTCACCATCCTCGCTGACGGTTGTTGAAATCGCGCAGCAACACGATTCAGGTGTGGTGCCACGAGAACCCGAAGCTCGCGCCGGCGTTCCCGCGGCTGCTCAAGGCGCTCGTCGGCGCTGACGTGCTCTCGACGGGCCCGCTCGTGTATTGGTACGGCAAGGGGCACAAGGCGGCGGGCGCGGAGCAGCTCCGTGCCAAGGCGGCGCTGATCAAGTTTTGGAGGAGCAGGAGGACGAGAGCGACGAGGAGGAGAGTGACGACGAGTAGTGTGTTGAGAAGACTGTTGTGTGTGAGTGTCCCTTGTTCTGCATTGCACCGCATCGATTCGCGTCGTGGACTACATCGTCCGAGAGCTTCTGCGTGCGCCTGAACGGAGCTCGCGCGGTGCTTGTGCTTGTGCCTCGGCGACTTCATCAGCGCGTCGAGGGGAAGTGCCGGTCCCTCTGCCGCCCACTTTGCTGCTTCCCGCTGTTTGTACACGCAGCCCCCTGACAAGCACCCCTGCATGCACGCCACGTCGCCCCTGTACCCCCCAAGCCAGCCCTTCACCTTTCCGCCGCCCTCGTCCTCCTCATCAGCGAACCCTGCCATCCTCCCCTCTTCGTCAGCGGGCCGAGCAGCGCCGACGCCGAGGACAGCAGAACCACCGCACAGGCACGCACGGTCGGCGAGGGACGCGCTCGAGCTCGTGCAGCGGCTCGCGGACCAGTGCGACGGGCCGGGAGGTGGGGAGGACGAAGGGGAAGACGACGGCGGGCAGGTGCGTCCGCAGCCTTCACTGAGCGGATCCAGCTCGCTGGGCTCGGCGTCGGGCTGGAACAGTAGGCCGCAGTCTCACTGACGCTTCTCTTCGCAGGGCATCATCGCCAACCTCGAGTCGCACGGCTGGGTCTACCAAGAAACGACCGACGGCGTGCGCATCTTCCACTCGTCGTGCCAGGACGCCGACCCCTCCTCGCACGGGCACGGCGCGTTGGATCGCTCGGTCCACTCGGCGCGCTCGCTCTTCTCCCCGACGAGGAGTACGAGCGGCCCTGCCAGCAGAGGCCTCAGGGCGGACGAGGCGCTGCCGTTCTTCCGCGGCGAGGGGTGGATCGAGGGCAGCTGGAGGAGGGAGGACGTTGCGTGAGTCGGGCTGCTTTCGCTCTGTTTTGCTCGGCGGGCTGCTTCGCCTTGCCTTGCGGGAGTGAGACTCACCCGGGTCATTCAATCCACAGTGCGACCATTACGTCCCTCGGGGCGCGGGCAGTGTGGGACCCGCGGATGGACGCCTCGAAGAGCCAAGTCGTACAACACCTGAACGAGACGGACAGGTGCGCACCGCTTCTCTTCTTCCGCCTCCCGCCGCACATCTCGGGACTGACTTCGTGTGTACCACAGTCTGGCGCACCTCTCGATCCGCGGCAGCCTCGTTGCGCCTCGCGACGCATGCTTGCTCTCGACCTCCGCACCGGACATCCGCCCCGGCAAGTCGAACGTCACGTACGTGGCCGCAACGTCGGTCGAGGACCCGCTCGTACCGGTACGTTCGTGTCCCCTCTTCGTGCCTCGCATGCGAGAGGCTGACAACCCCGCACGTTCGCAGCGCACCGGCAGCCGGACCAAGATCCACATCAACGGCTTCGCTATTCGCTCTCTCGCCCGCCCGCCCGACTTCGAGGCGCCGAATCCCGTAGCCGAGCTTCGTCCCGACGCTTCCCCGCCGACCCGTCCTGCTCATCGCCGTACCCGCTCGACCGCCTCGGTGCTCCAGAGCAACAGCGCTCTGCTCGGCACCATTCCACTCCCGCCCTTACCAACAGTGCCGTCCGAGAAGGGCTCGCCGCCGCCGCGGCCTCAGCTGCTCGGCTCGTTGACGCACATCGGAACCCTCACGACGGCGCAATCTCCTTCGGCCCCCGCTCCTCCGCCCCTCCTTCACACCATGTCCACGTACACCTCCGCGAGTAGCTCATACGGCGCCTCCATGGGCGCGAGCGACTTTGCCGGCCCGTACCCGCCCTTCCCGTTCCCGCCGCCGGGGCACGGCGCGCCTGCGCCAAAGCGGCCGTCGCTCACGCGGCCGCATTTCCAAGGCCCGGGCCTCGCAGTCTCGATGGTCGTGCGCGCGTCCGCGGGGCTCAACCTCCCGCAGACGACCGTGAACCAGCTCTCGGTCCTCCTCCCGCTCAATATCGCCGCCATCGGGCGCTTCCTCGCCGCGCACGGGTTCGCGCCGTACATCGTGCGCACCTGCGGCGGCGTCAAGGTCCGCGAGGAGGAGTTCGACGCGCAGGCGGGGCGGTACCGCGCGATCTTTACGGTCGCACCGCCGCCGGACGGCGAAGGCGCGGGCGGGGCGGACGACGCGCAGATCCGCTTCTTCGGCGGGGCGTTCGGCCGCGGGCGCTTCCACGTCGAGGTGCGGCACGTCGAGCCGGACGGGTGGCGCCTCGACTTTGACGTCCCGCCCGGGCCGGCGCAGGACGGTTGGCTCGCCCTCCACAAGGAGCGGGAAGAGATCGGCGGCGCGGGCAGCCGGCAGTGGAGCAGTCGGCTGATGGTGATGCTCCGCGGCGGGTCGGACGAGAACGACCCGCGCCAGGAGCGCAAGGGGTCGATTGCGTCGCTCCTCTCGCCTACCGACAGCGACGCGCCCGTGCCGCGCGACCCCGCGCTGCAGCCCGGCCCACTCGGCGGCTGCACGCTCGTCATCTCCCCCTCGGCGACGCAGCCCGGCCTCCCCGTCGTGGTCACGATCACGCGCTCGACGAGCGACTCGGCCGCGCTCCCGCTCGCGAAGATGCGCGGAATGTCGACTGCCCTCGCGCAGGCGTCGCAGATCGCCCTCGACGACTACTACTCGCTGTGCGACAGCGTCGAGGACCTCCTCGCGTGCGCGCGGGAGGGCGACGCCCGCGCCGACCTCCTCCTCCGCGGCGCGCGGACAGTCCTGCACGAGCTGGACGTCGCGTGCGAGCGCGAGCAGGCCAGCGCGGCGGTCGCAGCGGCGGCGGCGGCGTTTGCGAAGCGCGCGAGGAGGTCGTCCGTCGCGTCGAGCGTGTCGACGAGGAGGGATGGGAGTCAGCGCCGCGGGTCGGTCGACGCCATCACCTTCAACAGCCCGTTTCCGCGGCCGCGCAAGATCGCGCCTCCCTTCGTCGACGGACCCGCGCAATAGAGCTCCGTTGCGGTCTTTGCGACCGCTGCCGTCGTTGCGCTTTGTGCTACTTTCTCCGCACTCCGCCTCAACTTCCCTGCCTTGTCCTCGGCAGCTTCGCGCTTGCTTTTTCTGTTTTGCTGCTGTGCCTGCACATCCTTTAGCGATGTCTCAGCCGCAGGTGACCGGGCGTTCGTGCACGGACCCAGGCAGGAGGTCGACCTTGTCCTCCACCCCGCGCCGCCTCGCCTCTCTCCTTCTTTCTCCTCATGGAGCGATTCACCCCCCGCGCTGCCCCTCTCGGGCGTACCAAGGATCCACCGCCCCACGCCATCGACTCCCATCATGGCCCTCTCCCGCCCGCAACTCCCCTCGATCCGGTCCATTCCCGTCCTCGCGCAGCACCTCGCACCGCTCTCGCCGCCGCGCCCGTCCGCATCGCCCCTCTCCGCCGTCGAGACGATCGAGCTGCTCGACAGCGACGACGACGAGGACTTGCGGGAGGCGAGCGCGTCTGTGGAGGGCGAGTCCGGACCTTCCGAGGAGGGGGAGAGGGAGGTCAAGCGCGCGCCGGGCAGGGCAGGGAGGCAGCTGACGCAGCGTGCGTGTGCTCCTTGGTGCGTTTCTCCTCCTCTGCTAGCACGCCCGCGCTGACGCCCGTCCTCCTCGACAGCCAGGTACGCCTCCCCCACAACTGATGTCCCGCGACGAGCGCGCGAAAGCTGACCTTCCCGACATCTCCCGCGCGCACAGAAGTACCACACCCAGTGCTCCGAGGGCCCGAGGCCCTGCGCGATGTGCGAGCGCCGCAATCGCATTCACCTCTGCGTCGATGTGCCGGTCAGTCCTTCCTCGCGCTGCTTTGCCGCGGGTGCTCCAGCACCACCAGCTCAGCGTGAGGGCATGCCGTCTGACGCTCCTGCTCGCCTATGCAGAGGAAGCGCGCCGTCAAGCCGCAGGACGGCAAGAGACTCAACAAGGCTCGCCCGCCCCTCTCGCGCAAGTTCCCCGAGGCGCAGACGTGGTCCTCCAGCCGTCCCGGCTGCAGCGGCTCGTCGTATTCGCCCTACCCGTCTGCCCGCCCGGTCTCCTTCCACCGTCGCGAGCGGTCCGACGTCAACGCCCCTCACGCCTCGCCCCCGGCCAGCCCAACCACCAGCACTACTCTCGCCTGCCCCAGCCCGTCTCCTACCGCGTACCTCCGTCACCGAGCGCGTCGTCCAACGCCTCCACCGCGTCCTCTCTCACACCCGCCCTCCCTTCTTCCACCTCGTACGCCCGCCCGGCCCTCGAGGCTCTCCGTCGCCGCTCCTCGGGCGGTCACTCGGCCGTCGGCGCTGCGTCGTGCTCGGTCTCGCAGCCGCACCACCCGTACCCGACGTGGACGTACGAAGGCCGCCGCTCGTTCGCCTGAGCGCGCGCCCCTGCCCCCCTCTCCCGCCCGCACCCTCTGACCCTCTCCCCGGCTCCCCTAGTCGCTCTTATCGGTATCGCTGTCAGTCACGTGCTCACGACCCTCTTCTCCTCGCTTGTCACCCGCCCCATTGTCCCCTCCCTCCCCCATGTCCCGCCCCCATGTTCCGCCTCGTCCCTTCTGCTCCTGTCACGACTTCTTGTCCATCGTGTGATTCTTCAACCCCGCATGTAGATCTCCTCCTCCGCTCCTGTGTGATCCCGCCCGTAGATCCTGTTACCTATCGCTCACGACCCGCTCTCGTCCTTCGCCCTTCGGTGTAGCCCTTCCCTCCCCATCCAGCCTGCTGGAACTGAGGAACCTCATACTACACGACTCTACACAGCGCACTCACCGCGAGAGGACCTGCGCAATCGAGCCATCCGCCTCACCCTTGCTCCGCTCTTCGAGCTTCTTCTCCTCCGAGCTGACGCGCGCGACCCTGTCCTTCGCACCGAGCTCCGCCAGCGAGCCTGCAGGAGTGCGCACGTCAGTGTTGTGCGGGAGAAGGACGGGGAGGAGGAGCGCACCCTGCCGCGGGCCGTGGAAGACCTTGCGCATCCCGCACAGCCAAGACGCCGCGATCCAGACGATGACGATCCCGACGGCGACGGGGGCGTAGTTGAGCGTGTTGATGCCGACTGTGGGCGCGGAGTGTAGAGGGTCAAGACGACGAAGCGTGACAGGCGGCGAGGAGGGAGAAAGGCGAGTTAGGAAGGTCAGCGCGTTGCGCAGGTCTGAGCGACGAGGGCGAGCGTACCCGGATTTGCGGTAGGGAGACAGAAGACGACGGTGATGAACGCAACGTAGGTCGTCGCGATCAAGGCCACGGGACTGTGTGAGCGAGAGAGTGAGCGCTGGGCGGAAGCGGGAGGCAACTCGGCGAGACGAGACGCACCGGCTGAGCGCCCCGAGATGGAATGGGCCGCGCACTTCGCGGAAGCGCTTCTGGCCGAAGCCGGCAATGGCGATGGGGATGGCGTAGGAGATGTAGAGGCCGCTGCGGCACGGAGGTCAAGTCAGCGGGGTCGCCCAAGGTGTGCCTTGCTAAGCTGGAAGCGGGACGCAGAGCAAGCAGAGGGATATACTAGAAGAGCACAGAGCAAGGAGCGGGCGTACATGGTTGCGATGGACGTGACCGCTGTGAAGGCGACGCTGCTGCCGAGGGACGGAAGGGCGAGGATGAAGGCGAGGACGACGGCGAGCCAGACGGTGCGAAGCGGCGCCTGCGTCCGCTTGTCGACGTACACGAACCAGCGCGGAATGCCCGCGTCGCGGGCGAACGCGTAGTACATGCGCGAGTTGGAGGTGATGCTGAACGTGCCGCAGAGCGTTACGCAGCAGATGATGAATGCCATGGCAACTGTCGCGCCTGTCTTGCCGAAGACGTCGATAAAGATCTCGAGGACGGGCTGATCCGAGTTGACCGCCCGCTCGAAGCTCTGCATGGAGAAGAGGAGCGAGAGGAGGTAGAAGAGCCCAAACAGGGCGGACGCGCCGACAGAGATCAGGACGCCGAGCGGCGCAGCGCGACCAGCATCGGCGGTCTCCTCGGCCATGTGGGCGGAGGCGTCAAAGCCCGTGATCGTATACTGCGCGAGGAGGATGCTGCCGGCTCGACTGGGTCAGGACGCGCGCGGACAGCGGGCGGAGGGCAGGAAGCACCCTGTGAGAGCCACGTAGGCAGGGGAAGCGCGCACGCTCCATCCCGGGTCGCCAGAGCCGTCGTAGAAGGTCCCAAAGACCTCCTTGGCGGAAAGGTGCGTCGGCGCTTTCGCGAGGACGCCGACGCCGAGCGAGAAGACGCCCACAGAGTGAAGGAGGATGGAGAGGCGGTTGAGGTGAGCGAGAAGACTGACGCTGACGGAGTTGACGGCGCCGGCGAAGAAGAGGAGGCCTGCGTGGATGCCGATGATGCGAGCCGGGCTGCTCTCGAAGCCGTGTAGGCTCGCAAGGGTCGCAACTGGTCGACCAGTACGATGAGCACGAGCGAGCAGGCAGTAAAGCACGCAACGCACTCAGGTTCGAGTTTCCGAAGACGATTCCTGTGGTGACGGCGGCCTGGCCGAGAAAATTGAACCAGCCCGTCGCGTATGCAGCAAAGCTGCGCGCATTCCAGTACACAATGAGTGATCAGGTCCGCGCACAGCGAGAGGGTGGTGCGCACGCGCTGTAGCGAGGCCGAGCAAGCAGCGCAGCCCAGTGCATGGGTCCGCCAGCTGAAGGAACGGCCGAGACGACCTCCGCCATGGAAGCGGCGACGAACCTGAGCAGAGAGAACTGTCAGCATGCGCTTCTGCCTGGAGGGCCGGAGAGAGACGCACATGGTCATGAAGGATACGCAGATCCAGCCGACCGCCATCACGCCCGGCCCGCCGTTCGTCAAACCCAGCAGGAACGAAGTGGTGATGCCCGTGCATACGGAGATCACGCTGAAGCTGCTGCCGAAAGACTCGAGGGTCGACCAGCCGCGCTTGAGGTCTGCGCAGGAGCGGTAAGTCGCGAGAAGGGAGGACGGAGGCCAATAGCACGCACCCTGGTCGTAGCCCAGCTCATGCAGGCGGTCTGCGTCCTGCTTCGAGCGTACGGGCTGCGCTTCGACGTTCGTGTTGTGCTCGGTGAGCATGATCGCCGGTGGGGCCGCAGAGTCGAGGCGAGGTGAGGCGGATGTGAGGAGGTACGGGCGGAGCGGTGTCAAGCGGCGCCAGCGAGCCTGAGGAGGCGCACTGGAGAAGGTAGAGCGCAAGGGCGGCGGGCAGGAGGAGAACGAGCGTCGTTATCACCAGCGGGCGGCGACCCTTGAGGTGGGGGCGGACGCTAATCCTGGCGGAGATGGCTCCGAATCGCGCTGGCAAGCGCTGGGCCGTCGTCCCGAACTGTCTTTAGAGCGCTTCGTGCGCGAAGGTGATCTGCGGGAGCTGTGTGTGTGCGCTCAGGCCAACTCAGGCTGATGGGAAGCTCGGGAAGAGGCTGAGCAGGGCGGCGGAGCAGTCTAGAGGGCTACGAGCGGGCAGGCGGGGCGCCCCATCGCGGGGCAGCCAACGCCTCGAACGGCGGGCACGGGTGTGAGGGGCAGGAAGGAAAGCGCGAGCCCGGCCGGGACGACGGGAACTCGGAATGGTTGACCTTCTCAAGCGAGAGATCATCCATCCTGCACGTATTCGCCTGTGCCCGGGCGTGAAATGAGGGTTCCCACGCGCTCTGAGGCACAGTAAGTCGACACTGGGCGCTGCTCGCGCGAGGAGGAGGACGAGAAGGTGAGACACCCTCCTCGACCACGGCTTGCACGGCGGTGCTCGGTTCGGCGGCGTGTTGTACAGTATGTAGCTGAGTGAAGCCGGGGAGCTCTGCAGCAGAAGCTGCGCAGCGCGCTGACTGACCTGTTTGACGTGAAAAAGGCACGTGCGCGCGGACCCACGAGTCGCCGCGCTTGGCCGCGCCACGCCCCTCTCCTTCCTCCCGCTTGCACGCGAGGCGCTGGCGCTTGCCTGCTCGCCGGCATGCTCGCGACGCTCGTCGGCCGCGGTTGCCGCTGCCGCTGCCGCACTGCGCCCAGTCCATGCTCCCTTGTCCGCGCACGCCTTGCCCGCAGTTCTCCCCCGAGCGTCTCGGCCGCGAGCACGCCTTTGACGACGACGGTGGGTTGCTCCGCCGCAGCGCTTTGCACCATCGCAGGCGTCGAGGAGGTGCTCTGGCGGCTGCAGGGCCGGATGTCAAGATGCTTCTGCGCCCACCGTGCTTCTCTCCTGCACCGCTCCATCTTCGCTAGCCCCGCACGCTCCGCTCGAGCACTCCGCCATGTCTGCTCCTGCCATCGCCGAGTATGGCTCCCAGGACCACCTCGGTGCGCAGCGCTGGACTCATCCTCCTCGACGCCGGCGCTGACACTGCATTGCCCGCAGACTCGAAGGAGAAGCTCGACTCGCCGGCCCCCTCCTCGCTCGCACATGTCGACGAGGTTCCGCAGAAGGACTGGACCGACGAGGAGGAGAACGCCGTCCGACGGAAGGTACGCGGCGACTTCCGCTCACTTCCGGCCCATCGCTGACCTCGCGACGCTGCCTGCAGCTCGACTTCATCCTCATGCCGTTGCTGATGCTCGGCTTCTTCATCTTCCAAATCGAGCGCGGCAATATCTCGAACGCCCTCACCTCGACCCTCCTGAAGGACGTTGGCATCGACCAGGACCAGTTCAACACCGGGCAGGGCCTCCTCTACCTCGGCATTGTCCTCCTTGAGATCCCGTCGCAGGTCGTCCTCCAGAAGGTCGGCCCCGCCCGCTGGATCTCCGTCCAGATCCTTGCGTTTGGCCTCGTCGCGACTTTCCAGGCATGGATGAACGGCTACGGCAGTTACCTCGCAACGCGCATCCTCCTTGGCGTCACAGAGAGCGGCTACATCCCGGATCCCTCTACACCATCTCGATGTGCGTCCTCTCCCATTTTTGTGTGTTGCCCTCGCTCACATCCTCGCGCTTTCAGGTTTTACAAGCGGAGCGAGCTTGCGGCCCGCAACGCCTCCTTCTTCCTCGGCTCTGGTCTCGCCTCCGCCGTCACTGGTCTCTTCGCGTACGGCATCCTCCGCCTCGACGGCATCCACGGCTACGCCGGCTGGCAGGTACACGCTCTTCCTCTCCCTTCGCCCCTGGAACTCCCCTGACCGACTTCCCTGCACAGTGGCTCTTCATCATTGAGGGCAGTCTCGCATGCGGCATCGCCTTCCTCTTCTTCTTCCTCCTCCCTGCGTCGCCCGCCTCGCCCGCGCCGTTCCTCTTCCCGCGCATGCCCTACTTCACCGAACGCCAGAAGTACATCCTTCGGCAGCGTGTTATCCTCGACGACGCGCAGAAGGTCAATTCGGCGTCGCACATCGGGCTCAAGGCCATCTGGGGCACTCTCAGCAACTGGCGCGTTTGGCCGCACGTCCTCATCGCCATCTGCCTCATCTCCCCAACGGGCGCGATGGGCACCTACACGCCCACGCTCGTCAAGTCGTTCGGGTTCGAGACGCTCAAGGCCAACGCACTCAGCTCCGTCCCCGGTTGGATTGGCCTCTTCATGACCTTCTCGTTCGGCGTCATCAGCGACAAGACGGGCCGCCGTGGCCTCACGACCATCGCCGCCATCGGCTGCTTCTGGTTGTGGTGGGTCGTGTTCCAGAGCTTCTCGCTCACGTCGAACAAGTGGCTCAAATACGCGTTCCTGGTACTCGTCCAGGTGCGCGCTCCTAACTCTTCTTCCCCGCGCGTCGTCGCTCATTCCTCCGGTTCCTCTGCCCGCAGGGTTTCAACGCCGCGTACCACCGTGCGTCTTCTCCTCACCCGCTTCTACGGCTCGTTCCTGACGTGTTCTTCCCCTTCGCAGCCCTCAACGCCTCGTGGCTGTCGCTCAACCAGGTCACGCCGCAAGAGCGCTCGATCGCCATGGCATGCTTCGTCAGCGCCGCAAACGTCGGCGGCGCCGTCGGCTCGCAAGTGCGTCCGCCCTTCCCCCTCCCCGCCTCTCCAACTCGCGCTCACCCTCTTCCCGTTCGCGCAGATTCTCCGCAAGGACGACGCGCCGACGTACCACCGCGGCTTCCGCGTCTGCGTCGCGCTCGCGTCTCTCGGCCTCGCGACCGCGATCGCGCAGCACGTGCAGTACCGCCTGTCGAACAAGCGGCTCGAGGCGAAGCGCGCAGAGCTTGGCCTCGATGCGGAGAAGGCGGACCGCGGGCTGCTGGACGAGGTCAGGAGGCCGTATGTCGCTTAGAGGGCTAGAGGGTAGACTGCTGTGCCTCGTTTGTGTATCGACGAGATGGGTTTTGTGCCGGTTCACCGCGTCGAGGAACGAGAAGGGAAGCTGGTCGCTGAGCGAGCATGCTGCAGCGGAGAGCCCCGGAGCGTTGAGGTCGTCGACGTCCCCAAGCGCAGAGAGCGAAGCGCGCTTCTTTCGAGGCGAGCGAGAACTCCAGCGACAGAGCGAAGCGCGCTTCTTTTGAGCGGCGAGCGAGAACTCCAGCGACAGCAGGAGGAACAGAAACATGAACTCGCGATTGCCCATCTACCCCTTCCGCACGACTACAGTAGCGGTGTCCGCTCTACACCCGGGCGGCGTCGACGAGGATCATCGGGAAGTAGGCGTTCGGGTCGTGGGGCGGCTGCTCCTGCGACGCGTGCCACCTGCAGTTGCTCGTGCGTCAGTCGCAAACAGGGAGAACGAGCAAGGAGCGGGTACGCACTTGACCTTGATACCAGGGGGCTTTGGCGGGCGGAAGCCCGTCGCGGCGACGGAGGACGGGGTGGAGTAGAGCGAGGCGAGGGAGGGGGCGGGCGCGTCGGCCGTGAGCGCGGTGGTCTTGTCGCTCTCGGCAGCGTGGACGGGCGGGAGGCTGCGCGCGCGCACGAGCGTCAGTCGAGGACGCAGCAGAGTGTGCATGAAGGGGGACGCACGCCTCGAAGCCGCCCTGGGCGATGAGAAGGCGGGCGAGCTCGTCCTGGGTGACGACCTCGGTCTTGGGGTACATGCGGCGGAAGTCGCGCTTGTAGTAGGGGTTCTGCGCGACGTCGGACGCCTTGGACGACGGGACGGAGAACTTCTCCGGGCGCGACGCGGGTTCGGGCTGGCGGTTCTCGCGGGGGAGGGGGTTGCCCGACGACGAGTCACTGCGCGCGCGGAGCGGTTGTCAGTCGCTGTGTACTTGAGCTGTCGAGCTGTGTGAGTGCATGGGAAGGCGCAGCGGCCCTGTGAAGCGATCCGGGCAGCCGATGAGGGGGGAGGTGTGCGATGAGGTCGAGGAGAGCGACGGCGGCGCGGAGCGAGCGACTGCGTGCACAGCGCATTGCTTTGATAGAGAACCTGCGCTACCGCCCGCTGCGATGCTGCCCAGCCTGCAGCCGCACCCGCATCACCGCGTCGTCGCCGATTGAGCGCACCGGCCCAACTCGCCCACGTCGCCCCGCCGCACGCTCAGCGATAGGCTGTGCGGCTGACCCCACCTCACGAGCAAAGGAGGGCGCAGGAGAGGGACGCACGGGTTGACGACGATGGCGCGGCGGATCTTGGTCCAGAGCGGGGTCTCGTCGCTCGAGTGGTACGCGAACGGGTCGGCGGTGAGCTTCTGGCGCAGGACGCGCGTCGAACGGAGAGCGGCGGCCATCCTGAGCGAGTCGGTTCCTGCGGGAGGGAGGGAGCGGTGGTGCGGAGGACAGCCGCGTCGAGCCAATCCCCGGGGCTTGACCACCGCGACCACCCTCTTGCTCCTTCTGTGCGCTTCCTGCTAGGCTGTACTGCTCGCCTGAGAACTGGCCAGACGGGGAGGGACTGGCTCGCGCTGCTCCCGCTTCTCCTCATCCTCGCCTCGTCCTGCTCCCCTGCTCGCCGCCTCTCGCCCGCTATGCTCGCTACCGTCTCTCTACCTGCAGGGCACGGCGCGTCAAGCAAAATCGACTGCACTGCAAGCGCGCCCCACCATTCTCCGCAAACCCTCAAGCGGTGAGCAAGTCCGCGACCACCGGCCCGGGGACGACCCTCTCGCCGCTCCTCACGCGCTCCATCTGGCGCGTCCACGCCTCGGACGCCTTGAACGTCCTCCAGTCGCGGTTCGCATACGCGTAGAGCGCGGCACGTCGGGGAACGCCGCCGCGAAGGGAGGAAGATCTCGGCGGTGACGACGCGGGGGAGAGCTGGGCGGTGAGGTTCGAGAGCGCGAGGGCGCGCAGAGAGGGCACGTCGAGGAAGTCGGCAAGGCGGTAGAGCAATTTGGGCGAGGCGGGGACCGGGAGCGACGGGTCGTCCGCGAGGCGTGAGACGAGGTACGCGCGCTTGCCGGTCGCGGCGGTCGTCCCGTCGTCGTCGGCGTAGCTCGAGGTCACCGGAGAGAACGAGACGTGGCCAGTGCAGGCCCACGCGAGGAAGGCCTGGACGGTCGTGTACGCGTGCGAGGAGAAGTCAAAACTCGAAAAAGGCAAAGTCGGCGGGAGGGACGGTCGAGGCGGGCGTGCGGGCGAACTTGTCGGCCTCGTCGTCCGAATCCTCGAGGTCTTGCTGGTCCGTGCGCTCGGCAGCGTGACCGTCGGAAGCGGTGCAGGACTCGCGCTGAGAGAGGGTGAGCTTCTCCGACTCGCGGAAGCCCGACTGAAACAGGTCGGCAAAGAACGGCGAGACCGACGAGAGCAGCGCCGAGTCCGACCAGAGCTCGTGGACGACCTGGCCCCGTCCTTCCTGAAGACGAGGCGGACGTCGTTGGGGAGCGGCGAGCTGCTGAACTCTGCAGACCGCGCGACCGGTTATTCGCGCAAGAAGGTGGCGGAGAGAGGGCTCGACGCACTGCAGAACGCCTTGAGCGAATTCTGCACGGCCGCATCGTTCTCGTTGACCTTTATGTTCGAGTCGTCCGGGTGGGGGAGGTGGACGATGCTGAGGCGGACGAGGTAGGAGGCAAGCGTCTCGGCCACGAATCTGCCCTGGCTCGCGGCCTCGGTCTCGAAGAGTTCGTTCCATGGCACCGCGAAGACCTGACTGCCCGGGTTGTTCTCGGCGGCGGCTTCGTCGTCATGCGGGAGCAGGGTGTTTTGCCCGTCGCGTAGACCCAGAAGACCTCGACGTGGTACATGACGCCGTCGGGCTTCGTGCTCCACTCCAGGCTCGCCGTGACGACCTCGTAGTCGTATGGATACGAGGTCACGCGGAGCATCGCGCTGGAGTTGAGGTCGGCGACGGCGTTCTGCAGACTGAGGCGGTCTCGCCTGGCTAGGGCGAACATGGGCTCGTTGATGTGCCAGTCGTACTCGGTGACTTCGCACACGCGCTTCTTCGACTGGATGTACATGACTGTGCGCGAGGGGACGTTGAAGCGATGAGGAGGGAGGGGCGTGCGCGCGGACGGGAAGGCGTAGGACTCGTTCGAGGCTGCCTTGCGGGTCTGTATCGAGCTTGCGAGCAGTGCAGTAAGCTCAGCAGGGCAGTTGAGCAAGAGCAGCGGATGTGGGCAGAGCCAAGGAGCGGGCGCACCCCTCGTCGCCGTCGTCCTCTCTCACCCGATGGAGCGAGACGCACGATGAGCCGCGCGAGTACCGTCCAGTTCATCCTCGACGAGGTGCGCCTCTCCCCGCTGCCCCCAGCCCAAACTCGCTCATCTCCCCACATCCTCCCGCAGGAGTCGGCATCGCACTCGTCTGCAACAGAGTCGCTCCTCGGCAGAGTACCCTCGCCAAGTCACCCGCACTCGCATCAGTACCCACCCGCCGCGGCAGACCCTACAAGCGACGACGACGGTGAGAAGGACGGCCGTTCCTCGTCGCGCAACATCGGCCTTCCCGCCGCGGCACACGTCGCAGTGCGGATCCCGACCCGCGAGCAGGTGCTCCTTGCCAAGCGATCACCCCGCGAGCGGCCGCGACACTGGACCTTCGTCGGCGTCGGACTTGCGGCGCTCCTCGGCGCGGCGTGGACGCTCACCTATCTCCTCAGCCTCGGCAGTCGTTTCGGCGGACAGCCCAGGATGCAGGTCATCTTGATGATCAGCGACGGCATGGGCGCGTCCTGACCCTCGTTTGTTCGTCGGCCCTTCGCTGATCCTCCTCTCACGTGAACAGGTCCCGCGAGTGAAACGATGGCGCGTTCCTACGTCCAGTACCTCTACTCTACCAACTCCTCAACCTCGGGCTTCAAGCGGTCGCTGCTCAACGAGACGGCGTTTGCGGACCTCGCGAGCGGGTACCGCGGGCGACCCGAAGGGTCGGGGTTGCCGCTCGACGATATCCTCGTCGGTACCTCGCGGGTGCGTCCCTGCTCCTCACCCGCACACGGTTTCAGCAGGACTGACTCGAGCGAAACAGACACGCTCCTCGAACTCGCTCATCACCGGTTCGTTCGCTCACTCCCTTCTCTACCACGCACGCTCACCCCGCTGCGCAGACTCCGCCGCTGGCGCAACCGCCTTCTCCTGCGCGCTCAAGACCTATAACGGCGGCATCGGGCTCACGCCGTCGCTCCAGCCGTGCGGCACCATCCTCGAAGCCGCAAAGCGGCAGGGCTTCTTCACCGGACTCGTCGCAACCTCGCGCTTGACGCACGCCACGCCCGCGAGCTTCTACGCGCACGTCCCCGACCGCGACCTCGAGGGCGCGATTGCGCGCTTCCTCGTCGGCGAGGCGGGCACGGCGCTCAAGGGCTTGCCGGTGGACATCGCGCTCGGGGGAGGCGGGTGCTACTTCCGCCCGAACGGGACGAGCGGGAGCTGCAGGGAGGATGGGGAAGACCTCCTCGAGAAGGCGAGGGGAAGGGCGTGAGGGTGCTCGAGGGGATGGCGGCGCTCAGGGCGTACAAGGAGGAGGACGCGCAGGACGCGCCGGTTCTGGGACTGTTTGCCGACGACGTGCGCCTCTCCTCCTCAGTCACTCTTCGAATCCGCTGCTGACGACGCACACGTGTAGCACATGTCGTACGAGATCGACCGGGAAGTTGCGACAACTCTCGCCGAGGAGCAGCCGAGCTTGCGCGAGATGTGCGTCTCTTCCCTCCCCTCACCCGTTGCCGACTGGTCGCGAGAGAGCATTCGCTCATGCTATACCGTTCGCAGGGCCACGCACGCTCTGCAATACCTCTCCAGGCGCGGTTCACGCGGGAAGGGCTTCTTCCTGATGATCGAGGGCAGCCGCATCGACATGGCCGCGTGCGTCTCCCCATGCTCCTCGCTGCCCTGCACTGACCCGCCGCCCCCGAAGGCACAACAACGACCCCGTCGGGCACGTCTACGACATGCTGGCGTACCACCAGACGGTGCAGTACGTCCGCAAGTGGGTTGAGGAGCAGAACGACGCAGGGACGCCGACGATGCTCATCAGCGTGAGCGACCACGAGACGGGCGGGCTCGCACTCGGGAGGCAGCTGGGCGAGGCGTACCCGGAGTACCTGTGGTGCGTTGCGCTGTTCCCGCTTCCCTCGCTCACGAGGGGATCGCTTCCTTTCCGCGAGGTTGGCCCTGCCGATGTCACTGATCTGGTTCCTCTTCCCGCAGGTACCCCGACATGCTCGCCAACGCAACGCACTCGACCTCGTACCTCGGAGCGCTCTTCGCCTCGCAGTACCCCGCCGCGACGCGCGAGTGGGTCGTCTCCGAGCTCTTCCTCAAGGGTCTCGGCATCACCGACGCCGCGAGCGCGGAAGTCGACGCGGTGTGGATGGCGAGGACGGACGCGTATCGCGCGAACCGTGCGCTGGCGGATGCGGTGCGTTTCGCGCGCTCTCGCCCCTGAGGGCGTTGTGCACTGACGAACGGAGGGCAGATCTCGCGCAGGGCGCAGGTCGGCTGGTCGACGGCGGGGCACTCGGGCGTCGACGTGAATCTGTATGCGGCAGGGTGCGTCTTCCCCTCTCCGCCTTCTCAAGCTGCAGGAGGCCCACCGTCTCTCCCGCCGCGCAGCTTCAACTCGACGGGATTGACGGGGAACGTCGAGAATACCGACATCGGCGAGCACATCGCGCACAACATGGTGCGTTCGCCCCTCCCGCTCTCCCGCTCGCACCTCCTCCCTCGCTTCCTTCCCGCCTTGCCGGGGCCCCCTTCTGCTTTACCTTCCCATGCTCCAAGCGCCCATTGCTTCATCCTGCACGCCCCCTCGCCCCCAGTTGAGCGAGTGCATGCTGACCGGATTGTCCGCTTCTCTGTCGACAGGGGCTGAACTTGGAGGGCAAGCTCCTCTCGCTGCCCACCGCGCCTGCGCGCCAGCTGACGCTCCCCTCTCGCGCGCAGTGGTGACCATCGAGCTGGGGAAGGGCGTGAAGAGCTGGTTCGACGCGAGTGCAGGCAACGGGACGAGCCGTACGAGCGGGCTGCAGCACTACCACGGCGACTTCTAGCCGGCGCAGAGGAGCGTGTAACGAGTATCTCGAGTATATGCTTGCTCCCGATCCTGCACGTCGGTGGCGAGACCGAGGCGGTGGGGGTCAGCGTGGCTTGCGTCGCGCGCCTCTCTCCCTCCTTCCCACCACTCCCCCTCGCCTTCCCCCGCTCTAACCTCTCTTCAAGCCACTTCAAGCAACCAAGCAGCACTCGCCATGTCCGCTCCCGCGCCCCTCACTCTCGGGCACCCGCAGGAGGAGGTCCAGCAGTCGTCCTCGCCGCCGTCGCCCTCGTCCCGCCGCGGCCTCCTCGCGGGCGTCCGCTCTGTCGCCTCGACGGTGAGCTTCCCACTCCCTCGCTCGATCCCGCGCTCGTCCGAGCCCGCCCTGACGCTTCCTGCTGCGCTCCGAAGACGCTCTCCATCGCGCACGCGGCCCTCGCCGAGACGGAGCCCGTCCAGCTCGCGCACGAGGCTGCGCACGAGAGCAAGCACGCGCTGTACTCGCTCCTCGACTCGCTCAAGTCCAACACGCTCGCCAAGGGTGCGCTTCCCCTCCCGCCCCTCTCCTCGCCGCTCCGCGGACTCTCCTGATCTCCCTCCCTCGCATGCACTCGCCTACAGATGCCATCGGCATGATCCAGACGGGCGCGCAGCAGGTTCAGGCCGTCGACGACCGCAAGTTCCTCCTCGAAGACGTGCGTCCGCTTCCCTCTCCCTCCCTCTGAACTTGAGAAGGCTAACCTCCGCGCCTTCTCCTTCCTCGCCTGCGCCCGCAGGTCGTCGACCTCCTCAGCAAGCTCCCGCCCGGCGCGCCTATCGGCGCCGTCCTTCAGAGCGCGTTCCTCCGCATCCTCTGGGAGGACATCCCCAAGCCGCCCGCGACCCTCGTCGGCGAGTACCGCTACCGCGCCTCGGACGGCGGCAAGAACAACATCATGCTCCCGGACCTCGGCAAGGCGGGGATGCCGTACGCGCGCAGCGTGCCCAACATCCACGCCTTCCCCGAGAACCTCCCCGACGTCGGCGTCGTGTTCGACGTCCTCCTCAAGCGCGACAAGTTCGAGCCGCACCCGAGCGGGATCTCGTGCGTCTCAGTCATCCACCTTGCCGTCGTGCCGGTGCGCTGACCGCCCCGCGCCTGCGCAGGTCGCTGCTGTTCGGCTTTGCGCAGCTCATCACGCACAGCATTTTCATCACGGACCCGCAGGACCCGAACATCAACCTCGCAAGCAGCTACCTTGACCTCAGCCCGTTACGTGCGCCTCTGTCCTCTCACCCTCCCTCTCGTCGTCGCCTGCACTTTGCCTTCGCCCGCTCCTCCTCTCATACGCTCCGCTTCACCTCGGCGAGACTGACCGTCGCGTGCACGCGCGCAGGGCAACAACGCCGAGGAGCAGCAGCGCGTCCGCACGGGGCAGCAGGGGCTCATCCACCCCGACGTGATCGCCTCGAAGCGCATCTTCCTCCTCTCGCCGAGCTGCGTCGCGCTCGCCGTCCTCTTCTCCCGGTTCGTCACCTCCCTCTCTCCTCCACCCGCCCGTCCAACGCTTCCTTCGCGCGCGCAGCAACCACAACTGGATCGCGCGCCGCCTCGTTGAGATCAACGAGCAGGACCGCTACCAGCCGTGGGAGTCGCTCAGTGCCGAGCAGAAGGACGCGCAGGACCTCGACATCTTCAACACGGCGCGCAACATCAACTGCGGCTGGTTTGTAAACGTCATCTTCCAGGTGCGCCTCTCCATCCTCTCCCTCTCCTCAAGCCGCGCTGACCCTCGTTCGCCTCACCCGCCCGCCCGCAGGACTACATCCGCACGATCCTCAACATCTCGCGCACCGACTCGACGTGGTCGCTCGTGCCGACCGGCGAGATCAAGACGCTCATGGGCCGCCTCCCGCGCGGCGAGGGCAACCACGTCTCGGTCGAGTTCGACGGTGCGCCCCCTCCCTGTCCCCTTTGCGAGCGCCGCTGACGCTTCTCGAGTGAACGCAGTCCTCTACAGGTGGCACATGGCGTCGAGCGAGAAGGATGTCAAGTGGCTCGAGGGCGTCATGAAGCGCTGGAACAGCGGCAAGGACTTCGGCAAGGTGCGCCTCGTCCTCGTTGTCTTCGTCGAAAGCGAAGTCGACCGAGCTGATGCCCATCTGTCTCCCTCCTGTCCGTCGACGCCGCCGTGACCGCCCGCAGATGACCAAGCAGGACTTCCTCGTTGCGGCCAAGGCGGCGCTCGACGACATGGGCGACGACGCGACCAAGTGGGAGTTCAACAACTTCAAGCGCAACGAGTCGGGCGCTTTCGGTCCGCCGCTCTCCCCTCCAGCACTCGCTCAATCCGACTCATGCTGACCTCCTGACCCTCGCCCGCAGCGACGAGGACATCGTCAAGACGCTCTCCGAGGCGACGGACAACATCGCTGGCGCGTTCAAGGCGCGCGGTGCGTATCCGCCCCTGCTCACCCCTGCCTTCCCAAGCTGACTTCACCGCGCGCAGCCATCCCCGAGGTCATGCGCGCCATCGACATGCTCGGCATGGAGGCCGCGCGCAAGACGTGGCGCTGCTGCTCCGTTAACGAGTGCGTCCCCTCGCTCCTCGCGCTCTCGCACCCGTTCATCCTCCGCCCCGCGCAGGTTCCGCCGCTTCCTCGGCCTCAAGGAGTACAAGACCTTCGAGGAGTGGAACCCGGACAAGGACGTCGCGGCCGCGGCCGAGCGGCTCTACAAGCACGTCGACAACCTCGAGCTGTACCCGGGCCTGATGGCCGAGCAGCCCAAGCCGAGCATGGAGGGGTCGGGCCTCGCGCCGGGCGTGCGTCCCCTTCTTCCGCCTCCCCGTCTCGAGCTCATCGTCCGCGCCCGCAGTACTCGATCTCGCGCGCCATCCTCTCGGACGCGATCAGCCTCGTTCGCGGCGACCGCTTCGTGCGTTCCTCCCTGCCTTTCCCTCGCTCTTGCGCTGACGCTCCCCGCGCGCAGTTCACGACGGACTACAATGCGGGCAACCTCACGTCGGCGATGTGGAACGACCTCAAGCCGGAGCTCGACAACGGCGCGTTCGGCGGCTGCCTCGGCAAGGTGAGTACCCGTCTCTCCCTCCTCGCCCGCCGCTGACCCGCCCGCCCGCCTGCAGCTCATCCTCCGCCACTTCCCCGACTTCTACACGTACAACTCGACCTACGCGCTCTTCCCCTTTCGACGCCGCACACGACGAAGGACAACCTCAAGCGCATCGGCATCGAGGACCAGTACGACCTCCGCCGTCCGTCGAACCCGCCTAACTGGCGCACCGTCAACCGCTACGACCAGGCGAAGACGATCCTCAACGACGAGACGCGCTTCTCGAACGTCTACGGCCCGGCGCTCGAGGAGGTCACGCGCTACAAGCAGCCGTCGATCCTCTCGTACCTTCGCCGCTCGGACAGCACCAAGACGCGCGAGTCGTTCTCCGACATTCTCCAGCTCGCGCTCTTCCCGTCGCACTGGGCGCAGACGGCCATGCTTGAGATCGGCGACATGACCAAGGCGCACCTCAAGCGCAAGACGTGGAGCTACGGGGAGCGCAAGTTCCGCGTCGACCTCGTCGGCGACGTCGCCGTCCCGGTCGCCATGGAGTACCTCGCCGACCTGTTTGGCATCCCGCTCAAGACCAAGTCCAACCCGTTCGGCCTCTTCACCGTCGACGGGCTCTACGAGGCGCTCAGCGACCTCTACACCTTCGTCTACCTCAAGTGCGTGCCCCTCCCGCTCCCCTCCTCCTCCCTATCCGCGCTGACCTCCAACCCTCGCGCGCAGCTTCGACCCGACGATCGGCTTCAAGCTTCGCGACCGCGCGATGAAGCACAGCGAGATCCTCCGCGGCATCATTTTCATCCGCCTCGGCCAGGTGGACTTTGTCCCCGACATCGCCGCCAACCTCGTCAGCGACATCAAGCGCGCGCTGACGGGCAAGGGCTCGGGCGGGTACATCCTCTCGGATCGCGCGCGCAAGCTCTACCAGCGCGTCACGCAGAGCAACCGCCCGACCGAGGAGCTCGCCGGCGTCCTCCTCATCGCGCTCATCCGCCTCGTCCAGGTCGTCCCGCGTGCGTCCCCCTCCCTCTCTCCTCTCCTCGCGCTCCCGATTGACTCGTCTCGCCCCGCCCGCAGAGACGGCCAACGCGGTCGACTTCTTCCTCGGCCCCGAGCGCAAGCCCGAGCTCCGCGAGATCTGCAAGCTCGCGCAGTCCCAGGTCAGCGTCGCGAGCGACACGCCCATCTTCGTGCGTCCCCCCTTTCCCCCTTCCTCTCTCCGCGCTCACGCTTTCCTGTCCCCGTGCAGCGCCACATCCAGGAGGCCCTCCGCCTCCAGCCGTCGGTCACGGGCGTCGCGCGCCTCGTCGAGTCGAGCGCCGGCGTCGAGGCGGGCGAGCAGCACGCGCCGGCGTCGCAGCTCCTTTGGATCGACCTCGCCGCGTGTGGCCGCGACGAGAAGGCGTTCTCGAACCCGGAGAAGGTCGACATCGCGCGCTCGCCCGAGCTCTACAAGCCGCTCGAGAAGGCCTCGTGCGTCGTCAACAGTGCGTCGTCCCCCCTCCTTCCTCCTCCCCTCCGCAATGCTGACCCCCTCCCGCGCGCGCCCGCAGACTCGGGCGAGTCGTACAACCTCCCGCTCGTGACGGGCATGGTCCGCGAGCTCTGCACGTACAACACCCCGTCGCGGCCGGCGGGGCCCGAGGGCGAGCTCGGCACGACGACGGGGCCGAAGGGCATCCGCTGCTACGCGCGCGAGGAGGGCGCGGGCCCAACGGCGTTCCCCGGGAGCATGGTCGTCAACTTCCAGGGGACCGGCGAGAGGGGTTAGGGGAGGGCGATACGAGGAGGACGCGCTTGAGGAGGAGGGAGGAGTTGCTTGAACCGCTTAGCTTGGAATACACGGCCTGTCGCTTGGATTCGCTGTGCGCCGTGCGACGGAATGAGGGGGAGCGAGAGGCGAGCGCGATGCTTGCTTTCCGGTCGACCTTCCCAAGTAGCGCTTCCCTTCCCTCGTGCTCTCGTGGCGTCCTGCAAGCACAGTCAAAACGTACTGCACTGTAAGGCACTTCTCTCTGCTCAGCCCCGCGCGCATCGACTTCTGCGGGCGTCTAGGCGAGGTCAGCTGGATGAGGAAGAGGGGGAGGCTTGGAGGGCAAGGTCAACGCACAGCTTCTGCGCACTGACTGCTTCGGCAACCTCCATCATCGCCAGTGCGCCTGAGGAGCTCTCCTGGCCACGCGCGCGCTCCTGCGCCTCCTTCCACCCGTCCGAGACGCGCACCTCGCCCCACTTCTCGGCGATGAAGCGCACGACCGTCTTGCGGACCTCGTCGCACGTCGCGCTCCTTGCTCGGGTGACTATGTTCGAGACTGGCCACGCCGACCGAGTATGCGGTATGTATGTGCGACCGGCGGGGACGATGCTCTGATATGTCTTCAAAGGACGAAGCAGCGGCGCGACCGCGACTGACTGTACAGGGTTTTGACAAGTCCCGTCGATGGATAGGGCAGCGCGTCACGATGAGTGCGCGGGAAACCAGAGCAGATGCGCGCTGACGTGAAGGCGCTGCGCCGATCTGGCGAGAGCGACGGGAGGAGGCCGTCCGCCCCTGGATCGCTGGGAAGCAGAGTCGAGCATGCTGTGGGTCGGCAAGCTAGAGCGGGTTCTGAGCGTGATCTTCAGCACGACGAAGCAGGAGAAACGCATGTGCGGCCATTCCAGCTGGAGGCGGAGGAGAAGGAGCGGGCTCAACCAAGGCTCAACGGCCGACAAGGAGGCGCGCACGGGAAGGCGACGAGAAGGCGGTGACCCCGCGCTGCGCAGATGAAGGCGAAGCTCCGAGAGCCGCGAGAAGAGCGTGGTCTTGCTCCATACGAAGCGGTGGACGCGTCGGGGCGCGACATCCTGGGAACGAGGAGGCGAAGGAGAGAGCATGGCGGCGGGCGGCTCTGGATCGGGCAGCAGGGCGTGTCTGCGGGCTCTGGCGTTGGACTGGGCGCGAAGATCGCTGCGCAAGAGAGAGGGGCGGGGTGGAGAGCGGCGCGTCGTCGAGTTCCCGGGAGAGCGCGCGGTTCGCCGTCGACCGCCTCGCACTCCGCTCGCGAGTCGGCGAGAGTAGCACCACCAGCGCCAGCACCGCGCACGACACGCCCACCCGGCACCCACACTCGCTTCCCTCTGCCACCGCCCTCGCCCATCGCAGCGTTCGCGTCCTCATCAGCTCGACACCGATCCGACGGCCCTCCCGCTCCGCCAGACTTGTAGAACACGCATAAGCGCACGTACAGCTGAACTAGAGGTCCGACACGCCTCGGCAGCCGTGCAGGACTCGACCGCACCGCCGACGTCGCCCCGACCTCCGCCGCCGCCTCACCAGCTCCGCTCCACCTCCTCGCCCCAGGACCCCGCCCGACCCCGCTTGATGGCAGCGCAGCATGCCTCGCACCCTCCGCCGCCGCAGACCGCCAAGCCCCTCGCCGCCCACCCCGTCTTCCCGCTGAGCCCGCTCGAGCTCCAGCGCTGGAACCGGTTCGCGAAGAAGGGCGGCATCGGACAGGCCCGCGCCCGCGTCGACAAGGCCTCGGAGGATGCCGTCCGCGACCTCATGTTCCTCGAGGGCGACGGGATTGTCATCCTGATGGACCTCGGCGCGTCTACCTACCTTGTGCGTCCCGCCCTCTCCTTTCGCTCGCTCCCAGCTCACTCGCTCGCAATGCACAGGGCTTCTGCGAGGGCGTCGTCGGTCTCTTCAATGGCGCCGAGGTCGTCATGCAGCAGGCCAAGCTCAAGCGGCCCGTCATCTCGTCCCGCTCATCCTCCACCCCGGCCCCCGCCAAACCCGCATCGTCCTCCGCCGCTCCTCCTCCGCATCCTTCGACGACCACTCTCACCCGGACAGCCGCGCAGCCTGCTGCTGCGGCGCCCCCGAAGCCGCTCCCGCGAATGAGCAGCAGCGACTCGCTCGCGAGCTCGTCCGGGCGTGGGACACCCCGCTCGCGGCGCAAGCCCGTCCCCGAGGTCGAGGTCCTCGACGAGCGGTTCGGCGCGACGGATGCGCCTGTACGGCCCGCGGCGCTGGAGCTGAGGGCGAGGCGGAAGGGCGATGGCGCGGGGCTGGGAATTGCGGTCGGGAACGAGGAGGCGGCATCACCGAGCGCGAGGGGGCGCACTGTGCATGGAGGGAGTGCAGGACATGGTGAGATGCAAGGTACGTCCGCTTCACTTGCAAGCTCTGTTTCCCTCTCACCTTCAGTTCCGCCCGCAGAGGTCCTCGCCACGACCCAATCGCCCCTACTCCCCGGCGCATTCGCCTCCCGTCTCTTCCCACTAGCTCAAGCTCCGCGTCCTTCCCGCGCTCCCGCTACACCGTCGCCTCCCCCGCGCCGTCGAGCGCCTCGACTGCGACGACCCGCACGCCCTCGCTCCTCCTTACGTCGCCCTACTCCGACTTTGCCGACCGCGACCGCGATGACGAGTCCGCCTCGTCGCTGAGCGGGCACGGACACATGCCGTACACACCGGAGCACGGCGCGGGTGCATGGGACCCGTCCGTCGTGCACCTCGGCGCGGGCGCCGAGCTCCTCCACGCGGCGGGCCTCGCCGCGGAAGGTGCGAAGGACGCGCGCGACGGCCCGACGCCGACGACCGAGTCCTTCCCGCTGCACGCGTTTCCCGCCGTGCCAGTGGGCGCGGGGCTGCCGTTCGGCGAGCTCAGCATGAGCGAGGATGCACACGCGCCAACTCCGTTCACCTCGCCAGATGTGCAGCTGCGCGGGGCAGTGACGTTCGAGCAGGCGTCCGAGGGGCGGGAGGAGCGGCTGCGCCGCCCGTCGCACGTTCTCTCTACCTCGGGCTTCCCTGTCCCGCTCGCCTCGCCGCACCTCCAGTCGGCATTTTCCTTCTCCCCAAACAGCTCAATCGCCTCCATTCTTCCGGCGTCTATCCTCTCCGCGACAGACCTGCAGCACCGCCGGGTTGCGCACTCCTCCGACTCGACTATCGGCAGCGCGGCGAGCAGCGGAGGCGGGCACGTGCCCGGCACGCCGACCGACGACCCGACGCTCGCCTTTATTTTCGACTCGTACCGCTACTCGGTTGTCGCGCCCGTGCCGCCGCCGGCGAGCGAGGCGTTCCCCGCGCGGAGCTCCCGCGCGGACTCGCTCGAGGAGCTTGTGGAGCCGGAGTCGCCCGTTGCCGACGACGAGGCCGACGCCGTCCCCGCGCTGCGCGCCTTCGGCGCCGCGTCGCACCTGCGCTCGCGGCTTGCGAGCGCGCCTACGCCCTCGCCCGCGCAGGGCGTACGCCACGCCGCGCTCGCATCGACGTTAAGCCTCGACAACGTGCGCATCCCGCGCATGTCGGAGATCTTCCCGCGGTCAGGGACGCACGACTCGCTTGCGAGCTGGAGCAGCGGGACGAGTGCAAGCGCAAGGGGAGACGCGACGTCGCGGTACGCGATGTGGGCGCCGCCGACGCCGACGAAGGACTGGAGTCCTCGCAGAGATGGTGCCGCGAAGGCGGAGGAAGAGCAGGAGAGGCCGATGCCGTCCCCGAGGAGGCAGTCGGAGCCGGAGATGCGCAGCCCAACGGCCGAGGAGCGCGAGGACAAAGAGCACACGCCGCTCCGTACAGAGCAGCAGTACGCCGTCCCCGTCCTCGACGCCGCGCTCCTCGAGTCGGACCTCGCGGCTTCGCGGCGGCTCTTCCGCGCGCACTTCTCGCCGCCGCAGGAGCTCGTTGAGGCCGCTGCGCAGCGGCAAGGGCGGCACATCAGCGTCGATGCGTCGCCTTCGTCCGCGCGGCACAACTCGCCCTGCCGCCTTCGGCGAAAGAGCGTAAAAGGGCTGCAGATCTCGGGCCCGGCGGTGCCCGGGCTGCAGATGAGCCCGCCGCTGTGGCGCAGCCCGGACGACGCCTCGCCCGTCGAGCAGGCGCTCGCGCGCCTCGAGGACGCCTTCGTCGCGTCCCCCGTCTCGCTGCGGGCGATGCCGCACGTCGAGGTCTCCGGTGCGAGCCCGAGCGCTGCGCGCACGTACGCCCCGCCACGCTCCCCGCAGGAGTACCCCTCGCCGGCGGCGCTCTCGCCTGCATCGCCGTACCCCGACAGCGCCTCGTCCCCGACGGCCAGCTGGCCCCAGACGTTCGCCTCGGCGAGCTCGTCGCCCGCAACGCCGTCATTCGACGAGCTCGCGCCTGTCGAGGCGCCTCGGCGCGCAGGGAGCGGGAGCACCGCGCCGAAGAAGCTGCGCAAGGCACTTCACCGCGCCAAGTCGACTCCGTCGCTCGGGCGGCAGAGCGATGGCGCGTCGAGCGCGTCCGTGTCCTCCGGCGGCTGCGGCGCCTCCGCCTCCCATGCCGGCCCGGCAGCCGAGCGACCCGTTCGTTGCGCATCCTTCGCACGCTGGGAAGCAGCCGGCGGCGTCGCTCGCATCATCGAAGGAGTCGACCGAGCGCAAGGTCGACTACAGCGCTGGCATCTCGCACAAGGACTTTGAGGAGGAGACGGTCCAGATCGGGCGGAGCGAGTTCGAGATGGTCAAGCCGTACGTTGCGCTCCTCGCGCAGTCGAGCGAGGCGGGCACGATGGCGAGGACGGCGACCCGCCGCACACCTCGTTCGACGCCTCGCGCCCGAGCGCGTCGTCCTTCCGGTCGGACGAGCTCGTCACGCCGCGCCGGCCCGCGCCCCCGCCGCACTCGGTCACCAACGCCTCGCAGTTCTCGCACGCGATGAGCGACTTCGCGCGCTCGACGGTCTCGCTCTCGCACTTTCGCCGCCGACCCCCGCATCGGTCGAGGACGGCGGGCGGAGCGCGCTCGATGACTACCGCAACAAGGAGGCCAAGTGGCTCGCTGCGCTCGGGAGCATGACGCCCACCCAGGTGCGCAAGAGCAAGAAGATGCGCGCGCTCGTGCAGGCGGGCGTGCCAAGCAGCGTGAGGGGCAAGGTGTGGGCGTTCTTGGCCGAAGCGGGCGAGGAGAAACGGCGGGGCATGTACCAGGTGCGTCCGCTCGCTCCTTTCTTCTCGTTGCATGCTTGCTGACCCCGTTGCCGCGCAGGCCCTCTCCGCACTGGACGACGCGCCGCTCTCGCTCGCGGTCGAGCAGGATCTCGCCGCGACGCTTGACCACCCGCAGTTCGCAGAAGGCTCTGCGGGCCGCGCGGACATCTTCCACGTCCTCCAGGTGCGTCCGTCGTTGCGATAGCTCCAAACCTGGCTGACCCTCTCTCACGCAGGCCTTCGCCCGCTTCGACAGCAAGCTCGGGTACTATCCCGGCCTCGGCTCCGTTGTCGGCCTCCTCCTCACACAGATGCCCGCCGAGGACGCCTTCTGGACGCTCGTCTCGCTCGTCAAGAACTATGCGCTGCGGCAGTTCTTCCCGTCCGCGGACGGCGAGCTCCGGCTCGAGACGCTCGCATTCGAGTACCTCCACGAGGCGATGGAGCCCAAGCTGGCAAAGCGCATGGTGCGTTTTAAGTTCCTTCTCTCACGTGATGAGCGGGCACTGACCAGCAAGAACCTGCAGCGCGAGCTCGGCGTTTCGCCCTCCGACTACCTCGCCAACTGGCACTCCTCCCTCTTCCTCAACATCCTCCCGCAACCGACCGTCCTGCGCCTCGTCGACCTCCTCCTCTTCGACCCCAAGACGCGGTACCGCGTCCCGCTCGCGCTCCTCGACCTCTCGCACCTCGACGACCGCGTCTCGTTCCCGTCGCGCGACGCCGTCCTGAACCACCTCCTCGCGCCGCCGCCGACGGCGTTCACGCCTTCGCTGCTCATCCCCGCTGTCGCGACGATGAAGCTCAGCGACGACAAGCTCAAGAAGGCGCACGCCAAGGCGGCGAAGGCGCTCAAGGGCTGACCCTCTCCTCCTCTTCCAAGTACATAGCTCGACGTTGTTGCCCCTCCCCGGCGCTTAGAGTGCCCTCTAGATACCACCAACCCGATCGCCTGCCCTCGTTCGCCCCCCATACCCTCGTCGTCCGCATACCCTTCTCCCCGTCGTTCTTTTACCTAGTCGCGCAACTCGGCCTTGACATCTTTCCGACTCACGAGCTGCTCGGCAAAAGCGTGGTGTTGCAAGCGTGCTCTCCGTTTGCGCCTCAAGCTAGCTAGAACGTCCCGCGCGCGACCTCCTCCGCGTACGCGTTCTCGACGTCCTTCATCCGCTCCTCCTGCGCACCGACTGTGCCGTCGAACACCGGACCCGCCTCCTCGGCGCCCTCCGCGTCCGGACCATCCGCCAGTGCAGCGCCCGCCGCTCCCGCCGGGTCGAGCGCGAACGCCGCGAGCGCGCGCAGCGGCGCGTGCGACGCCTTTTCCGCGCAGTCGACGCAGAGTGGGAAGTCCTGCGGCTTGAGCGCCGTGTACGACTCCAGCGCTGCAGAGAGGGCGGCGTCCGCCGAGCTTGCTTCGGCGGGCGGGGCGGGCGCGTGCGAGGGGTGGAACGGGAGGGGGGTGGAGTAGCCGACGAGCGGGAGGGCGGAGGGCGTGAAGCAGGAGGGGCAGGTGTGCGCGAGGGCGGAGCCGCGGAGGGGGAGGAGCTGGAAGCTGTGCGAGCGGGCAACGCGAAGGGTCAGGTTGGGAAGGTCGACCCGAGAAGGCGGAGAAGACGCACTTGTGCAGCCCCCGGTGGTGCGCCTCGAGGTTGACGAGCGTATTGGGGATCTCGAGCGAGCGGGTCGGGCGCGTGAGCGCGACGTGCACGAGGCGGTGCCAGTCGCGCATGTGCCGCGCCGTGCCGAACGACGGCGAGACGACGACGTCCGCGAAGTCGAGGCCTTTGACCTGCATGCGGCTGGGCGTCGACTTCTCACTCGAAGGAGGAAGACGGAGTACGGCGCACCTGGTGCGAGATGGACAGGGTCACCTCCGCCTCCGCGCCCTCCGGCACGACGAGGCGCTCGAGCTGCGCAAGCTCGTCGAGGAGGTTCTTGCGGAGGAGGTCGCCCTCCTTGATCATGACGAGCACCGTCTCCCACGCGCCGAAGGGAAAGTCCGGCCCGTGCGGGAGGTCCGACCCCCAGCTGAGGATCTCGTCCATGAACGCGGCCATCGTGTTGTACCGGCCGAGCGCGGGGTGCCAGCAGGACGAGTCGGGCGGCGGCGGGAGCGGGACGTTGTGCTGCAGGTGCCAGGCGTGGCGGACGAGACGGAAGTACTGCTCGGCGGGCGAGTTGCGGGACTTCAAGAGGCGGATCGTCCTGGGCGGGTCGGGCGACTGGACGAGCTTGAGGGCCTCAGCGTACATCGCTGCGGGCTAGAGTCAGCGACGCGGTTACGGAAAGAGAAAAGCGTTGAACGCACTGCGGTACGTCGGGCAGAGGACGACCCGCCCGCTCCTCTCGCCGACGACCTCGCTCTCGCGGTACACGACCGTGTTCTTGCGCGGGCTCCCGTAGAGCGGCTCTCCCTCGTAGCCGTCCGAAGTGAGTAAGTCGTTCGCGACCGTTGCGACGCCGTGGCTGAAGCGCTGCGAGCCGACGAGCGAGAGCTGCGTGTCGACGGGAAGGGAGAGCCACAGGTCGTTGGTGCCGCGGAAGCTGCGTGAGGTAGTAGCGTAAGAACAGAGATATGGCCGCGGCGCAAGGAGGCGGTGGGCCGGAGCGGAAGAAGCTCCACGCACCCTCGATGGCCTGAAGGGGGTCGCCGATGAGGAGGACGCGGCGGCGCTCCTGCTCGCGCACGCAGAGGTCAAGCTCAGCGGGTGTGAGGTCCTGCGATGGTGAGAGAGGCCGTTGAACTTCGATCAGCCGGAGGGGAGCGAGGAGACAGAGTTAGGAAGGCCGAACGCACTTGCGCCTCGTCGACAAGCAGCGGCCCCAGCTCCGGCATCCGCCACGCCTTGTCGAGCTGGCACATCTTGACCTGCGCGTCGAACCCGAGCGGAGCCTGCTGGTCGTCGAGGTCGCTGACGCGTGCCCACAACTGGCGGACCCAGTCGAGAAGCTCGCCCTCAGGGATGATGGGACCGCCCTGGTGGGGAAGATGCGAGACGGACGGTGCGGCGTCGATGGAGGCAGTGAAGCTGGAGAAGCCCTTGATGATGCGCTCGGCTGCGAGGCCCGCGAGCGGGTCAGACCACCTCGCTCTCGCGATGTCCCGCAGAAGAAACGGGACGCACCTATGCGCTTGCCGGCAAGGGACTTGACCCTCCCCTCCGTGTTGTCGGCGTATCGGTAGCCCTTGAGGGGGATATCGAGGAGGTTGCGGACGAGCGCGTGCGAGAGCGACTTGGGGAACCCGCGCTCGTCGGCGAACTTGCGGCGGAAGCGGCCGCCGTACTGCTCGACGAGCGCGCGGAAAACGACGGCATTGAGCGTGAGCGCGTTGACACGCGGCTCGTGTAGGAACGTCTCGCGGAGTTCGCCCTGGAGCCGCTTCGACTTGACGAGCATGAGCGCGACGTCCTCGTCCTCGGCCGCGACCTGCGCAAAGCCGAGCATCGCAGTCGTCTTGCCCGTCCCGGCGTGTGCGGTCGCGCGCGTGAGGCCCGGCCTGCGCGCAGAGCGGACGAGGACCTCCTGCTCGGGCGTCGCGGTGACCGTCTCGCCCGTGTGCGTGACGATGCGCGTCGTACGCTGCGTGCCGACGACGGCCTTGCCCGCGCTCGCCGCCGATCCGAGGGCGTCGACGAGCGCGAAGTTGTGCGCGATGGAGGCGAGCAGCGAGCGGCCCGTCGCGTCGAGCGGTTCACCGTCGCGCAGCCCCGCCTCGGCCTGGTGCAGCTCGAGGACGAGCCGCGCGACGCGGTGGACGTCGTCGAACGCGCGCGCAAACGTCGACAGCCCGCCGGCGCCGTGCGAGAGGGCGCGCAGGAACTGCTCCGGGGTGACGATCCCGTCCTTCCCCGCGAGCCACGCGCCGCCGACGAGCCGCTCGACCACCCGCTCGACCTCGGCGTGCTCGCGCCCCAGCTCGCCCTCGCCGAGGAGCGCGCGGACCGCCGCGCTCAGCTCGACGCGCCAGCCGTCCTCGGTGCGGCGAACACGGCGGAGGCTCAGCTCAGCGCGGACGGCGGTGTGCACGGCGGCGAAGCGGTGTTCTGCCTCTGCGGCTGCGTCGGGCTCGATCGATGGCGGGCGGGCGCGGACGGCGCGGAGCGAGGAGCGGTAGTAGTCGAGGCGGACCGCGGCGGGGGAGGTGGGCGGGGAGGGGAGGCGCGGGCGCGGTGCGAACGGGCGGCGAGGGAAGCGGAGAGGCGGCTCTGGCTCGTGCGCAGGCGGCGGGATGGGCTCGAGAGTCGAGCAAGCGCGCGAGGCGAGGAGGAGCGGGGCGAGGGGGCGGTGAAGCGGGGACGAGCGGGGCTGCAGAGCGCGAGAGAGCAGGCTCCCGAGAGGCTGCAGCGAACGCAGCATCCTCTCAGCACGTCACGCGGCGAGCGAGCGGGCGCGGGGGGAGCAGGAAAGAGCGAGAGAGGCGGGCGCGCCTTCGCCAGCGGGGAGGGGGGAGGTCGTCCGCGGAAGGTCCGTGAGGCGGAACTAGCAACAGCGCTTCTAGGACAGAGCTATCTAGCATTAATGTGTTGAGCGCTCTGTGCATGCGAGAGCGAGGGCAGGGGAGCGCGAGCTGGGGGCAAGGGCGACGGGGAGCAACGCGCAGTGCGCGCGGTCACAGCGGGCTTGCGACGGAGACGTTGTGCGAACGAGCGACCTGTCGACCAGGAAGAACAGGGTCAGTCCATGTGCGTTGTACGGAACGTTTGCCTCGTCCTTTTCGCGCAGGCGCACATCAGAAAAGCGCAGCGACGCGCAAGCATAAACTTCCACACGGCGGGTGGTCCATTGGACCCCCGCTCAGCGTTGGATTGTAAAATAGTAGACATCGTCTGTGTCCGCGCGACAAGTGGCAAGAGGGGCAGGGAGGAGTCGGAAGGAGAGCTCACCTAGAAGTAGAGGCTCGACTGCTTCTTCGCGCCCGTCGCAACGCCGACATCGCCTTCGCTCATCGCACCCGTCTTCTCCGGCTCAAAGCCCTTGCGGTCCCGCCCGCGGAACCCGGCGCAGACGAAGAAGCCCTCCTTGCTGTCCTTGCGCGAGCTCGGCGGCTTGACCCATCGCACGAGGCGGAAGTGCCGCCCGAGGTCCTTGCGGAACTGCTCGGTGAACTCGGAGGTGAAGTGCTTAATGACGAGCTGGACGGGGAGGGTGTGTGGGCGGTGTGGCGGCGGGCGCAGGCGACGAGGCGGAGGGGGGCGGGACGGGCGAGAGCGTCGCGACGCCGAACGCGAGCGCCGCCTCGCACAGCGAGAGCGAGAGGCTCGCGTCGCGCATCGCGTTGCCCGACATGGCGGCCATCATGTCCGACACGACGAGGTCGACCTCGTCCTTGCCGTTCTCCTCCCGGACCGCCGCTCGCACGCGCGCCTGCACGACGGGGTCGAGGAAGTCGCCCTGGACGAAGCGGACTCCGTCGCGCTCGCCAATGGCGCGCTGCAGCGGCAGGAGGTCGACGCCTACGACCGTCCCGCGGCCGTGCAGGATCTCGAGGGCGGCCTGGATCCAGCCGCCCGGCGCCGCGCCAATGTCGACGATGGCCATGCCCGGTCGGAGGAGCTTGACGTCGCCCTTCCAGCCGGCGTGGAGCTCGAGGAGCTTGAAGGCGCCGCGCGAGACGAAAGACGTGGACGTCTCGGTCGAGGGGTTGGTGCCGGAGGAAGCGCGGGCGCGGACGTAGGGGTCGTTGCGCTGGCGCTGTATCCAGACCTGCGACGATGCGCCCTTCTTGCC
The DNA here is from genome assembly GCA_019926025.1 of Rhodotorula kratochvilovae. Taxonomy (NCBI): domain Eukaryota; kingdom Fungi; phylum Basidiomycota; class Microbotryomycetes; order Sporidiobolales; family Sporidiobolaceae; genus Rhodotorula; species Rhodotorula kratochvilovae. Next base: position 247,399 of record JAHSUG010000017.1, read on the forward strand.
TGATTGCACCGCTGCGCTGGATGCGAATGGGCGGGTCGGCGCGGTGGAAATTGTTCCGGCGAGTCGAGGAGGAGGGGGAGTGCGCAAGAGCCAGGAGGACGGCGAAGGGAACGCGGAGGGCCTTGCGCGTAGTGCAGCCGTCATGCTGGCGCGGGCGCAGGAGCTTGGGTGTCGTGCAGCGATTGTGGTGAAGGAGGGAGAGGAGCGCGCAGTTGTATTCGAGCCATAGGCGTAGCTTGTATTGCCCGCCTGCTTGTATTCCTCGCCGGCTGGACCGCCACCTCTCGCTTCACCCCTCGCGCGCTTGCCTGCTACTGCGCGCCAGATACTCAGAAGGATCTTCTGAGTTCGCCTGCACCACTCGTGAACGCGCGCGCCGCGTAGTCACCTCGCGCCATGGTGTCCTCGCCCCTCCCCGTGTAAGCACGGCGATGAAGCCTTTCGCCCCCGCAGGAGCGCGCGCGCTGACGTGACGAGCATGCACACAGCTCTGCGGATCCGCCGCCGAAACCCATCATCTCGCCGCCCAACTCGCTCACCCTCTCGCAGATCGCGACCGGCTGCAAGGTCTACATCCAGCGCCAGATCCAACCCGACCGGCCGAACGAGACCGAGGTCCGCAAGGCAGAGATCCTCTCGATCCGCGAGCGCAAGATTGGCCGCGCTGAGCGCCGCGAGAAGAAGGCGCGGCTCCGCGCAGCCCAGGACGGCGGCGAGGGGGCGCAGGCGGAGCTCGAGCGCGAGGAGCGCGAGGCCGACGAGCGCCGCAAGCAGGAGGGGGACCACCTCGAGTACTACTGCCATTATGTCGAGTTCAACAAGGTGCGTTGGGACTCGCTATGCTTATCTCACCAGACACACTAACCCCCTCTCCGCCGCAGCGTCTTGACGAGTGGGTTTCGTCGCACCGCATCCTCCTCTCGCGCGAGGTCGAGTGGCCTATACCTCCCCTCCACCCGCTGCACCCGGGTCAACGCGGAAAAACAGCCGCGAGACGTCCGCCACCCCCGCCTCTCCCTCCCCCGCGCCCTTGTCACCCTCGCTCAACGGCGCTGCCGCCGAAGCGAAGAAGGCACTCGACGCAGGTGCGGTTCTGCGTAAGGCTGCGATCCGCGCCGCGCACGAGCAGAGCGTCGGCAACAAGCGCAAGGCTGTCGGCGATCTGGGCGATGACGAGGATGCCGCAGGCGAGGCGGACGCGGACGGCGACGCCGAGATGGTCGACGCGCAGACGGGCAAGGACGGGTCGTCGCAGCCCGAGCTGGCCGACGGCGCGAGCGACGACGGCGTCCTGCCGACGTTCAGCAAGGCGCGCGAGATCGAGAAGCTGCGCACGCAGGGCTCGATGACGCAGTCGCACTCGGAGGTGTCGCGCGTCAAGAACCTGGACCGCATTCAGATCGGCCGCCACCTCGTCGAGGCGTGGTACTTCTCTCCGTACCCCGTCGAGTACGCGCACACGCCCGTCCTCTACATCTGCGAGTTCTGCCTCTCGTTCTACGCGAGCGAGAAGCAGATTGAGCGGCACCGGCACAAGTGCACGCTGCGGCACCCGCCCGGCAACGAGATCTACCGCCACGAGGACATCTCGTTCTTCGAGATCGACGGGCGCAAGCAGAAGACGTGGTGCCGCAACCTGTGCCTCCTCTCCAAGGCGTTCCTCGACCACAAGACGCTCTACTACGACGTCGACCCGTTCCTCTATTACGTCATGTGCGCCCGCGACGAGCACGGCGTTCATCTCGTCGGCTACTTCAGCAAGGAGAAGGAGTCGGCCGAGAACTACAACGTCGCGTGCATCCTCACGCTGCCACAATACCAGCGCATGGGGTACGGCAAGCTCCTAATCGAGTTCTCGTACGAGCTCAGCAAGAAGGAGCAGCGCCTCGGCTCGCCCGAGAAGCCGCTCTCCGACCTCGGGCTCCTCTCGTACCGCGCGTACTGGGCGGAGACCATCGTCGACGTCCTCCTCAACGCCAAGGACGACATCACGATCGATGAGATCGCCAACAAGACGGCAATCGTCCACTCCGACATCATCCACACGTGCGTCCTTCTCCCGTCCCCCCACGCTCACAGCTGACCCGTTTGCCTGCACCCACCCGCAGCTGCCAGGTTCTCCAGCTCCTCAAGTTCCACAAGGGGCAGCACCACCTCGTCGTCTCGCCCGCGGTTCTCGAGCAGCACGAGCGGGTCCGGTCCAAGGTCCGCCGCCGGATCGACCCGAGTAAGCTCATCTGGCGCCCGCCCGTCTTCACGCGGCAGGAGCTCAGGTTTGGGTTCTGAGCGACTGCGGGGATGCGGAGGAGGTTGTACAGGGTGGTTTTGTCGGTATTTCTCGTTGTGCTCTCGGTCTTTGTTGTAACCACCATCTTCCCCTCGTCCCGTTCCAGCTTTCGCTTCCGAGAAACACGCGCAATGGTTCGCGGGCGAGTGCGAGGCTGATGGAGCAAAGCGGGGGAGAAGAGGAAGCGTAAGGTGCGGCAGGTGGAGCAACCTCTCGGAAAGCACGCGGGGGAGAGGGGCACTGCTTGATTCATTGCGTCCATCCTGCATGTACAGCTGTGATGCGGTTGCTCGTTCGGAAGAGTATGCTGCAAAGGGACAAGGAAAGTCAGCGCGCGAACGAGGAGGAGCCTGCGAAGACAGGGCCCCGCGCAGCTTCCCGCCCCAACCGCGTCCCGCGCAGACAGAGGAGCTCGTACGCACCGCCTAGTTGTTCGGCACGCGGTCCTTGTAGCTCAGGTCGCCGCCACGCTCGGTCGCAAGGTCCTGCTGCACGTCCGGGTTGCGCGCCTTGCCCTGCTCCGCGAGGCCCTTGGCCTGGAGCTCGCCGTCGCCGAAGAGCTTGCCCGTCGCGTACTCGAGCTTGCCGCCGGCCTTCTCGAGCGCAGAGGGGTGCGAGTTGCCCGCGTGCGGGTTCGAGCCGATGCTGTTGCCCTGCTCTGCGTCGGCGATGCGCGTCGAGATGTCGGGCTTGAAGTTCGCGTTCGGGTTGGCGGTGCGGTCTGTCGTGGTGGAGACGAAAGCAGGAGGGAGTTCACGCAGTGGATGAAGGTTAGCTGCGAGTTGTGCGAGGAAGGGAGAGGAACGGGCCGCACCAGCACCCTGGTGGACGCCGGTCTGCGCGGTGTGGTTCGACATGGTTGCTGAAAGGTGGTGTAGGTGTCTGCGGGAGGAACGAGGGAGTCAGCGAGGCGAGCGGGAGGAGGACGACGGGCAACGCAGTCGGCGCGCCAGTCTCGCGCGCAATCCGCTTGGTGTCCCTCCTGCAAGGACGGCGGGACTCACGGTGTGAGGGTAAGAAGTGCTGAAGTGCGTATGGGATGGAAGGAAGGAACAGCGAAGGCGGAGCCGACGTCCCGAGGGTCGACCCTCTCAACGACTGACGTCGTGACGTTGAGCGTGACCGAGTCCAGCCTTCTCCATCTGGGGAGCCCTGCCGTTTTCCGCAGTCACTGCTCGGCACCGCCTTGCACGGCAGTGCATTGCGCGAGGAGATGGAGAGATGCGCGTGTCACGAAGGTCCTCCTCGACGAGGCGTCCCCTGTCCCGCACACGTCCTGCAGCAGCGCAATTGCCCGGAGATGTGTAATGCACGATGATTGATATGCCCAGATAATGTAAAGAAGCCCGTGTACACCCGTCGCGCGCCCGCTCACACCGCAACAACCTCGACCTTCCTCCTCGCGCGCTCGACCACCTCCCTCGGGACGGCCGCGACGGCCGCCTCGCGCCCCTCTGGCGGAGGCGGGGGCGCCATCCGCCCCTTGCCCCTGAGCCTCGCCCCGCCCGCCGGCGCAGCTACGCGCTCCGCCGCGTGCCAGTACGCGCGGATCTCCCGCGCGGCTTCGGCCGCCCAGCTCGTCGCGATCCGCGCATCCGCGACGACGCTGCCCTGCGGCGGGTCTTGAGAAGGAAGCGGTTCTGCGCGTTGTCCTCGAGCGAGCGCCGCTCGGACGGCGAGGGGAGGTAGTGCTCTTCGCAGGCGAGGATGCCGCGCGACTTGGAGTGCAGGTCGTTCGGGTCCGAAAGCGACGAGAGCTTCGAGAGGCAGTCGCGCAGGTCGCGCTGGAGGTAGTCTGCGGGTGGAGAGCAGGGTCAGGGGCTGGCGCGAGACAGCGAGAAGGAGGGGAAACGCACGGGCGATGGCGAGCGGCTCGATGGGCAGCTTGGCCACCTCGTACAGCCCGCCTTCCTGCAAGAGCGTGCCCTGGCTGTTGCGGATCTCGGTCGAGAGGCCCTCGGGCGGCGCGCCGCGAGTCGACACCTCGCAGCAGTGCGGGCCAGCGAAGTGGACGATGGGCGTTTTGGCGAAGGCGGTGTGGATGAGCGTCTGTGAGACATGGCGCAGTCTCCTACCGTTAGCACATCGCTCAGACGGGCGAGACGAGCGGGAGGAAGCGCGCGCGCGCAGCGTACCTTCTGCTGCAGCCCTTCCTCGCGGACGACCTTCTTCCCCTGCTTGAGCACATCGCGGTGCGTCTGCGTCTCGAGCACGCCCTGGCCCTTCTCGAGCTCACGCACACCGAGGTTGCGGAAGTTGAGCTCGGGGAGCGGGACGCACGCCGCGTCGGCGAGGTCGGGCGTGCGAGCGCGTCGTGCAGTGGGTACTGCCACGGAGAGGCGGGCTCGGGGCAGTACGGCGCGTCGGCGCTGTAGAGCCCGGTGGAGACGGAGAGGAACTCGTCGACGTCGAGGTGCGCGAGCCAGTTCGACGAGGGGCCGTACGTTGCCGTGCAGTGGTCGAGCATGTGCGAGTGGAAGTCGCGCGCCTTCTTCGAGTCTGCGGTCACGAGCTGTCAGCAAGAGCTCGTGGAATAGTTCCAGAATACGAAGGCGGGACCGTATCGGGGAGAAGGAAGCTGGGAGAACGTGGTGCGAGGGGGAGGGGAAAAGAATCGCAACGCACCGGAGAACTTGAGCCAGTGCATCTTGACGACGCCCTGCTCGATCCACCTCTCCATGCCCGCGATGCGCTCCCCGCGGATCTCACCTTCTCGTCGAGGCCATCGGGACCCGCATCCGTCGTCCCGACCGAAGCCTTAAGCTCCTCGACCGTCGGGCCGAGTTCGCCGCCGCCCTCGCGCTGCATCCGGTCCGCAAGCGCATCGACCTCTGCTGCGCCGAACGCGCCCGGGTGCGACGTATCGTACAGGGCGAAGCGCTCAACGCCGAGGAGGCGGTGGTAGAGGAGCCACTCGCCGATGAAGCGGTTCTCGTTCGGAACGAGCGCGCACACCGTCAGGTTGTACCGCCTCGTTCCGTCTCCGTCGCCGCCGTCGCGAGAAGGCTTGTCGTCCGAGTTGAGCTGAAACGAGTCCTCCGCGTTGGGGTCGATCACGAGGGCCTTGCTATCGGGGCGGCCGTCTAGCGAGTAGTCGAACGCGGCGAAGCGGGCAACGAGGCGATGATCGAAGAGGCGGGGTTTGGCGGCGAGATTGGCGGGAGGAGGGAGGGAAGGCCTGCGAGCGGATTGAGAAGGTCAGACGGTTGGAGGTGAAGAGCAAGGGAAGAACGCACGACTCGTCGTTCTCGTCCGCGCCTACATAGTCGTCGGCGTCAGCGACCTTGGGCAGAGGGTCGCCCTCCTCGGCGGGGACGACGGGCTGCGCCGGCCGCTTGAAGCGCTGATCCCAACCCTTGCCCGCGCGCTCGTTCGCGGCCGCCGCCGCAGCCGCCGCCTGCTGCTTCTGGACGAGCGTCTCTTCGACGTCACCGCCGCGGCCGGCCGCAGCCTGCGCCCCGCCAACCTGGATGAGCGGGCCCTTCTTCCGCTGCGGCGCGCCGCGCTGGCCCGCTCCTGCCCCTCGCGGCGCAGCGTCCAGCTCGCCATCGTCGTCCAGCGCACCACCGCCAATCGGGCGCTTCTTCCGCCCTCTCTTCGCGCCGCCCGCAGCGGCGGGCGCGTCACCCGCTCCGCCCTGCGCCTGCCCCGCCGCCGCCGCTCCCGGTCGCCGCCCGCCCGCAAGCAGCCGGCCCTTCTGCTGAACCTTCGCCTCGGCCTGAGCCATGCGCTCGTCCCACTCGCGGAGCTTCTCCCGCTGGCGTGCCTTGCGCGCCTCGGCGGCCGCGAGCTCTTCCTCGTACGCCCCTCCCTCCCCACCATCGACATCGGCTGCCGCCTGCCGTACGGCCGCCGCCTCGCGCTCAGCCTTACGCTGCGCGCCGACCGCTACAGGGCGGACCAACTGCCGCTCGCCCTGTTGGCGCTGCGGGAGGGGCGGCGCGCCCGCTCCTGCTGCCGGCCTGTCCGCGCGCGCAGGCGCCCCCCGTCTTGGCGGCGCCCTGCCCTGCGGCGCCCACTCGCGCGGGCCGCCCTCCTCGGCGGCCTGCGCAGCCCAGTGCCGTTCCCCCGCGCCCGCCTCGTCCGCTTCCTCGCCGTCGCCGTCCTCGCCGGTGGAGCGCATCCGGTGCGCCTCGCTCCAGCGGCGCTTCTCCGTCTCAAAATCGAACTGCGCATTGGCCTGCCCGGCGCGCTTCTGCGGGTGGTAGGCGCTCGCTCGGGAGGGGGCGGCGGCGGAGGAGAGGAGGAAGGGGGAGAGGTGGTAGAGCGCGAGGAGGGCGAGGAGGAAGAGGAGGAGCTTGAGCGGCGCGCGGAGGGCGCGCAGCGGGCGCAGGAGGGCCATGTCGGCGTGCGCACGGCGGCGGGGCGGACGCGGTGGAGGGCCCCGCAGGGAAGAGGAGATGTGGGGGAGGCGGGTCGATGCGATGAGGCGGGGCGGCGGTACTTCTGGTCAATGTGCGCCGCTGGTCTGCGTGTTGCCCGTCGAGCAGCGGGTGCAGGGCAGAGCAGGAGCACCGGCAAGCGCGCGAGAGGGGGAGAGGGACGTTTGGAGCCCTCGCGAGCCGGAGTCGAATCTCGGGAAGGGGCAAGTCAACCTGCGCGTGCTCCTGTGCGCCGCGCCAGATCGAGCAGGCGCCTGCTCTTGTGGGCGGAAGGAGCGCGTGAACTTCTGCTTGCGCGAGAGGAGGGAGTGACCCTCTTCACGCGGATCTCTCGCGCGCCAGGCGCATTCGCAACCACTTCAGCGCGCTCGAGTGCAAGATTCGCGCTAGCGAGAGTGCTCCGTGGGGACGCGCCGCAGCGCGGCAAAGTAAAGTAGAAACGGGATTGCAAGCAGAAGTACCCGGCCAGGGAACAGGAAGCGCAAAAGAGGAGGGAGGAAGGGAAACTAGGGGTGACAAGCCGATACGTGGGTGTTTGTGATAGGGGTACAGATCAGTGAGGCAGAAAGGGCGGTTGACAAGCGACTCGCTAAAAGAGGGGGAGGATGGGAGGATGGGGAGAGGGGCAGAACCCGCTCAGACGTCCATGCCGAGGAGGATGTACTCGGCGTTGGGCGCACCCGTCTGCTCATGGTCCGAGACGACGACGCAGCCGAGGTACATGAGCTGGTGGACCGCGTTGCTGAGGTCGGTCGTGCCGCGCTCGAGCGCAAGCACGACGCCCGAGCAGCCGAGCTCCTCCTCGGCGCGCTCAAGGACCGCGATGATCGACTCGCGGAGCTCGACGTCCGAGAGCTCGCCGCCGCCGACGTAGAGCGTGCGGACGCCGGCGACGGGGTTGTCGACGACGGCGCCGTGCCAGCCGGCGCCGATCAGGTCCGACAGATCGACCGACTGGGCCGGGAGCTGGTGCACCGACGCGTACGACGGGAACACGGCGCGGAGGAGCGCCGAGCCCGCGGCGGGCGCGACGCCGACCGTCAGGGGGACGGTCGGGAGGTCCTCCTCGGCGGGCGGGGTGAGGAGGGCGGGAGCGGCGGCGCTCTTGCTGTTGACGGCGTTGGCGAAGCGGCTGAGGATGAACGAGTCGGTGGGCGACGAGGACGTCGCCGAGAGGGGCGGCGACGGGGGGAAGATCGAGGTGTAGGCGGGAGGGGCGATGTCGTTGTCGGAAGTGGCCGGGGAAAGGGAAGAAAGGGAAATGAAGGGGAATCCCTGCGCGGCATCTCTCACATGCGCGTGCAGACCCTGTCGACGCGCAGATCGAGGGGGTCCAAGGTCAGCGGGAGGAGCGGGAGGGGCGGTGAGGGAGGAACGCACCTGCTGCTGAACAGCGGCGCCGGGGTTTTGGCCCTTAGTAGCGATGTCAGGGCCGCCGTCCGAACGCTGTGCGACGCGGGAGGGTCAGTACATCTCGCGTCCAGGATGAGCGACAGGAGGCGGTGCGAGCAGACGAGACTCACGGTCGTCCAGGGCGCCGGCCGAGAGGTGGCCTACGGCAGGGAAGGTGGAGGTGAGTGCCACGCCGTCGCCAGCGCAGCAGCTGTAGAGGTAGGGGAGAGGGGCGGTCAGCATTCCAGCGCGATGGGAGCGACGGCCGAGGCCTGGGCGGGATAGGCGGGCGCAGTGCGCGGCGGGGAGGGGCAGAGCGGGCGCGGAGGGACGCACTAGAGATTCGAGGGTTTCGACGAATTCGTGGACGCCATGCTAGCTATCTTTCAGGGTTGCGGTGGGTCGCTTCGTAGGTGGCGAGGGCGGGGCGACGCGAGGTCAGAGAGCGCTTCTGTCAGGCTGTGCGCGCGCGTGGACAGCGGGTCAGCGGGTCCCGAGTGGGTGTGGCAGGCTGCAGATGCGCGCTGTGCACTCACAAGCGGGGGGACGGCGAGAACGAGAGAGATGGGAGAGCGAGAGACGAGAGGTGCGGCGAGCTCTCGAAGCGTCGCTCTGCGGCGGAGTCGACCGTGCTGGGGCAGCGCTCGCCCTCGCCTCTCTGCCCCGTGCTGGTCTCCCTGAACGGAACCGACCTGATCTCTCTAATCCACGTGAGCGCGCGTCGGACGCGCCTGCGGCCGTGAGAGCGCGAACCGGCGCATGCACGTTCGTCTTGGCCCCCTCCGCACATCTCATTCAGCCGGGTAAGCACCCGCATAAATGCCATGAGACTGTAGCTAGTGCGGTGCGAGAGCTCATCCTACACTCTGAGCGAGTGCGGCCGATTGCAGTTCGACTCCGCTGCCATCGCTCCTCTCGCAGAACCACGGCCGCCATGCTCGCATCTCGCATGCCAAGGGCGCTTGCGCTGAAGCAGCTGCCTCCGTGCACCTGTCTGCGCGCTGCTGGCCAGCTCGCACCTCGCCAGGCGCTCTCCCGCACTTTCTCCCTCGCTTCGGCACCTCGCCCTCACCCGGCGCTCCTCGCACGGCCGACGCAGCAGCAGCGGAGAACCTACGCCGCCCGGGCCAAACCGACAGAGCCTCTCGTTCTCGATGGCGTCTCGTACCCGCGCGACCACTTCACCAACGCAACCCCGACCATCCTCGACAAGCTCCCGCGCCGGCTGCACCTCCAGCCCTCGCATCCAATCGGGATCCTCCGCACCCTGATCGAGTCCCACTTTGCCGACTTCAAGCACCTCAACTCGCTGTCGCCCATCGTCACGGTCGCGCAGAACTTCGACGACCTGGGCTTCCCCGCCGACCACCCGGGGCGGGCGCTCACCGACTCGTACTACCTCAACCAGGCGCACATGCTCCGCACGCACACGTCCGCGCACGAGGTCGAGTGCTTCCGTGCGGGGATGGACCGCTTCCTCGTCACGGCCGACGTCTACCGCCGCGACGAGATCGACCGGTCGCACTACCCCGTCTTCCACCAGATGGAGGGCTGCAACGTCGTCGACCCCGCGCAGGGCGGCATCGAGCGCCTCGAGCGCGAGAACGCCGAGATGCGCGCGGCGCTCGGCGCGGCCAACATCGTCATCGAGGACCCGACGGGCGACGAGACGGCGACGAACCCGTACCAGGCGGAGCACGACCCGCGGACGGCGCGCATCATCGCTGAGCACCTCAAGAACTCGCTCAACGGGCTCGTGCTCAAGCTCTTTGGCGGGCGCGCAGGCGGCGAGGGCGCCGAGCCGCTCCGCGTGAGGTGGATCGAGGCGACGTTCCCGTGGACGGCGCCGAGCTACGAGGTCGAGGTCATGTTCAACGGCAAGTGGCTCGAGATCCTCGGGTGCGGCGTCGTCCGGCAGGCGGCGCTCGAGCGCTCTGGTGCGCCCCCTTCCTCCCCTCCCTTCCACCACTCCCGCTGACCTCGTTCGCCTCCTCCTCCCCTCCCTTCACCCTCGCGCTCTCCTCAATCACAGGCGTTGGCCACAAGCAAGGCTGGGCGTTCGGCCTCGGCCTCGAGCGGATCGCCATGGTCCTCTTCTCCATCCCCGACATCCGGCTCTTCTGGTCGTCGGACGCGCGGTTCGCGTCCCAGTTCCGCGAGGGCGAGATCAGCACCTTCAAGCCGTACTCGCGCTTCCCCGAGTGCTACAAGGACTTGGCGTTCTGGCTGCCGGAGGACGCGGGCGCGGCGGGCAGGTGGCATGAGAACGACTTTATGGAGCTCGTCAGGGACGAGGCGGGCGACTTGGTGGAGGGTGCAGCTGGTGCGTCGGTGTTCTCTTCTGCTCTGCTGCGAGGGGAGCGGGGCGGCATCGCTGCCGCGGATCTGCACCCGCACGCAGACATGGACGTTGACATGCTGACGCTTCATTCGCTTTTGACCACCGCCTTCGTCCTCTCCCCTCCTCGTTTCTCCCCCTCCCTCTCGTCTCGCCCTCTACCGCCCATGCACCTCCGCAGATCGACGAGTTCACGCACCCGAAGACGGGGCGGACGTCGCGGTGCTACCGGTTCAACTACCGCTCAATGGACCGGTGCGTCTTCGTTCCCTCGTGCTCTCGCTGCTCGCGAGCCGGAGTGCTGACTCGGTACGTGGCGCACGCAGGTCGCTGAGTAACGAGGAGGTGAACGTGATCCAGGACCGAGTGACGGAGCGGGTGACGAGCGAGATGGGGGTCGAGGTGCGGTAGAAGGCGACGCTGGAGGGAGCGGTGTTCTGTCGCGTGCACCGCGCACTAGTCACCACTGCGTTTGCGAGAAGAGCGAGAGAAGGGCTTGTCTCCGCAAAGGGGGACGAGGGATCGGCGCGGGGGTGCCCCTCCTCTCGCGAGTTGCCCACGCGCGCTTGGCCGCGGTTTGCTCTCACGTGCAAGCACTCGAAGGGGAGCTGTGCCCTGCCGCGCCCTCGTCGAGCTTGCCTCTCACCTGCGCGCTCCTTGCTCGCCCGCGTCTGCACGCTCTCCTCCTCGCCCGCGCCCCTGAGCCCCCCCCGCACCACACCGCACCTCCCACCGCGCCCACCGCCGAGGTCTGTGAAACAAGAGCAGAGCACGCGGTACAGGAGCAGCAATGGCGACCACGGCGTACTCCCCCGCCCATCCCTCTGGCTCGCCGTCATCCTCCGCGCCGGCAGGGCCCTCCCCACCCTCCGCCGCGCCCGCGTCCTCCTCCTCGTCGACGACGGCCGCGTTCTTCCCGTCGCTCGTCGCCGCAGCCAGCATCAACGCCTTCTCCTCTTCTGGGCCAAGCCCTCCCACCGGCGCGTCCGCCAGCCCCGACGGCGGTGCAGGCGCGTTCTTCACGTCCAACCGCACGCACTACGGCCCCTCGGCCGCTGCGCCCGCGCGCAGCACCGCAGCGCAGACGTTCCTCCCGCCGCTGCAGCCCGCGCCGCCTGCGCCTGTGCGCACCGTCAGCGGGAGCAGCGCAGGGCGCGGGGGCGCGACGCTCCTCAGCGACGAGGAGAGCGCGAGCGAGGGCGGCGCCGGCAGCGGGGGTGGGGACGCCCGGTTCGTCGACGGTGGCGGCGCTGGGAGGGTTCCAGCCTATTGCGCCTGCGCCGAGCGCGGGCGGGCGCAAGCCCCGCGCCGCGAGCGTCGCTTCCTCCTCCGGCGGGGGCGGGGGTGGGGGTGCGTCGTCGAAGGCCAAGGGCAAGGCGCGCGCAGACGGCGACGGTGGGACGCCCGCGAAGGGGAAGAAGGCGGGCGGTGGGGGGAAGCAGGGCAAGCGCGGGCAGCAGGTTGGGCCTGATGGCAAGCCGCTGCCGAAGAAGAAGAAGGCGGGGAGGGCGTGCGCCGCGTGCCAGAAAGCGCACCTCACGTGCGACGATGGTCAGTCCGCGCTCCCGTGTTCTCGGGCTTTTACCCGCAGCAGAAGACGCGGGTTGAACGAAACCTGGATGGAACTGACCTCGCTCCTCTTCGACAGCCCGACCATGTGCACGCTGTATCAAGAAGGGCTGCCCGGACGAGTGCGTCGACGGGGCGCGGAAGAAGGCCAAGTACTTGCAGGAGATCCCCGACGAGCGTGCGCCTTCCCCCTTCCTTCTCCTTTCGGTGATACAACGCTCATGCGGACTCTGCTACAGTGCTCGAGCGCGGGAGGCTTCCGGTAGCAGGTCCATCGGGCACGCCCGTCCCGTCGACGAGCGCACCAGCTCTGGCACCCGATACCTCCTTCCTCGGTGCGTTCCCCGCCTTTCCCCTCCGCGATCCCAATATTGACTTTCCACACACAGGCACATCCCTCGACAACTCCATGCCCGACATGGGCGCTCCCGAGCCGGCACTCGCCTCCGCCACTCTCGCCGAACCGCAGTCCCAGCCCTTCTTCGACTTCTCGACCTCGCTCGCCTCGCCCACGCCAGGCATAACCGCCTCCTCCGCCCAACCCGCGCCCTACGACCCCGCCTCGTTCCTCTCGTTCCCGTCCACCGCGCTCGGCGCGCCCGCACCTGTCCGCCGCACCCACCTTCACTGCCCCCGCCGCGCAGGACGCGACGCAGTTCGGCTCCGAAGCGGCCGGGTTCGAGTACGCGATCCTGAACGCAATGCTGAATGGGAACGGGTTCGCGATCGACACGCACCCGACGCCCGCGCTCGGTGGCAGCGGCGTGGGCGGGTTCAGCGGCGCGCAGCAGGCGGGCGCGGACGACCCGATGCTGCTAGACGGCGCAGGTGCGGGCGATGCGGGCGTCGCGCAGGAACTGCAGCAACAGCGTGGGGCATTCAGCGCAAGCCCGCAGCCTGGCGGGCTGATGACCGCTGAGGAGGCGTACCGGAGCGTGACGAGGCCGTACCCGTACGCGCAGAGCTACCATTTCCTCGTCAAGCACCTCAAGGAGCGGTGCGTTGGCGTTCTTCTCGAGGTGACGGGACGGCGAGCGCGGCGTACGCGCTGTCGTTATAACAAGCCTCGTCGCTGACATGGCCCGCCTCCGCAGTTTCGAGAAGAACGACATTCTGCGCATCATCCGCGCGCTCGCGACCTTCCGTCCGAGCCTGATTGCCCTGCAGATGCCGCTCACTGAGGAAGACGAGGTACGCCCGTCTCGTCCCTCCCCGCCTCCTTCCCCCGCTCATCCCGCCCCCGCCGCAGACTTTCGTCGAGCGCACGTTCCAACGCACGCTCGTCGAGCTCAACAAGCTCATCTCGTTCTCGGGGACGCCGACTGTCGTCTGGCGCCGCACGGGCGAGATCTGCCTCGTCGGAACCGAGTTCTGCCTCCTCACTGGGTGGAAGCGCGAGGAGCTCGGAAGAAGTACATCTTCGAGGTGCGCCGGGACTGTCCCCCTCTGCTCCCTCTCCTCGAGTGGAAGTGCTGATCGGGAGCTTATCCGCCCAGCTCTTCGACACCGCCTCGGTCGTCGAGTACTACGAGTCGTTCGCCAAGCACGCGTTCGAGTCGACCGCGACGTCGATCACGATGCAGTGCGTCGTCCTCGCGCCCGACGGGCGGCCCGTCCCTGCGCGTTCTGCTTCTCCGTCCGGAGGGATCTGTTCTCGGTGCGCCTCGTCCGCTTTACTCTCCCGCGCACCATGCTGATGCTACGAGCGGGGCAGTGCCCGTTCCTCGTCATCGGGTCGTTCCTGCCGGTGCTTGTCTGAGTCGAGGTTGGATGAGGAGGGAAGGGTGCCATGTTGTTCGCTTTCGCGTCTTTCCTCGGGGTTGTAGCGTAGTCCCTTCTCTCTCTAGCACGTACGCAAGGCTTTCCATGGAGCGCTAGCTCTGTCGAGAGCTGCGATCCTGTCGCCCCTTCTTCATCAGTTCTCCCTCCTCTCCCGCTTCTCCACCTCACACCACTCGCGCGATGTCCGCCGGGACCACACCGGGCATCACCCCGCCTCAGGGAGCCGCACGAGCGGCTTCACCTTCAGCGTCGACCTCACCGCCGTGCTCAACCCGATCCGGTGCTCCGACGTCCGGCTGGACTCGTTCGAGGTCAAGAACGTGCCAGCACGATGGTCGCTCGTGCTGAAGCAGTCAAGCAGCTCCACCTGCGCGCCTGAGTTCGAACTTAGCTGCACCGAGTTCCCGCATGACAGCTTCGGCGCCAACCTCAAGGACGCCTTCGTGACCGTCGAAGTCGTACTCAAGCGCCAAGAGACGAATCGCGACAACGATGCAGCGCGCCTATCCATCCTTAGCGCTCTCTGCAAGTCCCGGCCTGGGCACATCAGCTTGACGGGAGTAACGACCTGTCGGCGTGGACGAAGAACATCGCGACGACGCCCCAGGATTTCGCAAACCTCTACAGCGTCAAGAGGAAACTCGACAAGGACGCCGCGCAGAAATGGCTCGTCAACGTCACTGTTGAACGCCGGTTCACGCCCTCATTCACGCAAGTCGGCAGCGAGGACGCGGCAGATGTTGCGTATCGCTGCCCCTGTGCGTCTCTTGAACCTTCGCCCCCTGTAGCGCTGCTCACATTCTGCCACATAGTGCTCAGTCTCAATGCCAGCCCGCACGACCTTCGTCTCGTCTTCCCCGGGGTCGGCAAGGACGGCGCGGAGCTCTGGACCAACGCGGAGCTCCTCTCGGCGACCTCATCGTACTTCGAGGACCTGCTCGCCTCCGACTTCGCCGAGTCGATTCCCATCTCGTCGAAGCGGCGGCGCGCCGATGCCCCGGCAAAGGCGAAGAAGGCGACTCCCGCGGCCGAGAAGGAGTTCGATGACTCGGACGACGAGGCGGACGCTCTCGTCGCGCCCACGCTCGCGAGCAACAGCACGGACGTCCAGCACGCCTACCGCGAGGTCGTCGTCACGCAGACGGCGTTCACGACCTACCGCGCGGCCCTCCTGTACCTCACGACGGGGTACCTCCTCTTCGCCCCCCTCGCGTCGTCCCTCCTCCCGCACAACCCCGCCGCCAGGTCCACCCGCTCGGAGCACCTCTCTCGCGCGCTCGCCGCGAACCCGCCCCTCCCGCTCCCCGCCTCCCCCAAGAGCGTCTACCGCCTGTCGCACCTCCTCTCGCTCCCGTCCCTCTCCGCCGCGGCGCTGTACGCACTCGCCGCGTCGCTCACCCCCGCGGGCGCCGCCTCCGAGCTGTTCAGCCGGACGGCAATCGCGTATGATGAGTTGCGCGCGGTCGTGCTGCGGTATGTGGTGAGGCATTGGGAGGAGGTGCGCGCTTCGGAGGGGTGGAAGGACGCGATGGCGCGCGTCAAGCGCGATGAGGTGCCGGGCGGGGGAGGGGTCGTCGTCGAGGTGCTGCAGGCGGTAGCGGAGCGTTAGGGGTGCAACAGGCTTGCGAGCGCGGGGACGAGGGTGGCGAGGGTCAGCCTTCGCAAGTCCCGCTCCGCCTCTCTCCTCGCTCTCCTCGCTGATTCTCGCATCGTGTGAAGGACGCCTGGAGAGATAGACAACTGCGCAACAGGCATTTCGTGAGGGAGTCGTACACCCTCGGCAAGAGGAAGAGGAGGGAAGAGAGCGACGGGGTGGGTAGCGGGGTGTCTACTCGGGGTATACGAGGACCTCTAGCACACTGTGTGGGGAGATAGCTACGGGGAGGAGGAGGCGATTCTACGGGCGCGCTGCGCGACAAGAAGAGCGATGGAGGGAGGGGTATCGACTGCGGAAGGAGAACAACGGGGAGAGAAGCCTGGACGGAGCAAGGGGGTAGCAGCACAGCCGGTGGGATATGGTGATAGTGACAGGGAGGGTGACAGGGGGTACGGCGCACAGCAACGGCGGGGACAGCTCAACGAGACGAAAGCGAGATAGTCGTACAACCGGAGAAGGAGGGAGGGCGGCCTCATGCCCGCCGCGCTGCGCGCTCGATGACCGTTCGCGCGAACGCGTACGGCCGGTACCACGTCGCACGGATCCACTCGAAGTCGAGGTGGAAGCCGCGGACCCAGGCCCAGCAGACGACGCTTTCTGGCGGGGAGCGTCGCCCATGGGATGAGCTCGGCGGGCTCGGCGGGAGACGCGACGTCGGAAGGTGAAGGCGCTGGAGGGAGAGTGAGGTTGGAGAGCGAGAGCGGCGAGAGGACGGCGAGTTGCTGCAGGCGGGGATGGGCGTAGACGGCCGCGTCGTACGTGACCCGCACGGAGGGGACGACCTGCGGGCGGCAATGATGGTCAGGCCTGCGGAAGCGACAATAGTGAGAGAAGGAGGACAACGCACCAACCAGCGATCGAACCCCCTCGTCCAAAAGTCCTTCGCAAGCGTCTTGCACTCGCTCGCGGCGCACTCGCCCCCGCGGTTCAACGCCGTGCGGAAGCGCGCCGGCTCGGCGGCGCGGACGGGCGCGAGGCGGCGCCACGACTTGCGCTCTGCGGGCGAGAGCGCCGACGAGGGGTCGTACCGCGGCGCGATGGCCGTCGAGGTGAACGGGCGGGCGTCGAGCGCGAGCATGCCGTTCCAGCACGAGTCTGCGAGAGCGCGACGAGTCAGCAGGAGAGGAAGTAAGGGGAATGCGCAGGAGAGGGGCAACTCACAGACCGGCGTTGGCAACCCGCGCATGAAGCGCTTCTTGCTCTCCCCGTCGCCCTCGCCGTTGAACAGGCCGTCGAGCCCGTCGTGCCACTCCTGGAAGACGTCCGCGCGCGGGCGGAGCATCTGGCCCGAGAGGGTGCGGCCGACCCTGCGTTCCCGTTGTCAGCACCTTGCCGCGGCGGAAGGGAGGAAAGGAAAGGAAGGACGCACCACGAGTCGTAGTAGACGACGCTGTCGCGCCACCACCTCCCGAGGCCCTTGTTCGCGCGCCAATCCATCGCGCACGCCGCGTCGGCGCTCTGCGCCCTCCGCTGGAACAACAGCTCGAGGACGTCGCCCGGGCACGCAAACACGTCGTTGACAAAGACGATGTCGCTGAAGTGCGTCGCGTTCGCCCGCGCGAGGGGCGCGAGCGCCTCGTTGCGGTACACCGCAAGCTGGTCGATGCGGTCCACCGCGCGCCAGTTGGTCCGGCGCGGGTCGCTGACGACGTCGTGGCTCGCGCCGAGGGCGCTCAGCGCGCGCGCGAGGTGCACCAGCGCGGGGACGGTCCGGTCCGTCGAGCCGTTCTCGAAGATGGAGATGTGCACGCTCGAGGGGCCGAGGAGCGCCGCGGCGCGGAGGAGCGCGTGCGCGAGCGCGGGGACGACGTGCTCGCTGTTGTAGAGGTTGAGCGCGAGGAGCGTCGCCCCCTCATCCCCTGCGGCGTCACCGACGGCGGAGCGCAAGGGAGCGTACCGCGCCGTGAGCGCCGGCGACGCCGCTACGTCCGGGCACTGCAGTGCGCGCGTGTCGGGCAAGCCGAGCGCCGCGAAGCGTGCGCCCAACTCGTCCTCGATTGCTGCTGCGCGGGCGACGAGGTCATGCGCGCCTTGGTGGTCGGTCGCGGCTGCCGGTGGGGGAAACGGGGGTGCGCGTGCCTCGACGGGGACGGGGCGGGGCTGGAGCGGCGGGGCGAAGACGGCGGTGGCGAGGGCTGCATGGCGGGTGTACAGGAAGTGCGCGGTCCAGCCCAGGACGGCTGCCGCGAGGAGGCACGATGCGGCGAAGCAGGCGACCGCGGACGAGTAGGCGAGCGACGCGACGCGATGCTGCCTGCGGTGTGCGCGCAAGGTCGACGCGTACGAGCGGGGACTTGAGGGTCCAGTCGCACCGGGAGAAGGCGGGGAGAGGTCGACGGCGGTGTAGGCGCGGCGGCTCGACCGCGGCGGTGGGGAGGCGGTCGAGCGGCGCGGCGGCGAGAGGGCGTCCTTGTCGCGGTAGGACGCGTCGGCGCCGAGCAGGGGCGTGTCGGGCGGGACGCTCGCGGTGCTGTCGAGGCTCAGGCGGTCGAAGCGCGTCGACGGCGACCGCGACGGGGCGGAAGAACCGGGGGGCGCGCCGCTCCAGCTGGGGGCGGTGCAGCTCTTGGGCGGCGCGGGCGGCGGCCAGGGGAGGCGCATCCTCGGTGGAGCTCAGCGGGTGAGCACGAAGGCAGGAGGAGCGACCAGCGCGTGCGAGAGGAGGGGGCGAGCGAGCTGAATCCGGGGGTTCGAGCGAGCAAGGAACCCGCCCGCGCGAACGTGCGGGGCGCAGCAGCAGCAGCGCCTGGACCATCGTCCTCCCTGCCCCCAACACGCGCTCCTGGGGCTCTACGCGCCCACGAAGAGCACCACAGCACCAGCACCACCAGCAGCGAGCAGCACGAGCACAACCCGCGGTGGAGGCACCCTCGGCATCCTCAGCAGGTCGCGCCTCCTCGCGTTCGTATCGGCGCATGCACTCACCCGTCCGCTCTCGTTCCCGCTGGACGTCCTCTCTGTGCAGAAGGATGCCCACTGTGAACAGACACGGCGGGAAAGACGAGACAGGCTCCGTCGACCGGTGGGCACCGCCGCTCGAGAGCCCTCATCAAGCGCGCGCATTTGAACGTGATCGCGCCACTGCGTGCGTGTCGCGATTGCAGGCTGGATGCAGTGACGGGCGTGGGGGTGTTTGCACAGCGCTGCGGTGCGCGCGGACCGCGGTCAGAGGACTCGTAGATCTACTGCCGGTCCTCGTCGAGCCAGTCGAGGAAGTCGGGCGTGAAGTACGTCAGATGAGCGTGCAGCCTGCGGAGCGTGAGAGCTTGTTCGCGTCCGAGGGCCTTCCGCGAGCAGCGCTGCGGCAACGAGGGTGCACCCGCACGGAGCGCGAGGAAGGAGAGCAGACGCACCCGCCCGGAGGAACCCCTCGGCGCTCTCAATCGCCATCGCCTTGAGGTCGTACACGCCCGCCTGTGCGCCCGCATGGATCATCGCGTACTCGCCCGAGACCTGGTAGCACGCGAGGGGGAGGTCGGGCGCGAGGAGGCGCGCCTCGGACATGATGTCGAGGTAGGGCATCGCGGGCTTGACCATCAGGAAGTCGGCGCCTTCGCGCGCGTCGCGCAGCTGCGGGCGGTGCGGGTGGGTCAGTGGGAGGAGATTAGCAAGGGAGGGAGGGCGCACGATCGCTCGCCGCGCGAGACCGCGTGCGTTCGGAGGGAGCTGGTAGCATTTCCGGTCGCCAAAGTTGGGCACAGATCCCGCCGCTTCCCTGCGCACGCGGAGCGAGAAGCGTCAGTTCAGTGCACGCTGTGCTCCTTGAGGCACGAGCGGATGTGCGCCGAGCTGCGCCGCCTTGCAGCGCACGGGGGGAGAGCGGGAGCGGACGAAAGACACACCTGAACGGCCCGTACATGTTGCTGGCAAACTTGGCCGAGTAGGCCATGACGCTGCAGCGATTCCCGAACCCCTCGTCGACGAGCGCCTGCTTGATGGCGCCGATGCGGCCGTCCATCATGTCGCTCGGCGCGACAATGTGCGCGCCGGCGCGGGCATACGCCAGCGCGACGTCCTGCATCCGGCGGACGCTCCGCGCGTTGTCGATGACCTTGGCCTCGGCGGCCTGCTCGGCGGGGTGAGGGCGTCGAGGGCGCAGAGCTCGCCGCAGTGACCGTGGTCGGTGTACTCGCAGAGGCAGACGTCGCACGCGACGACGACGTGCGGGAACTCGCGGCGGATGAGGTGGGTCGCGAGGATGACGGGGGTGTTGGGGTCGTCGGCGGGGGAGCCGCGGCCGTCCTTTTGCATGTGGAGGGGGACGCCGAAGAGGATGACGGAGCGGAGGCCCTTTGCGACGAGCGGGGCGAGGAAGTCGCGGAGCTTGTTGATGCCCCAGCGCTTCTGGCCGGGGAGGGACTTGATCTCGACCTGCGTGCGCGCGTGGAGGTCAGTGATGGTCGAGGAGGAGGGAAGAGGTGGGGAGGTGCGCACGACTGCGTCTGGCTCGTCTGTGATGAAGATGGGGTACATGAGCATGTCCTTTGTGAGGCTGCGCTCTGCCTGGAGGCTGCGGAGGAGCGGGTGGAAGTAGCCGCCGGCGAGGATGCTCTCGCGCGGGACGACGGCGGCGTCGGATGCGGGTGCGGCCATCTCGGGCGGGTGTCTCTGCGGAAGGTGCGGGAGTAAAGAGCTAAGATGAGCGACTCGCCGGGAGCCGCGGTGCGAGGTGACAGCCAACGTTGGCTCGCCGGCTTCATCAGCGAACGAATCCCCGCCGCATCCTTACTCTCGGCGCTATTCCTCGCTAGACTCACACACAGCCCACGCCAGGATGAGCAGGAGGGACGAGGCCCTCTCGGTGCGCCTGCTCCTCTCCTCTCCACCCTCTCGCCTGCTCATCGCTCGCCTCCCCGCTTGCACCGCCCCGCTCGCAGGCCGTCGACGACCTCGTGCGCTCGTTCCGCACCCAGCTCAACCAGGCCCTCGAAGGCGAGAACCCGCAGCCGTCCACCCGCCGCGACAGCGTGCCCCTCGGCGCCCGCCTCGCCGCCGCCTTCCCAGCCCCGACCTCGTCGTCGGCCCCACCCACCCCGGCTGCGAGCGCGAACTCGCCCAGTGCCTTCCTTCGCCAGCCCCTCGGCACTTCCACCCCCTTCTCCAGCGGCGCGTCCCACAGCAGCTACCCCATCGACCCCGTCCGCCTCGACCCCTCCGCTGCAGGGTCATCCTCCCAGCACCCCTTCCCGACCAGCACTTCGCGCGACGGCGCTCCCCTCAACGACGACGGCGACGCCCTCCCAGGCTACTCGCGCCGTGTCCCCGTCGCCCCTTACCTTACCTCGGGCCTCCCCGCCAAGCGCCTGCACGTGCTCGCTTCCAAGACGGGCAAACTCAACCTCCAGCTCCACGCACGCGGCAAGGAGCAAGTCGTCCTCGTGCAAGAGCTCCCCGACGGCGACGTCGCGCTCGACGGCGTCCTCCAGGTCGTCCTCCGCGAGCCCGAGACGATCACGCACATCCGCGTCCGGCTCAAGGGCATGGTCCGCACCCTCGTCCAGAAGGCGCACGCCTCGGGTCGTCACCCCGTCTCGGACGAGGTCGAGTTCTTCGAGGACGGCCGCGTCCTCTGGACGGCGCCGTCGAACGGGTGCGCCCGAGTACCTCCCGGGCAACACGTCGTCCGACCCGCTCAAGCTGCAGGGAACGTTCACGTTCCCGTTCTCGCTCGTCCTCCCCGGGCGGCTCACGCAGGTCCCTGAGATGGACCTCCCGCCGGGACGGGCGATCCGCCCCCCGCCGTCTTTCATGCTCGACTCGTCGACAGCGCAGCCCGCCGGCGGGCACCTCACTGTTGGAGTCGGGGCGTTCGAGGCGTCGTGTCGGTACTTCCTCAAGGTGACGCTCGGGCGCAAGGGCCTCCTCAAGATGAACGAGCGCTGGATCGTCCCCGTCGTCTTTGTCCCGCGGCAACCTCCGCCCTCGCCCTCCCCCCTGCGCACCCTCGCACTCCGCGAGGGGCGCCGCCCGCCCAGCGCAGCGAGCGACCCGGAGGGATGGAGCGAGCCGGGCAAGTACGTCGCGAGGGTTGGGACGAAGCGCGGCGTGTGGAAGAGCAAGACGGGATGGGTTGAGGTCGAGGGACGCGTGCCGCGCCCGCAGAAGTTTGTCAAGGGGCAGGGGCAGAGCATCGATTTCGAGGTGCAGGTGCGTGCGGCTGTTTCGTGCTCTCGGCACCGTGCGGGCGTGCAGCTCGGCATTGTCGGGTGTGACATAGCGCCCGCGCTGACCTCCACCGTACCCGCAGATCACCTCGGACGCCAACGGCGGTCGCTTCCCCGCCTCCGCGATTGCCGTCTCTCTCCTGCAGCGCACCGTCGTCACGGCGCAGCGGCTTCGTGCGTCCGCCCTTCCCTCTCGCCTTCTTCGCGCTCGCTCATTCCCCACCCACGCAGTTAACACCCTCGACACGGTCGTCCTCCGCGCGCAGGCCGTCCGCCCCATCGGCGCACCGGACGGGCTCCCCGTGCAGCTTGGGAACGGGCAGCGGGCGTGGAGGGTCACGTACGGCGGGTCGATCAAGCTGGTGCGTTGCCGCGCTCCTCTTCGCGGGACTGACATCCCTCGTGGGTGTCGGAGAGCTGCGCTGACGCTCCTGGTCCTCGGGCAGACGCAGGGCATGACGCCGTCGTTCCGCGCGCCCAACCTCCAAGTCCTGTACGAGCTTTGCATGACGCTCTAGTACGTCCCCGCCTTGCCTTCTCCTTCTCTCTCCGCTGACCTTCAGCGCCTCGTCGCCCACAGCCAACCGGTCCCCGCCCGGATCTCATCACCCACACGCACATCGCCTCGCTCGGCATCCCCGTCGAGATCGTCTCGTGCGCGCCCGCCTCCTCCTCCTCCTCCGCTCCCGCCCGTCCGCCGCCTCCGCCCCAGCCAGTCGCGCCTCCGCCTCCCGCAGCGCCGATGCCCGCCACGCAGCCGCCCCGCTCCCGCACGGCTGGACTCCTCGTCCGCGGGCTCCGGCCCCGCCGCTGCGGGCAGCACGGCCTCCTCTTCCGCCTCTTGAGCGCCGCCCCGCCCGCTGCCGCGCCGCCGCACACGAGCGAGGACATCCCCGCGTACGCTGGCCTCGACGCCAGTGCAGGCGCGGGCGCGGGCGCCGGCGCGAGCGGGGAGGGCGCACGGACACCCGCCGGCGTGGATGCGGACGAGGAGAGACGGTTGGAGGAGGAGTGGGGGATGCCGCCGAGCTACTTTGATGTCGTTGGCGAGGAGAGGCGGTGAGTGGGGAGCAGGGGAGAGGGGACACGATGAGCGGGAGGGGCGATGTTCTAGCTATAGAGGCGTTCATGTAGCTACTATGTGCTGTGCAAGCTGTTCAACATGATCACTCGACGGTAAATGACTAGCCGCAGTGCTTCTCTCGCGGGACACGCTGCGGCGCGACTTGCGAAGGTCCTCCCTCCCTCGCTTGCTTGGACCGCGGACACCTATGCACAGCACTACCCCCCTTCTATTTCTCCGCGATCGCTTCAAACACCTCGACCAGCACCGATGCCGCCGCCGGGTTCCCCTCGGTTCTGACGCGCTCCTTCTGCGCCTTCCACCCGTCAGTCCCCTTGACCTGCGCCCAGTGCTGAACGACGTACGCGAGCGCCTTTGCGCGCAGCTCGTCATACGCGAGCGCCGCGGGGAGAACAGCTCGGCGGGGCGCCCGCGTGCGTGAGGCTCGCGGCGTACGCGTCGAGCGCCTGCGCGGCGAGGTCCGGCAGCTGGAGGAGGTCCGCGAGCTTGTACACGCTCTTCGGACTCACGGGCGCGGGGAGCCCCGCGGCGCTCGCGGCGGCGACGCGCGTCTTGACGAGCTCGGGGTGCGTCGAGGACGCGGCGGGGTTCGACGGGAGGCAGGACGACGCGAGCGGGAGGAAGTCGATGAACCCGCTCGCGAGGTACAGCAGGACAGCGCGGTACGTCGAGTACGCCGCGGTCGTCATCTTGAGCTCGTGGTACGCGTGGTCCTCGGCCGGCGCGCCCGCCGCGGGCGGGGGAGCGGACTTGAAGACCCGCGAGTCGACCTCGTCGTCCGAGTCGTCGCCCGTGTCGAGCTCCGCCTCGTCCACCGCGGGGGGCTGGACTTTTCGGCCTCGACGCGCGCGCGCTTCGACGGGCGCTTCGCCTGCGACTCGGCGAACCCAGATGCGAAGAGCGTCGCGTAGTACGGCGACGCGGCGGAGAGGAGCGCGCGCGTCGTCCACAGCTCGGCGCCCTTGCCGCTGCGTGCGTGCGGGAAGACGATGCGGACGTCGGGCGCAGAGGCGGACAGGTGGAGGTCTGCACGGGGAATCAGCAAGGGATGACTTGGCAGGAATCGGGACCAGCGAATCGAGGGGGACGAACGGGCGAGGTTCTTGGCCAGTGCTCGGGGCATCATCGGCACATCATCGTTCCGCGTGAATTTTACGGCGAGGCGATAACTGGTGTGCGTGAGCGGATCGCTGTTGGGGAAGCTGCTGTGGAGATAGGCGGTGTCCACAACGCCCCCATATGCCAGTGGAGAAGTCGAGGTCCTGCGGAGCGTCCCAAAGATGTCGATGGACGTCCCGGAACGCCCATACAGGCGGACCTGCTCGTTGGTGAGGCGAGGGACATCCGTTGCTGATGCGGTGAAGCGGATCTCGACGACCCGCCCGTCATCTCGGCTACTGGATTTGCGGCTCGGGGCAACAACGAAGTCCCACGCCCTCAGGGTCTCAGACTTGAAGCGGAGGGTGGTGGACTCGAGGTCGGGCGCGCCGAGGGCCAGGTCGAAGTCGAAGTTGATGGTAAGCGTGCTGAGCTGCCGCGTGTTAATCGTCTCCGTTCCTGTGACCGTTTCCGTCGTCATGCTGCTCGTGTCGCGGCGTAGCGAGGCGGATGCGAGGTGAGGGAGGAGGAAAGAGATGAAGAAGTGCGACGCGCCAAAGCCGCGTCGCGATGGGAACGATCGGCAGCAAGCGACGGAGGAGAAGCCTGCACGAGGAGCTGTAAAGCAGGACGAAGCGGGCGGCGCGCCCCGTGAGCACCTGAGCGCGTGGCACCTGAGCGCGTGGTGCACCGCGGGAGAGAGGCGAAGCGAGAAGCACATGCAACTTACGGCACTGTGCTGCCAGCCGGTTCCAGCTGCGAGCAGGCAGCCTGTCTGACGCGAAGAGCCCTCACGAGGGAGACGCGAGGCCAACACCGAAAAAGGCGGCCGCGCGCAGAAGATCGGAGGGAAGATCCTCCGTCGAGAGAGCTTGCTCGCTCCAAACCAAGCGCGATGCACCGCCCTACTACCCCGCAACCGCCTGGTACACCTCGAGCATGACCGCGCCGAGCGCCGCGTCCTCCTTCGCGCGCTCCCTGCCCGCCGTCCACCCTTCGGTCACCTTGACCTCGTCCCAGTGTGCGACGATAAACGCACCGACGGCGTTCTTGAGTTCCTCGTACATGCGTACGACGGGGTGGAAGAGCTCGTGCGGTGCGCCATTGACCGTGATGGATGAGGAGAAGGTGCGGAGGGAGGTCCGGCGGAGATCGTCGAGCTGGAGAAGGTGGGCGAGGCGGTACGCCGACTTGGGCGAGATGCCAGGAGGCAGGTCGGGGAGTAGTCGAAGTGAGTCTGCGATGCAGTCGGCGACGGTGTCCGAGCTCTCCGAGTTCAGGGGCAGGGTGGACGAGGAGAGGCGAAGGTAGCGGATATGGCCGGTCTGGAGGTACGAGAGAACCGCGCGGTACGTCGAGTAGGCATGCGAGGTGATAACGACCTCGTTGTACGTGTGGTCGTCGCTGGGAAAGTCGTGCAGCGTAGGCGAGTTCGCCTCGAACAGCTGCGCGTCCACCTCGTCGTCCGAGTCCTCGACTGTGTCCTCGTCCGGCACGTCAGGAACCTGGGCTGACTGCTCGCTCTGTCGCGTGCGTTTCCGGCGCTGCGGCAGCGCCTCGGCGAATCCTGACGCGAAGAGGTCGCTGAAGTAGGGCGACGCGTCCGTGAGGATGTCGCGAGTGGTCCAGAGCTCGGCGCCGGTGCCGCCGTTCGCTCTCGGGAAGAAGAACCGCACATCGGGAGGTGCGGGCGTGAGGTTGAGCTCTATACGCAGGGCGTTTTAGCTCTATCCACGAGGAAGCAGGAGGAAGTACCACGCGCGGTTGAGTCGTTTGGCCAGGACGTGCGAGGGCGAGTAGAGGTCTGGCGCCCGTAGCGATGTCGAAGCCTTCTGCCGAATCTTGTAGACGAGGCGGTAGTGCTTGTGCGTCTGCGCCGTGTAGCTGCCCGCGGGGGTCCGGCCGAGGCGATCCTTGAGGCTTGCGAGGGGCGCGGTGCCCTGCACGTCCGCTAGCTCGCCGTCCGCGATCACGTGCGGCCATGCTCAGCATTGCCCGTCGTCTTCGCCGAGGACGACGAGGTTGGCGAGGACGAGGGCCTGTTTGTTCGCCAGCACCGCCTCGAGGCGAGCGGTTGTGAACACCTCGCCTAGTGCGCCGGGCGCGAGATCCGGTGGGGTCCACCAGAAGTGGAGATCGCTCCCGCGCAATGCCACAGTGAGCGTGTACCTCGTTACAACGTCGTTGCCCATCATCAGGGCGAGGGTCGTCTCCTCGAGATCCTGGTTCAGGACGAGGTTGAAGTTGATGCGAGCCTCGTACGATGTCTTCGAGCTCAGAGCGAGAGTGGCCTTTGTCTCGGCGGCCATACCGGCGGGCCGAGCAGACGGTGAAAGGGAGAGTGGGAGTGCGAGGCTGATGAGGCTCGAGCGTCGACGAGGGACGGCGAGGCATCGAGCGGCCCGTGGGGGCGCCAGGACCCTCGCGAGCAGCAGAGCGCCTCTTGTGATGCTTTCAGAGAGCCACCCCGCCAGTTTCAGCCCGCCCGCGTGCGAGGAGGGGAGCTCCGCTCCCCCTCCTCCCCCTCTCTCCTCCCGACGACTCGCTCGCTTCTCGCTCGCTCCCTCAGAGCGTGCTCTAGCCCGCAAGTCTCGCTCGTACACTCGCTCTTCGCGCAGCCCGACCCGCCCGCCTCTGCGCGAGTCGCGAGCGACTGAGGAGGAGGAGGGTCCCGCCCACCTCCCCTTTCGTTCCTCCCCTGGCTGGCGCCCGGCCGCGGGCTCTTCCTGAGCTCGGAACGGGCGAACTGACGGGCCTGACGGCCCGCCCAACCCAAACAACCTGCTCGCTCGCTTTGCCTCTCTCTCTTCCTTCCCCCTCTTCCGCCTGCCGCCGCAAGCGCGAGCGAGCGAGGGGACGCAGCGCCGCGCTCCCGTACTCTCGAGCAGCGCAGCGAGACGTGCACCGACAGAAAGACTCCAGTGCAAGGGTGCACACGTAACCAGACAACAGAGCCGACAGGATGTACGAGGGGAGGCTAGACAAGAACGGCATGGGCGAGGCGACGTGCGCACACACATGCGCCTTGGGGGTGCGCGAAATCTACTCTGATATCAAGAAGGGAGAGGCCGCAGCGGTGCGCGGCAGCGAGTAGAAAGAGAGGGGATGAAGAGGATGAGAGGAGCTCGAGGAGCTCGCTGCCGACGACGGGTGCCGGCAAGTCGACCAGGGAGAGTCGACGACGAAAGGGTTGAGCGGAGGTCGCTCGGACCTCCACGAGGGAGCGAAGAGGCGCTAGGGCATGGACGAGGAAGACGAGGGCGACGACGCCCGCTCAGCCCGCCGCCGATGTCGCCGCCTCGACGGCCTTTTTGAGCCCCTTCTCGTCCGTCACGTCGAGCCCACGCGCGCCAGCTTTGAGGCGGAGGTTCCTGTCGAACGTGACGAGAACGACCTGCGCCGCATCGATGGGGACCTTGCGCTTCTCGAGCGCCGCCTGCGGGTTGACGAGCGCGACGCGGTTCGAAAAGTGCTCGCGCTGCCACGCGACGGCGCGGAGGATGACGTCGTCCATCGTGCGCGCGACGTCGTGCGACGAGGCGGACGCGGCGCCCTCGGCGGCAAAGTCGATCGACTCGTTACGGATCGAGAGGTCCTTGAGGTAGTTGCCGCGGCTCGTTTGGATCTTGAGGTACCGCGAGTAGCCGCGGACGGCCAGCTCGAGGTAGTCAATGACCTCGGCGGCGGCGAGCCCGAGCGCGGTGGGGTTGCGCCGGAGGCCGTCGAGCTCGGTGATGACGGCGAGCGGGACGACGATGGTCCAGCACTCGGCAGCGACAAGCTCGCTGAAGAGCGTGATCGAGGTGAGGAGGATGTTGGTGTCGAAGACGAGGACGGTGTAGCCGGGGAAGATCTTTGGCAACGGCGCCTTCCCGCCGAGCTTGGCTTTGAGCCCGCCGCCGACCTTGCCCGCCGCGCCGCGCGTAGCGGAGCGTGCCGAGCGGATGATCGCCTTGAGCTGTCGCCGGCGAGCCTGCAAGTGTGACAGGGTGGTTAGTCCAGGAAGCGGGAGGATTCGAGCGAGAAAGAGCGGGCGCACCTTGAGCTCCTTGACCGCCTCGGAGTCGTCCTCGTTCTCGTCATCCTCATCCCCGCTCTCCTCCTCCGTCATTCCCTCCTCGCCCGCACTACCCGCCCGCTCCTCCAACGCCAGCCGACTCAGCCTCTCGGCCTCGCGCGCATCCTCCTCTTCGCGCGCCCAGCGCTCCATCTTCGCGCGCAGCGCGCCCGTGATGGCGAACCGCGCGCCAGGCGGCGCCCGCGCGTCATAGTCGAACCCGGGGACGTTGCGCACGAGCCACGCCGCGCACAGCGCGAGGCGGCGCCACCTTCCTTCCGCAAGCTGCTGCGCCGCGCCCGCGCCCGCGCCCGCGTCGACGGCATCGTCCTCGAGCGCGGCAGCGTCGAACCGGAGCGCGTCCATCTCGCTCTCGACGCGGACGGCCCCTACGCCCGCGTCCTCGCCGCCAGAGCGCGACGGACGCTGCTCGCGCCAGTACCCGCGGCCGAAGAGCTGCCTCCCCGCCCAGTCCATCCCGCGGAGGCACCAATCCTCGGGGAGGGGCCTCCCGCCTCCGAGGCGTGCGGGCGCGTCGAGTCGCACGTCCACGCCGGGAGGGAGGGCGTTGAACGCGGCGGCGAGCGCGGGCCACGGGACGCTGCGCTCGAGGTGCGCGAGTGCGCGCGGGACGGCGCTCAGGTGCGCGAGGAACGTGCACAGGAGGGTGGTGTACGCGCTCGGGAGGGGGAGGGGCGCGCCGCCGATGAGGCGCGGGGGCGCGGCGAGCGAGAGCGAGAGGAGCGAGAAGGCTAGCAACTGCGCGAGCTTGAACGGGAGGGGGTCGTCCTCTGGCGCGCCGGTCGACCCGCCCGACGCGGGCCGCAGCTGCTTGACGAGGTCGCCGCCGCCGACGTCGGGCGAGCCGGCGCGGTCGTCCTCCGCCGCCACCGAGGAAGGCGCGTCGACGCCGTCCGCCGCCTCGGCGCGCTTGACCATGATCGCTTGCGGTGCGGCCCGGCCCGCCGCGCTTGGAGGCGGCACGCCGTACCCGTGCCCGTACTTGCCTCCGTGCGCGCCGCCGCGGGAGCCAGGCTTGCCGCCCCCGCGCTGCTCGTCGCCCGCCGCCTCGGGCGCATCGCGCGCGAGCAGCTTGGGGAGGACGGCATCGTCCGCGCCGTACTGCAGGAGGGCGGCGACGTTAACGACGGCGAGCATCGCCCACTCTGCGTCGGTGAGCGGCTCGTCCCCCTGCGGCGCCGCGCGCTGCTCGACCTCGAGGCGCTCGACGAGGCGCGCGAGCGCGGGGGAAAAGTCGTCGAGGCCGATCTTGGTGAAGAGCATGCCGTGCAGGTGGACGAACGGCTCGGCGAGGGGGACGTCGGGCGCGGTCCGCCGCTGCTGGTGCTCGTCCTCGAAGAGGGGGAGGATCGACTCGCGCGCCGAGAGGTACGGGTGCGCGGCGGTGAGGCTGCGTGCGCTCTCGAACGTCAGTTCACCCGCACGAAGTGAGGCGAGAGGGAGGGACGCACCTCTTGACATAGTGGTACAGCGCGCGCATCTCGTCCCCCTTGCTCAGCAGCGCCAAATGGTGCTGCAGCCTCCCCGTGCCCGGGTTCTCAGCCAAGCCCTGCGCGTACCAGTCGCGCGCCATCTCGCGCCACGTCTCCTGCTCCTCGAGCTCCCAGTCGCCGAGCGCCGCCTGCCCGATGCTCGCCGCGTCCGCAGGGCGGGGCACGCGCGCGCCCGTTGCAGCGGCGTCGAGCGCGGCGGAGGTCAGACGCGCGGAGGACGGGGAGGAGGTGGCGGCGTGCATGCGCGAGGCGAGCCCCGCGACGGCCATGCGGTACCGCGCGAGGTCGCCGAGCTGCTCGATCCACGCCGCGCGGAAGACGGCGATCGCCGGGTCCTCGAACAGCTGCGAGTAGTGCCCGTACGCGTACTGGATGAACTCGATCAGGTGCTCGAGGACGTTCGCCGGCTCGTCGCCCGCGGTGGGAGCGGGCGCGGGCGCGGAGAGGACCGCGTGCCGCATCCGCTCGAGGAGCTGGTGGAACGCGACCTGCCACAGCCGCGTCGGGATGTTGTACCGCTGCGCGAGCGAGTGCAGCGACGCGGGCAGGCGTGGGTCGAGCGCGAGCTGGAGGAACGAGTAGTGCGCGTCGGCGAGCCTGCGAGGCGCGCATGCGCGTCAGCACTGCCCGACCGTAGAGAGCGAAGAGGAGAGAGTACGCACTGCTTGTGCAAGCTCGCGAGCCGGACCCAGTACTCGTCGTCGCCCCTCCTCGCGCCCCCCGCACCTCCCTGGATCCGCACGCCCTTCCCACCCGGCAGTGCATCCTCGTCGCCGTCGCGCGCGGCGCTCGCGCGGTGCTCCTCCTGCACGCGCGCCTCGAGGTCCGTGATGGCGCGGTACGCCCGCTTGAGGGGCGCCATTGCCGGGTGCGGCGCGCGCTTCCCGCTCGCAGACGCGGACGCGGCGTCCTCGCCGGCGGGGTCAGTCGTGAGGCCCGTCGCGTCCGACGCGAACGAGAGGACCGACCCGCTCGCGAGGCTGCGCGTGTCGGCCCCGGCATGGGCGCCCTTGCGCGCCGCGCGCGCCTCGGCAAAGCGCAGCGGGTCGTCCCGCCGCGGGTCGAACAGCTGGCGACTCTTCGCCGCCGCCGCCGCCCCGCCCGCACCGGCAGGGAGCGGTTCCTCCTCGTCTTCGCCGTCCTCCCTCCTCCTCCTCCGCCTCCCGCCCCCGCCGCCGCTGCTCCGCGTCCGCCCGCTGAAATCCGTCTCGACGCTCTCGAGACTCTCCTTACTCCCCTCCCCGCCGCCGCCCGCAAGTCTCGCGCCCGAGCTGCTCGCGCCCGCACCGGCGCGCCGCCCCAGGTCGGCAGGGTCGACCGCCTCGCGCTTGCTGCGCGGGCGGCGTGCCGCAGCGCCGTCGTCGCGGAGCTCGCGCTCGCGGCGCGGGCGCGGGGGCGCCTCTTGCCCCTGCCCCTGCCCTTGCCCCGGGTTGAAGAGCTCGCGCGCCGCAACCGCGGGTGCGGCGGCGGCGCGGTCAAAATCGGGGTCGTACCCGCGCTCGCGGTGCGGGCGGTGTGGGTGGTGGCGCTGCGAGCCGGAGCCGGAGCCGGAGCCGGGCGGGAGGGACGAGTGCGAGCGCGAGGCGGGGTGCGCGGGCGAGCGCTGGCGGTGCGGCTGCGCCGGGTGCGGGTGTGGGTGCGGGTGCGGGTAGCGCGAGTAGGGGTCTGCGGTGGTGGCGGGGGAGACGGGGGCAGTGCCCTGGGCGGGGTGGTGGTGGTGCTGCGGGTGGTCGAGCGAGAGGAGCGACGGGTTGCTCGACGAGAGCCGGTTCGACGACGACACGCCCGAGGGGGGCCGGCTGCTGCGCCCTCGCGAGGGCTGGTGGTGACGGGCGGGGCTCTGGGTGCGCTGCGGCTGGAGCGCCATCGGGAGCGGTCCGCCGGGGGCGACGACGAGGGCCGAGGGGGACGTCGCTGCGGTGGCCATCCGCGCGGGCGGTGTGGTGGTGCGCTGTCCTAGAGGAGAGAGTAACTAGCAGGCGTGCAAGGGAGAGGGACAGGGCAGAGTGCTGCGGCGGAACGAGACGCGCGGAGCAACGAGCTGCGAAGGACTCGACCGCCGTGTCCCCGCCCTCGCACCTGCAGAGCAGAGTCTTGCAGCGCTGTAGCCTACTGCAACTGCCCATTGCAAGCACTACACCGCGAGAGAACCCTGCCGAGAGGGTCGCCACCGAGAGCTCCTCCCCCTCGCACCGCCTCCCTCGTCCTCCTCCCCGAGTTGTCCACGAGCCATGTCGCAAGCACCGCCTTCAGTCGCACCCTCGGGCGAAGAGGCCATCCACAAGCACATCGACGCAGATCCGCAGGCCCTCACCGACCTCGACGACGTCCCCCTCCGCGACGCCTACGAGGTCGACCTCACCCTCCAGGAAATCGACACCGGCGGATACCAGCGCGTGCGCCCCTTCCTACCAACTTTCTAGCATGTCTCAGTCTGCATCGACTCGCCCAGAGCTGACGCGTCGAGAGAACGCAGATCGCCCTCCAGTTCGCAGACGAGCAGCTCCACGACGCTGTCCCCGTCTTTAGGGCCATCCGGGAACGCCTGCCCCCTCACAAGGAGCTCTATGTCCTCGCAGACACCACCTACGGCAGGTGCGCCCACCTTCTTACCCTCCCCTCCTCCTCCTCCTCCCCGCTGACCCGATCGTCCCGCAGCTGCTGCGTCGACGAGGTCGCAGCCCAGCACGTCGACGCCGACTTTGTTGTCCACTACGGCCACACCTGCCTCTCCCCGTGCGCCCTCCCTCTCCCCTCCCCCCTCCTTTCCCTGCCTGCGCCCCGCTGACCCACAGCCGCGCAGCACCGCCCGCCTCCCCGTCCTCTACATCCTCACCAAGCGGTCCATCGACGTCGACGACGCCGCGCGCGCCCTCGCCTCGACGAGCCGCGACGCCCTCGCCGCCGAGCCGGCAAAGGCCGCCGTGCTGCTGTACGACGTCGCCTATGCGCACAAAGCCCGTGAGCCTTCTCCCCATAATTACTCCGTCGATGTGCACGCTGACACCCCCGTGCACGCGCGACAGACCTCCTCGCCGACGCGCTCCGCCCGCTCCTCCCCTCCTCGACCCCGCTCATCCTCTCGCACCTCGACTCGCGCGCCAACCTCCACTCGCACGCCCCAGGCGCGCATTCCGCGCCCGCGCCCACCCCCTCCTCTCCCAAGGGCAAGGCACGCTCCTCCTCCGACGACGACGACCCCGACGCCGACCCCGCAGGGTTCGACCTCGACCCGGCGGTCCCCGCCCCGCCGACGACGGTCCCGCGCGCGGCGGCGCGGTACGACCTCCCCGCGGGCGTGGCCCGCGACGACTGCGTGCTGTACTGGATCGGGCCGGAGAGCCTCGCGCTGAGCAACACGCTGCTGACGCACGGGCGGTGCCGGGTGCGTCTTGCCTCCTCCTCCACTCTGCTGCTACCCAGCGCGTCGGCTGACTGAGAGGGTGGACCGCAGGTATGGTCGTACGACCCGACGACGCGCCAGGCGCGCCTCGAGAGCGGGCGGACGAACCGCATGCTGATGCGCCGGTACGCGACCGTCGAGAAGGCCAAGGACGCGGACGTGATCGGGATCCTCGTTGGCACTTTGGGCGTCGGTGCGCGCTCTCCTTCCCCCCCTTCCTCTCTGCGCGAGGCTGACAGAGAGCGCAGCGGCGCACCTCCGCGCGTTGATCGCCGCGCACGACAAGAAGAGCTACACCGTCGCCGTCGGCAAGCTCAACCCCGCCAAGCTCGCCAACTTTATCGAGGTCGAGTGCTTTGTCCTCGTTGCGTGCCCGGAGAACTCCATGGTGGACAGCAAGGTGCGCCTTCTCCCGCTTCTCCTCCCAGAGTAGAGGGTGACGCCCCGCTTGTTCGAACGCGCAGGAGTTCCTCCGCCCGATCGTGACGCCGTTCGAGCTCGAGCTCGCGCTGACGAGCAAAGCCTGGACGGGCGACTACATCCTCGACTTTGCCGCCTTGCTCGAGTCGTCCTCCTTCGGGCAGGACGCGGCGCGCTCCTCCTCTTCAGCGGGCGAGGAGGAAGGCGAGGATGCGGGGAGCGACGGCGAGGCGCCCGTGTTCAGCGCGACGACGGGGACGTACCGCCACCCGAAGCGGTACACGCAGAAGGGGATCAAGGGTGCGTCCTCCCCTTCTCCCCCTCCCGTCCCGGCGCGCGACACTGACCCGCTCCAATTCGCCCCCGCCCGCCCAAAGACGCCGACGACCTCGCCGCGCAGGCTTCGGCGCTCGCGATCCGGGACCAGTCCTCGGCCGTCGCGCGCGTGCTCGGCTCCGCCGCCGGTACGTCTCCCTCCCCGCCTCCTCCCTCCCTTCTCCCTCGAGCTGACGCCCCGCGCGCGCGCAGGCGAGTACCTCTCCACGCGGAGCTACAAGGGCCTCGATCCGCGCTATGGGCAGGACGCACCCGCCGTGCTCGAGATGGGCCGCGAGGGGGGCATTGCGCGCGGGTATGGGTATGAGAAGGGCGCGGAGGGGGCGGACGCGGAGGGGGAGGAACAGTAGACGCTGGAACGGAGGCATTTGCGGCGCTTGGCGAACGAGGGCGGAACTTGAGCGCAGGCGAAAGGAAACGGAGGTGGGAGGCGTAGAGGAAGTGCGTTAGGACCGAGGGGAACCCGGCAGCAGGGTGTTGGTGCTCGTCGAGGTATTTGAGGCGATTGCGGAAGAGTAGCCGCGGGCAAGCCAGCTGTGCACGGCGACCTGCGCGAGTCGTCAGCAGGGCGGGGGCAGCTAAGTTAGACGGCTTTCTCGCAGAAGTCCGAGCGAGCAACAGTCAAGAAGACGATCCGAAGTGTCTGTCACACGTCCGAGCCAGAGTCCACGGCTACAAGCGCCCTTTTGGCGCCTTCGAACACCTCCCGTGCGCTTGACCTTCCCAAACCTCCGCAACCGCTTCTCCTCTTCGCATCGGCCGTATTGCTCCTGGCTCAGTCTGCCAGTTGGAAGCATTAGTGGTCGTGCCGGGAAGAAGGCTGGATAGAGGCGCCACGTACCGCGCTCCCGCTCGTCGCGCCCCGCCGCGCTGTTCCTCCTCCTTTCGCGTTCGGACGGCACGCCAAAGATGCCCAGATCCATCGGCACCGCCCGCTGGAGCTGCCTCCCGTCGTGCTGCGTCACAGGCGGCAAGCGCGGCGAGTGCGCCGGCTACTGCAGCGGCGAGCCGTCAAAGTTGAGCGCGAACGGCGACCCGACCGATCCGAGCGAGAGGTGGTGCTCGTTGACGCGGGCGTCGGCGAGCCGCTCGTCGATGCTGTTGCCCCTCCCGCGGCCGTGCGCGTGCTGCGGCCGCGAACGCAACGACGGCGCGAACGGCGAAATGGGCGCGAGCGGGCTCAGGACGGCGTTCTCGCCGGGTCTGCGGCGGTGGCGCGCGAAGCCTGGCTCGGCGGGGCGCAGAACTGGCGAGAGCGGGCCGTAGCTGGATTCGGCCGCGTTGGAGAAGAGCGACTCGCGCGGCTCGCCGGACCAGATCGACGAGTTGGAGAAGCGCGAGAGGGACTTCTGCTCTGGCGGGTGGCCCACAGCCGAGAGGGGCGGCTGGCTCGCCGCGAACGGCGCCAAGACGCCCGTCGGTGACCCCGGTGCCGAGTTGGAGCGCACGCGCCGGTGCCCGCGCTCATGCTCGTGCCTGTGTTCGTGCCTGTGCGAAGGCTGCCGCGATGGCACGGGCGTGTTCTCCGGCGAGGGGATGATGGGCGCACGGCCGGCCATCTGCTGCGCATACTTGGCCTCCCGCGAGAGCCGGCGGCGCTCCTGCTCGTGCCGCATGTCGATCCACCCCGGGGTGTTGTACCAGGGCGTGTCCTCGGGACGTTCGTACACGGGGCTTCTCTACGGTGAGCGGCGTGTAGCTGTGAGCGGCGTGCTCGCTGGAGAGAAGAGGGGGACGCACTAGCCATGGGCGTTCATCCGCCTCAGTCGGGAATTCCTTTCCCTCAAGGCGGGCGAGCGCCTCCGCGTTTTCCGACAGGGCAGATGGCTGAGGGGGCGGAAGGCTCGGGCTGCGTAGCGGAGCGCCCGTGTGCTGATCGATGAAGTGGGCCGTGTTGGGCGAGAGGAGGTCGCCCTCATCGCGAGCAGGACGGGCAGGAGGAGCGCGCCCGCGGTTGATGTTGCGGTCCTCAGGGATGAAGGCGGCGTCGCGGCGCGGGTGAACCATTTTTCGAGTGAAGCGACGGGAGGGAAGAGGCTCAAGAAGCAGTCGCGGAAACACCGCGATCTCGCGCACCGCCCCCTCCTCCTGACGAGGGTCCACGGAGACTCCGGTCCGCCCAGCGCTGAGGAGTCACAGCCTCCAGAGGAGTCAAAAGCACGTGAGAAAGGAGGCGAGAGGAGAGGAGCAAGCTCCTGGAGATGCGCGTGCGAGAGAAGCGAGCGAGCGAGAGAAGCAGAGTCGCAGCATGGAATGATCGAGCTGATGATACACGCCGCTCTACATGCTCCTCCCTTCTAACCGCAGTCTAGCCGGCCGCCCTGTTCTCGCCGCCCTGCGCCGCCGAAGCAGCCTCCGCGTCTCCCGCGCGCACCCTCCCGTCCGCCTCCTCCTTGGCGCGCCGCTTCTGCCGCTCGTTCCATTTCCGCAGAACGATTACGGCGCCTT
The DNA here is from genome assembly GCA_019926025.1 of Rhodotorula kratochvilovae. NCBI lineage: Eukaryota > Fungi > Basidiomycota > Microbotryomycetes > Sporidiobolales > Sporidiobolaceae > Rhodotorula > Rhodotorula kratochvilovae. The sequence continues at coordinate 283,330 of JAHSUG010000017.1, forward strand.
GACCGAGGGCGACTTGCGTACCCTGGGTGCGGGGCGCGCAGTGGGGCGGTGAGATCAGCAGGGGGTGAAGGGAGGAGCTGCAAGCGAACGCACCTGATACAGGACGAGCGGGAGCGAGACGATGCCTCGCGCCTCGGGGGCAAGGCCGCCGTACAGAATGCTGACAATGGCTGTAGGCGCGAAGCGAGGTCAGCGAACGAGCAACCGGAGGGGGAGAAGCAAGCGAGCAAGACGCACGTGCACCGAGCGCCGCGCCCTTCGCTCCACCACAGAACAGCGCCGAGATGGTCGTCTCTGGCGCGAGCAATGGCCCGACCTCGCCCTTCCCACGCTTGTTCTCCATTACGATGCCTCTGGGAAAGGGGATGAGGCGGCAGACGGCAAAGAGGAGCGCCGAGAAAAGCTACAGGAATGGGATGCCGTGTCAGCTGAGCTTATAGCAAGCGAAAGTGGGAGAAACGCACGAGGTAGAGCCCCAAGTTCACGCAGACGATCATGGCGATTGCCTCGCCCGTGAGAATCTCGAACGCGCCGGCATGGAAGGCGCCCGAGAAGGTTGACCTGCGGACAGCCTCGTGAGCAGGCTGCAGACTGCGAGAAGTGGAGCAGGAACACACCAAATGACGAGGAGCAGGCAGAAGGTCCCGACCTTGGCGAGGTAGAAGGTCCTCAAGCACCACTTGGTCTGCTTCGGGAACGTGTTCTGAACGCACTCGCCGACGAAGAGGGGGATAAAGACGCTGTGAAGCAGGAGAAGCAGTGGGCCGGACGTGGAGGGAGTGGATGCCGGTCAGCTGGAGGGGTTCGTAAAGCGAGAAGGGCGAATCAAGGCCGACGGAGAGGTCGACGCACGAGTAGCCCAGCTGCTCGATCACCTGACGGTACACCTCGCCAATTCCGCCGCCGCCTGACGCGACGGGTTTGCCAAAGTCCCACGTCGAGTCAGAGAGGAACATCTCCAGCAATGCGGGCGTGAGGAATGTGCCGAGCGTGTTGCCCAGCAGCACCTCAATCGTAGTACCAGCGACGTCACCGCCAGCCAAACCAGTCATCGTGACGTTCGACGAGCTGCGCAACAGAAGGTCAGCGGGGTTACTGGGCGTAGAGGCGGAACGTACACCGTGGTCGGCATGACGCCCATGACGACGAGTCCCACGAGCGCCCAGCGGTCGAAGCGCTTGTGCTCGGGGTCTGCAGCTTGAACGGCGGACACGATCTGCGGAAAGGAGGGTCAGGTCTGCGCTGGCTGACGGATGAACTGCAGGACGAACCGCAAAGACAACGGTCGGGAAGAGGAGGAAGGTGGTGATATTGCAGATGAGATGCAGTCGCCAGTCTAGCGCGCGAATGTACTGTCGAGGAGGGCGAGTCGCTGTCAGTTGCTGGTCACGGGCCGGGGGGGGGAGCATGTACGGCGCACCATATTGCGCAGCGGGATGCTGAGCCCACTGATGAAGAAAATGATGGCGACTGCGAGCAGCCGGATGCTCCACTCCGCCTGTATGATGCCGCCTTGCCGTGCGACGTTCGGGAACGCCCAGCTGCGCGGCAAGGAAGGGTCAGCGCCGTGCACTAGGAGGGGGAACTGCCGCCGGGCACGCACGCAAGGACGATAAATACACCGATGCCGATGAGGAACTGCGGTGAGGAACAAGGGCGAGGAAGTACGGCGAACGAGGTGTCGGCGCAGACGAGGAGGAGAGGGAGGGAGAAAGAGGTCAGCGGTTCCTCGGACCTGTCGAAGCGTCGTCGTACGCACCCACTGATCAATCAGAATGTTCAGCACGCGCAGGGCCGCCTTTCCTACCCGCTGGCCTCGAGAGACCGGCGTCTCCTCCTCCTTGCGCATGTTCCCCGCTGGCTCGACCGGCTGCTCCCGCGCGTCCTGCACGCCCCTGACGATGTCCATTGGGTCGCCCTCCGGCACGCTCTTGAACGTCGGAGGGTTGGTCGCCGATTCCTCTCGGTCGAGCGTCAGCTGCGATGAGGACGGCGAGCGGCCCTTGTGGGGCGCTGCTGGCGTGTCTGCCATGGCGCGCCGAGAGCTGGAGAGCAGTAGAGCCGGTAGCGAGGGTACCGGGCGAGTTCTAGGCAAGAACAGCAGTGGAAGAACCACTCTTGGCTCTCCTCCTCACGCAATGCGGAGCGCCGGATGATCGCCGACGGCAGCGACGGCTTCCATCTGCACAGCTAGACAGGGAGCTCTCGCACACCCAGCAGCTTTTGACGCACGAGAACGGAATGAATCTAGTTCTGCATGGTTGCACGCGTCTACTCGCCCGACCGCAAGAGGTGGCACGTCTGGTGGAACAGCCGGCCGTCCCGTCCGACAACTACGCCCCTCAGCGGCTCCTGCACCGGAGCCGCCGCGACGCTCCTGAACCCGCTCGGCAGCGCGCTCGGCAGCTCGGGCCAGTCGACCTCCTTGCCCTTCAGCGACGGCCGCTTCTTCATCCGCGGCCGGTCGTTGATCCCCATCGCCTCGATCACGTGCGAGACGCTCGCCGAGCGCGACATCGCCGGCGAGGCGTCCGCGCCCTGCGGGCCGAAGACGGGCTGGAGGCACTCGGCGCACGCGCCCGAGGGGTTGCCCGCTCCCGGGCGCCAGCCGCGCTCGCGCTCGCGCTTGTACGCCTCGACGTGCTCGAACAGGTCCTGCGCCGAGATCGTCGACGAGAGGCTGAGGAGATCCCCCTCGAAGGCGTACGTGTCGAGCATTGAGGTGACGATCGCCTTGAACTCGGCGTACGAGCGGCTCGCGGCGGGCGAGCGCGCGTTCGCGTCAATCAGGCGTCGCATGAGGCGGGGGAACGAGACCTCGTGCGACGACGTCGTCGAGACGAGCGACGAGAGCGCAGTCGGGATGAGCGACAACAGGAGCTCCGATGCGCGCGTCGTGAGCGGCTGCGGCTCTTCGTCGTGCACGATAATGGACGCGCCCGAGACGCGGCGATGCGACGACGCCTTGTCCGACGACGCTGGTGCGATTGTGCGGATTGACCGCACGGTCGCGACGAGCGACAAGAGGAGGCGGAACCAGAGGTCCTCCGCCGGCGGGTCCTTCGGGCGCCGCCTCCCCGTCGTACGGTGCACGCACACCGCCGTCGCCGCCGTCGAGATCGCGACGACCTGCTCGAGGAGCGCTTCGGCCGAGCGCCCCTGCAGGACGCCCTCGCCGTCGTCCTCGTCCGCCTCGTCGCCCTCAAGCAGCCTCTGCAAGAGCAGGTCCGTCCGCGACTCGAGCGTCTCATCCGTGCGCTCGAGCGCCTTCTCGGGCTCGCCGTTGCGGTCGAGCGCCCAGACAAGCGCGTCGAACGACTCGGCGTCCTCGCAGATGCGGAGAACGTCCGGGTCCTGCGCGAGGCGGTGCGCGTCGCTCTCGAGGAAGCGGATCACGTGCTGCGGCTCGTGCGCGCACAGCAGCGAGAGGTACCGCCTTCGCAGCGCGAGGTCGACGTTGACGGATGGCGCCCGCTCGGCGGACGCAGTAGGAGACTCGGCGAGGCCGGCGAACGAGGGCTCGAGGAGGCAGCGGAGGTAGGCGAACGCGCGCCAGTGCGACGACGCAAGGCGATCAACGACCTCGGCGTGGTGCTCCGGGAGGAACGCATCGACAAGCTCGGCCGTCTGCTGCAAGCCCGCCTCGTCGGCCTGGACGAGCGACGGCACCGCCTCGAGGATCGTCTCGGCGAGCGCCGCCTTCTGCGCGCTCGACGCCCTCGACGCCAGCTTGAGGGTTTCGCGGAGGAAGCCGAACACGTCGGACGCGACGTCGGGGTCGCGGAGGTACGTCGCGGCGAGGGCGGCCCAGCGGCGCTCGCCACGGCAGATGGACCGGAGGATGCGGAAGAAGCCCGCGCGCTCGAAGAGGGGGATAAAGGTATCGCTGTCGGACGGGGTATAGGTCGAGAGGAGGTATTCGGCGGCGAGCTGGCGGTCCTCAACCGTGCTCTGGTCCGCGTCGGACGCGAGGCTGACGAGGATATTGCGGAGCGTCGCGGCGGGCAGCGTGATGTACTGTGGGTATTTGGGGAGGTTGCGGGCGACGAATATGTGGAGGAAGGTGCGGTCGACCGGCGAGAAGTCGTCCTCATCGTGGTCGTCGTGCGTTGTGACCTCGAGGAGCAGGTCGACGATGCGCTGACGCGTTGCCCTGCGCCTCGTCGTCGGCTCGTCCTCGTCGTCCTCGTCGAGGTAGGGGTCCTCGAACGCGAGGTCGAGCGTGTCGAGCATCGCCTCGGTGTCGAAGCGGAGGAGTAGGCGGAGGTACGGGTAGGTCGGCTCAGGTGCGTCGTCGTCGTCCGCCGTCAGCACGCTGCGGCCGCCTTTCTCGGGCCAGGTACGCGTCGAGCCGGAGAGGAGGAAGCAGTAGATCGTATCGCGCGCGCGGACGGCCTCCTCGTACGGCAGCACGTCGCCCGTCGGGTACGCGAGCCCGACGAGCTCGCGCGAGAGGTACGCGAAGACCTTGTAAGCGTCGGGAACGGTCGTCTCGACGTCCTGGTCCGCCTGCGTGACGCTGCGCCATAGCCCGCCATCGTCCTCGAGGTCGTCGCCCGCTTCGGAGCGGTCGTCGCTGTCGTCGCCGATGCGCCTCGGCCGCTGCTTGCGGTGCTGCTGGATGCGGCGGACGAGCGCGAAGAGCTCGACGAGCGGCGCGACGTAGTCGTGCAGCGCGCGCGTGTGGACGTGGATGAGCGCGTCGTAGAGCCGCTCGCGCTGGCAGAGCCCGAGGACCTGGTTCAAGTCGAGGTTCTGCGGGTCGACGCGGAGGACGATGCGCTGCGCGGCGTCGAGCTGCCTGCGCTCGGCGTGAATGGCGATGAGGCGCTGACTGACGCTCGGCGGAAGGGCGTGCATCGCGCCGCCGAGGACGAACGGCTCGATGCCGTCGAGGAAGATGCCCTCGATGCCGTTTTGCTCGTAGCGCTCGTACAGCTCGTCGAAGAGCCAGTCGGGGTCATTGAGCGCGAGGCAGGCGCGCACGCACGTCCCGACGAGGCCCTCGAACAGCCACTGGATCGTCACGCCGTCGCTATGGCTGCCGTCGCGGAGGCGGTCCTCCGAGAAAGCAAACTCGAGCGACGCGGTGAGGATCTCGCGGAGCTTCGGCTCGAGGACGTCTCGCCGCGACTCGGGGTCGTCCGGCAGCGAGATCGTGCTCGCGTCGACCTGGCCTTGCAGGTAGGCCGTGGTCGTCTCGATTGCCTCGAGCATCGAGCCGGGCTTCATAAGCGCGAGGATGCGGTCCGCCCATGACAGGATCGCGCCGACGCGCACGTCCGCGGCGGTCTGCGGGGGCTACGGGTCAGCGAGAAGAAGAAGCAGAAGGGCAATGCGGCGCACCAGCAGGAACAGCTTGCGCTTGAACATCGCGAGGCTGGCCGAGTACGCCGCGGTCTCGTCGAGCGAGACGGACGGGTCGAACGCGGAGGCGTAGTTGTCGGAGGAGACGACGCTGCGGATGTCGAAGGCGTCGCGGCCGGTGCGCTGCCGCGTCGAAATGTCGTACACCTCGAAGGCGTCCGCCGTGAGGACGACGACGACCTACAGCTGAAACGTGAGCCTCGTGAGGGTGCGCAAACAAGAGGTTGAAGACGCACACGCTCGTTGTACCACCGAAGCCCAAGGACGGGCGACTCGCAGTCCCACCCGTCCATCTCCTCAAAGTCGACGCTCGCCGGCGGTGGCGGCGGTGGCTTCAGCGCGCCCACCGGCGTGCGTCGGGGCGGGGGAGGTGCGCCGCCCTTCGCGCCTTTGACGCGGACGATGCGGACGCGTCGTCCCCAAGCCCAAGCGAGCAGGGGGTCCTCGCCCGGCTCGTCCGCCTCCTTCTTCTCGTCCGCGCCCAACCCGCTGCGCAGCGGGGATGACTCGTCTGTCACTCGTCGTGCGCTCGGCCACCACCCGAGCACGCCGCGCGTCGCGTGCCCGCGCTCGTCGCCCTCGCTCTCCGGGCCGGGGCCGCGCGGCAAACCGACGCGGTACCACGTGCGCGGGGCGGGCTTCAACCCGACGACGACGAGCTTGGTCGGCGTGAGGAGCGCGACGAGCGAGAGTCCGTCTGTCGGCGGGTGCGCGGCGGGGCCGAGCGGGAGAGGCGCCATGTCGAGCACGATCGAGGGTTTCTTGCCTACCGGCGAAGCGAAGTTGCGTGGAGGGTGCGGGAAAGCTGGCGAAGAGGCGAGGGAGGGCGATGCGCGGGTAGGAAGGCGAGAGGAGAGGGCGGGGGAGCCAGGAGGCGAGGCGACGGAGGCGAGCGGCGCGGGGGACGTCGCCGCGGTCGCAAGAGGTGGGCGATGTGGCGGCGCCGCGGAGGGCGTCGACGAAGGAGAGGGGGCGGCGAGTGCGCTTGCCGCGTCGGGGTACTGGCCGAGCATTCGGATGATGTCGGTCGAGGCGAGCATGAGGACCTTGCCGAGCGAGTGGTAGAATGCGAGGCCCTTGTCGTCGGACGAGACGATCGCCGTGTGCCGTGCCCCGACGAACCCGAGGTGCAGGATCTTCGAGCCGACGAGGTGCCCCTCCTTGCGCCCAGCGAGGACCTGCGGGAGCGCGACGGGCGGGACAGACCGCGCGGGTTGCGACGGCTTGACGAGCGCGTACAGATGAATGTGGCCCGTCTCGTGCCCGACGGCAACGAAGGTGTGATCCTGCGAGACCGCGACGGCGGTTACCGCGCCCGCTTCTTTCGCTGCGGCAGGGAGGACGTCAGTTTGCGGTCAGCAGATGTGGAGGGCGCACGCACAGATGGCCTCCGTCCCGCAGACGCAGCGCAGGTTCTGCGCAAAGTCGAATACGAGCACCCAGCCCTTGTTCGTCCCGAGCGCGACGAGGCCGCTCACCGCCATGACGGTGGGCTGGCCAAGCGCACTCTGCGCCATGAGCTCTGCGGCGGCGGAGGACGCGGCGGGTGGGTGCACTCGCGCCGAGAGGCGCTTGAGTGGGGTCCACTTGATCGTGCGGACGCGAGGAGGCGCGCCGTTCGTCGCGGGCGTCCCGCCGAGAAGGGAGGACGTCTCGGATGCGGGCGTGGCGGTTCCGAGGGGAAGGTCGGAGGTGGACGGAAGGTCGAACAAGTTCGAGGCGGAGGAGCGGCGGGAGATGTTGTCGAGGGCGGAGGTTGAGGGTGACCCTCCGGCGACGCCGAAGGGCGGGCGCGCAGGGTACTCGAGCGCGGTGTTGTACGTCGGAGAGGAAGCGACGCGGTTCTTGACGGGGAAAGACTGGGTGGAGATGGAGCGCAGGCGGGAGAAGGCGGGGTGGGCAGGCGGGCGCTGCGGCGTCGGCGAGGCGGAGGCGGACGCAAGCGAGCCGAGGGACGACCGCGTACGCGTAGGGCCGTGCCGACCCATGCGGAGAGCGGGGAACTCGTCGTTGGACACGCTCGTAGCGTGCGAGGGCGGAGCGGCGGGAGGGGAAGCCTGTTCGCGGAGGAGCAGGTGAGCGTCGTCAGCACGTCCTGCGGGCGAGCGCGCCACTCCAGAGCAGTGCGTAGGGACGTACGGTGCTCCCTCGCCCTGTCAGCACGCCCTCTGCGCCGTCCCTCCGCTCGCCTTCCTCGAGGTGGTGCTCCTCCCTCGCGCCGTTCCGCGCTCCCACCTCGCCAAGCAGCGCGACCGCCTCCCCCCGCACCCTCTCCGTCCCGTCGCTCCCCCCGCTGCTCCCGACGACCTCCCTGAGCCGGTCCTCGTACGCCCCCACCCTCTCCTCGTCGTCACCTCCGCCCGCTCGCGCGTCCCTCCCGGCGTAGACGAACCCGCCAAAGTCGTCGTCGTCCTCGTCGTCGTGCGCGCGCTTCGTCGGGCTCTCGAGCGCCGCGCTGAGCCGCCTCGCATACTCCCCCGCGGCGGGGTCGTCGTCGTCGTCCTCCTGAGCAGGGGGAGGCGCAGGGGCAGGCGCAGGAGGCTGGGCAGTGTCGCTCGAGCTCATCGGTGCAGCGTACGCGCGAGACGCAGGCGCATCGAGCGGGGCGAGCGGGGCGGAGGAGCGTGAGCGCGCGGGGTGGAGCCCGAGTCGCGAGGGGAGGGTTCTCTCGCGGGGATGCGTCCTGAACGTGGGAGAGGAGCACGAATCGAGTAGGTTACACGCTGGGAAGTACGGCGAGGGACTTGGGCTACGAGAGAGAGAGCGTCGGGAACAGGGGGGACGGAACAAGGGCGGTGCACGCAAAGAGAGGGAGGGGAGTAACTGCACAGACGGAAGGGCGAAGGAGAGCAGGCCACGAGAGGGAGAGAGGGAAGCGCTCACGCCTGCTTCGGCGCAGCCACGCCGGCAAGCGACCTTCCAACCGCGCCCTCGAACACGCACTCGCAGTCGTCCTTAATTGCCGGACTCCTTGAGCAGAGCCGATGGCCTCGACGGTCGTACAGATGAGGGCGACGCGCAAGAGAGGAGCGCGAGTCAATGGAGAATCGTGTGGAGCAGGATGGGCGACGAGTGCAACCAGCAAAGGACCGCGGAAGGGTGGCCGCTCGCAGCGACGGCTGAACGTCTCGCTGAGCCCTCAGCCCGAGTAGCAGAGCTCCCCATACGCTTGTGGAGTCGCCTCGAAATCGAGTTTCGACGGCGGTAGCGACTATGAGGGAAAGCAACTGAGCGGAGTGCGCGCAAGGTCGCGGCGCCGGGCCATGAAGACTCGTCGGGAGATGCACTCCGCGGAGCCAGGTCGAGGAAATGCTGAGCGTCGGAGCACGCGAGTTGAGCCCACCGAGGACATGAAGAACGAGCTGCCAATCCAGCACGTGAAGAGGCCAGGAGCGGAACGCGAGACGGGCGCGTCTCGCCGGAAGCCACCCGAGTGCGCCCGGTGCAGCGTTGTTCGGAGGTCGTCGATCTCCTCTTGCGCGCGGCGGGCAGCTGCATAGGGCGGGCTACCGCGGCGCCTGCTGGTCCTGCGGGTTGGGCGTCTTGATCGCTCGGTCCGCTCGTCAGCGCTCGAGAGCTGCTGTGGGGCATGCTTCGGATTCTTAGACCGCTCTTGTACGGGTATGCGAGTCTCAGCGCTGCACGAGAAGCGGATGGCGACAGGCGGCTCGACAAGCAGCTCAGGCAGACGAACTGCAGCGGCGCGGCGGCGGACACGAGCGAGCCGAGCGAAGAGCGCGTTCGCGTAGGGCCGTTCGGACCATGCGGTGAGAGGGGAACTCGTCGTTGGACGCGCTCGTAGTGTGCGAGGGTGGAGCCGCATGCGGAGGAGCCTGTTCACGGAGGGGACGGGGAAGCGTCGTCAGCACGACCTGTGGGTAGGCGCGCCTGTGCCAGCGCAGTGAGAAGGAACGTACGGTGCTCCCTCGCCCTCGCAGCACGCCCTCTGCGCCGTCCCTCCCCCCCCTCCAGAAGGTGGTGCTCCTTCCTCGCGCCGTTCCGCGCTCCCACCTCGCCAAGCAGCGCGACCGCCTCCCCCCGCACCCTCTCCGTCCCGTCGCTCCCCCCGCTGCTCCCGACGACCTCCCTGAGCCGGTCCTCGTACGCCCCCACCCCCTCCTCGTCGTCACCTCCGCCCGCTCGCGCGTCCCTCCCGGAGTAGACGAACCCGCCAAAGTCGTCGTCGTCCCCTTCGTCGTCGTGCGCGCGCTTCGTCGGGCTCTCGAGCGCCGCGTTGAGCCGCGCCGCATAGTCCCCCGCGGCGGGGTGGTCGTCGTCCTCCTCCTGAGCAGGCGGAGGCGCAGGCGCAGGCGCAGGAGGCTGGGCAGTGTCGTTCGAGCTCATCGGTGCAGCGTACGCGCGAGACGCAGGCGCATCGAGGGCGGAGGAGCGTGAGCGTGGAGGTGGAGCCGAGTCGCTAGGGGACGGTCCTCTCGCGGGGAGGCTTCCTGGGCGTGGGAGAGGGGCACGGATCGAGTAGTTACACGCTGGGAACTACGGCGTTGGAATCGAGCTATGAGAGAGAGAGCGTCGGGAACAGGGGGGACGGAACAAGGGCGGTGCACGCAAAGAGAGGGAGGGGAGTAACTGCACAGATGGAAGGGCGAAGGAGAGCAAGGCACAGAGAGGGAGAGAGGGAAGCGCTCACGCCCGCTTCGGCGCAGCCCCGCCGGCAAGCCACCTCCCGACCGCGCCGTCGAAGACGCACTCGCGGTCCTCCGCGCCCACGCGCGCGAGGCTCATCCCGCCGAGCTGCGCGCCAAGCGCCTCCACGTCACCCGCGTGCTGCGCGGGCGCCGGCGACGGCGCTGCGACGGGGACGGGGACGACCTCGACGCGCGCGCGGCCCCCAAGCACCGCCGCGACCTTCTCGCCGCTGATCCCGCCCGCGGGCGCGCCCGCGAACGCGTCGACGAATGCGCCCCACATCCGGCCCGCGAGCGTCGCGCCCGCGACGTGGGCGACGCGCGCGGCGAGGGCGTGCTCGGCGGCGAGGGCGGCGTCCTGGTGCGAGATAGGGACTGGGGGCGGGGTGGCGAGCGAGGCGGCGGCGGCGGCGGCGGTGGCGGGGGACTGGAACGCGAGGAGCTCGGCGGCGGTGGCGGACTTGCCCCCGCCCTGTGACGGGGAGCGGAAGAAGGCGGGGCGGAACCCGGCGGGGACGGGGAGGTACGCCTCCTGCGCGGCAGAAGGGGGCGCCTGCTTCGCGGCGACGACGAGCCCGGCGGCGTTGTTCGCAAGCTTGCCGTACAGCGCCGCGCGGTTCTGCTCAAGCTGGTCGGGGCGGAGCCAGTACGGGTTCGAGGCGAAAAAGTCCTCGAACGTCCCCTTCGGCTGCTGCTGCGCCGGCTGCTGGCCCTGGCCGGGTGCGCCGCCAAACCCGCTGCGGAGATGCGCCGTCATCGCGGGCAGGTCGGCGAGCTGGTTCGCGGTGAGCGCATTCAGCGCGGGGTTGAACGACTGCGCCGCGAAGGGCGGCAGCGCCGGCTTGGCGAGCAAACTCGCGCTCACGTCGGGGAGGAGCGTCGTATGCACGCTCGTGAACCCGCCGCCGAACCCGCCCGGGCTCGCCCACCCGCCGGCGGCGGCGCCGCGGCGTCCGAGGGCAGAGACGTCCTTGGTGAGGTTCGGGCGCGCGATCCCGCCCGAGCGGGTGCCCATGCGGCGGCCCGATGCCGACGTAGAAGCCTCGGGCGCGGGCGACAGCGCGCCAGCGTCGTCTTCCTGTTTGACCGCGGTGGCGGCGGCGGCAACCGCGACCGCGCGCGAGGGGTTCGTCCCGAGGCCGGCGGCGGCAGTGCCGGTAGCGACGGGCCCGCTCAGGGACGAGAGCTTGTCGAGGAGGTCCTGCCACTTCTCCTTGAGGGTCGCGACCTCGGAGCGGAGGCCGGTGTTCTCGGCGCGGATGACGCCGACCTCGTCGCGAAGCTCGGCGATGATCGTGTCACGACTGCTGATCTCCTCCTCGAGCGTCGTGATGTACTCTGCAAGACGGGGAGGAGGGAAGGGGCGGCAAGAGTCAGCCTTTGCTCCAGAGTCCGCCTCGAGTCGCGCCGCGCGAGGAAAAGGCGACGTACCCTTGCGACGGTGCCTAAAGTTGCGCGCCGACATCTTGTTGCGCAGCTGGCGCTTCTCCTTGCTCGAGAGCTTGGCGTACTCGTCCGGGTCGGGCTTGTCCGCCCACTGCGGCACGGGCGGGAGCTTGCTGTTGGCAGTCGTCTTGTGCAGGTCGCTGCTCGCGAGCGGCTGGACGCTCGTGCGCGCGAGGCGGCGCGCCTCGGCCGCGGCGGAAGCGTCCACGCCGGCCGAGCCCGCGCGCGCCTTCTTCGCGGCAGGGGGCTTGCGGCTCGACGCGCGCGCCGACTTGCGCGTGGCGGTCGCCGAGGACCCGTCCGACGAGTAGAGATCGTCCTCGTCTTCCTCGTCGATGACGGTGTGCGCGACGTTGCGCTTCGGGCGCCCGGAGGCGGTGAGCTCGACAGCGGCGGCCGGCGCCCACGCTTGCTGCTGCGATGGCACGGGCGCAACCTCGGTGGGCGCGACCGGGAGAGACGGGAGCGGCGGGAGGGGCAGGTTCGAGAGCGAGGCGACGGGGGTCTCGCTCGCGACCGAGGTCGCGGGGGTGTAGGTCGCGGCAGGGGCGGCGTCGGGCATGCCGTAGCTCAGGCCGGCCGACGCGCTAAAGATGGACGGGTCGATGGCGAACGGGTCGGACGTGGCCGAGAAGTCGAGGTCGGGGAAGCTCATCGGGCTCTGGTTCGAGTTGCCGTCAGACGAGGGGGAGAAGGCGCCAATCGGCGACCCGGGGAGAGTCGGCACGAACGTCGACGGATCGAAGGTCGACGTCGATGCAGGCGAAAAGGACGGGCCCGCGGTCGCGTTGCCCGTGGTCGCATCGTCGCCGAAGGTGAACGGGAGGGCATCGGGCGCTGAGGGCTGCGAGGAGGGCGGGAGCTTTGCAACCTCGGGGGCGAGGTAGTGGCTGTGCGCGGGGTGCAGGTGGTGTCAGTATGGAGCTCTGCGAGGCGTGCGATCGTGGGAAGCTCGGCGGGCGAGACGAGGTGAGGTCCGCCGCGACTGCCGAAGGGGTGCGCGTGCGGGAGAGACGCAGCCACCTCGCACCCGGGTAAGCGTGGAGGGTAGCGGCGCCTCGTTCACACTGCCTGGAGGGTCTCACGCTGTGTCCCGCGGGTGCCCGTTGCGGGTGGCACGAGGGAACGGCATCGAAGCGGGGGTGGAGGTGCGAGCGAGCGGGAGGTGGGAGGCGAGGAGAGCGGGACTGACCTGAAGAGCTCTGCGAAGGACATGCCTGCGGTGTCGGTGTCGGTGGGCTGGACTACGAGCGGGTCGTGCTGCTGCGAGTGTTGGTTGAGCGAAGAGAGGAGCGTAGAGAGCTGGCTGAAGTCTGCATCGCCGGCCATCTCGCGGGCGGTGTGTCGATGGGTGAGGGTGCTGGTTCGAGTCGGGGCTGATGCGCTGGAGGTCGAGCGAGTCCTCGGCGGGGGAGGAGCGGGAGGGAAGGGGCGAACGCCGGGAAGCTTGCGCGGCGCGGCAGCACAGTCAGCAAGGGGGAACCCACCTCTCCCAGGGCAGCCTGCTCCCAGCTGGACTGCACTCGTGGAGTACTAGGAACCCTATCTAGCTTAGCAGAACTGCTCCAAGCGAGGGTCGCCACCGCTTTCACGCGGAAATCGAGAGCGAGGCGATGCTCCTCCTCGCGCTCTCCCCTCCCACCGCACCTGGCTACCTGCGAGCCTGTCGAGAGGACGCCAGAGACCATGCACGTCTGCGATCTCGTACACGCGAACCCGCCCGCGCTGACCTCGCTGTTCTCGCAGGCCCTCCCCACCTCCGTCCACCGATGAGCGCTCGCCCCTCCTCGGCACTGCCAGCGGGCAGGGCAAGCGCACGTTGAACCCAAGAGCACCATCTTTCACGCTGCAGCCGCCAGTACAGCCACACGACGAGCGCCGCGGCAGGCGACCCCACCCCGTCGTCGCCCCTTCCGCCGTGGCCGTCGCCGCTGCACCCGAACCCATGCCCGCCAACGCCCTCCTCCCCGTCGATCTTGCGAGCCCGAGCGAGGGCCGCGCAGGCGACTCGGACTCGCCCGCACCCTCGACCTCGTCTCTCCTCACCGCAACCGCCGGCCGCAACGCCTCGACGAGCCCGCACCCGCACGCCCACTTCCTCTCGTCGACCCTTCTCGGCGCCGACGGGGCCAACGACGCGCGGCCCCCGCCCTCGCGCGGACGCTCCCCAGCATCGAGCATATCGTCCCTCTCGTCCCTCTCGTCGCGGTACTCGCTCCTCCCCCTCCGCACCTTTCAGCGGCTGCACCTCGTCCAGTTCGCCCTCACCTTCCTCTTCCTCTTCGTCTTCCCCGTCGCCGTCGTCGTCGCTCTCGCCCCGCACGAGCTCCGCTGGGAGGCCTTCCTCCTCGGCGTCGCGTCCTGGCTCGCAGGCGAGCAGCTCCGCGAGGTCGTCTTCGAGCTCTTCACCCCGTCGCCCACCCCGCCAGAGGACACATACGACCCGCTCGCCATCGAAGCCGATGGCGAGCCGCTCCCGCCCGTCCCGCCCGCCGCAGCCGCAGCCGCGCACCTCGCGCTCCCGACCGTCGTGCACGCCCTCGCGCAAGAAGCCCTCCGCCTCGGCGCCGTCGCCCTCGTCGTCAAGCTCCTCCCCGCGCCCTCGGCCTTCTCTCCCCCGCCGCCGCCGCCCGGCCGCGCGCCGCTCCCGCCGCTCGACCCCCTCTTCTGGAGCGCGCTCTGGCTCGCGCTCGGCAGCGCCCTGACGGAGATCCTGTGGGGCAGCAGGCGGCTGTGGAAGCAGCTCGAGCTGTACGAGGACGTGCTGCCCTCCAGCGAGGCGGTCGACGAGGAGCGTGTGCTGCGCGGGTTGCGGCGCGCGGAGGACGGCGAGGTCGAGGACGATGAGGGCAGCGTGGTGGACTGCGGCGTCGAGGGCGAACTGGTGACCGCGCTCGAGGGCGACGACGCGTTTCAGCGGCGGCTGCGCGCCCTACAGCGCGACGAGCTCGAGGCGCAGCTTGGCGTGCCACTGTTCGAGATCCCCGTCGGGGTGGTCATGATTTGGCGGCTGGACAGGTGCGCCCCCTCTCCCACTGTCTTCTCCACCCATCTCACCTCCTCTGCCCCTCGCGCAGCATCCTCCTCTCGCTCGTCTTCACCCTCCTCCTCTCGCTCCCCTTCCGCCTCACGCCCCCCTCCCTCCTCCCCTTCCGCCTCGCCCCAACCTTCCTCTGCGCCGCACTCGCGCACGCCCTCCTCTCCTACGCATGGGTCGCGCGCGTCCGGACCTGGGGGATCCCGAGCGTCAGCTACGGCAGCTTGGTCCTCCTCGTCGGCGGGCTGTTTGCCGTCCTCGGCGCGTGGGGCGTCCTCGTGTAGCTTTCGCCTCCGGCGCATGCGTGCTTTGGCTCGCGTAGACGGGAGAGGGGAGAAAAAGGAAGCGAGTTACAGCAAAAAGTCCGTGTCTAGGGTGTACTGCCTTTCAGTCAAGCCAAGCGGGATTTTCCTCCTCATCCTCCGTGTCAAGCGTGCACACGCGCGTGCGAAGAGCGCGACCGCGCCTACTGCTCCGCGAGCGTCGGGACCGCGCCGATGTCGGGGTGGTCTGCGATTCCAGGTTCAGCTCGTTAGTCCTGCTCGCCGGCTGAGGGAAAGCGAGTGCGACGACGCACCCTCCTGCGTCTCCTCGGCATAGCGGCGCATGACGCGCAGCCGGTGCTGGTAGTTGGCGATGCTCTCGTTCGCGCGGGCGACGACCCCGCCGACGCGGCGGCGCTTCTCCGCGCCCTTGATGTTGTCGAGGTTGGTGTAGTTGAGCGTGACTGCGTGCGCGCATACAGGTGAGTGGGTACGAGAGAAGGGAGAGAGGGGGAGGGGGAGGCGCACCGAGGCGGAGAGCGTCGGCCGCGAGGGTGAAGCGGTCGCAGTCGTTGAGCGCGAGCATGAGGAACGGCGTCGTCGTGCTGCCGACCTCCTTGTACCTGCACTCGCCCATAGATAAGTCAGCACGGCTCGAATGCGAGGGAAGGGAGCGAAACGCACCCGTGAAGCGAGAAGCGCGAGCGCCCGACACTGTGCGTCCGGTCGAAGAGGAGCGAGGCGACCTGGCCGACGTAACCATGGTAGTTGATCACGATCGGAACGCCCGGAGGGAAGAGCGAGTTGAAGCCGGCCTCGTCGACTTTGAGGGGCGGGCAAGCGGAGAAATCAGTTTCCGTCTCCAACAACCGAGAAGGAGAACAACAACGCACGCGCGTGCGGGTGGTCCCCCTCCGCGGCGAGGATCATAAGGTCGACAATGTTGACGACGCGGACGCGGAGGTCGCTGCCGAACTCCTTGCGGAGGAGGTCCGCCGCATGGATGACCTCCTGCGTGAGCTCGAAGCCGATGCCGACGAGGACGACGTCCGGGTCGACGCCCTTGTCAACCGAGTAGTCTGCGCGCGGACGAGGGGGTCAGGAAGGGGTCGGCGCAAGGTGGGAGTAGCGGCGGCAAGTTGCTCTGAGCGACTGCCACCACCTGGCACGGAGCGGACGACTCACTCTCCCAGATCGACGCGCCCGCGACGCAGTGGCGCTCGGCCTCCTCGATGGTGAGGTAGACGGGGCTCGGCGCCTTGGTGCCGACGATGAGGTTGACGTAGTTCTTGCTGCGGAGGCAGTGCGCAATCACGCTCACGCTCGTGTTGGCGTCGGCGGGGAAGCTGCGCGCGTCGCTGACAATCAGCAAGAGCTCGCCGGAGGAGTGGCGGGAGGGAGACGCACTAGACGCGCGCGAGCTGCGACGGGAGCGAGAGGACGGTCGAGACGAAGCCGGGCTGCTGGTGCGAGAAGCCGTTGTGCTCCTGGCGCGTCCAGGTCGACGTCTCGATGTAGGTGAGCGCGGCGACGTCGCCCCTCCAGGGCGTCTCGAGGCCCATCTTGAGGAACTTGGCTGCGGGTGAAAGGCGAGTCAGCGCGGACGAGGGAGGAAAAGACGGGCGCTAACACGTACTGTACTGCACGGCCATCGTCGCGATGATGCCGAGGAACGCCTCGTACGACGGGAAGACGCCGTGGCGGCCCGTGAGGGTGTAGCCCTGGAGCCACCCCTGGAGGGTGTGCTCAGAGAGCATCTCGGTCACGCGGCCGCCCTTGTGCGCCGTCTCCGGGTCCCACTGGAAGTTGCGGTCGGTCACGTCGAAGACGCCGTCGAGCTTGTTCGACGCGAGCTCGTCCGGCGAGAAGATGCGGAACTCCTTGGGGTTGCGCTTGATCACGTCGGTGAGGTACTTGGCGATCGCCTTCATGCAGCTGGACGCGGGCGTACGGGTCATTCACCGCGAGAGGGTCAGTCGCAGGGAGAGGCACGAGGAGGAAGCAAGACGCCGCACCTGATCTCGCCCTTCTCCTTGTCGTAGCCGAACTCCTTCCAGTCGGCGAGGTCGAGCGGCGTGTAGGCGTTGTAAGCCTCCTTGACGAAGCCGAGGCGCCTCTCGACATCCTTGGGCAGCGCCTCGAACAGGAGCGGCGAGAAGATGGTCCCGCGCTTGAGGTTCTCGTCGGAGAAGTCGAAGAACTTGTCCGACTCGTACGACCTGAGCCACTGCTCGAGCTGCTTGAACGCGCCCTCATCCGTCTTGACGTCAGGCAGCGGGACCTGGTGCGACGCAAAGCTGTTGAGCAGCTGCTTGCCGTGCTCGCTCGCCGGGCCCGTCCAGCCCTTGGGCGAGCGGAGGATGATCATCGGCCAGCGCGGCTTGTCAATCGGCTTGCCCGAGCGCGCCGCATCCTGGATCTTGCGGATCTCGCCGTAGGCCCTGTACGGTGACGGATACATCAGTGTTCGAATTTGGGAAGGTCGCGCCCGTCTCGCGGCATCGAGCGGGGAGGCCGCCGGCCGAAATGGCACTTGCGAGAGGAAAAGGACGCGAACGCACCAGTCCATCGACGCGGCCATGTCCTCGTGGATCGCGTAGTCAGCCTTGTCGCCGCCACCCATGTGCGCGTTGCCCTCCGCCGCATACTCGACGAAGCGGACCTGGTAGCCTGTGGGTCGTTTCGTCGCGTCAGAGTCTAATGTACCGCGAGTAACAGAGCAGCAGGCGGGAGAGGGAGCGTACCGTAGCCGGTGTAGAGGAGCGAGAGCTCGGTGTTGTCCATCGTCTGCGCCCAGGCATTTCGTCAGCACGGCTCTGCGCCTCCAATAACCAGGAGGAGAGGGACGCACGCCGGGGATGGTGCGCTCCGAGATCTTGAAGCCGTTGACGTGCAGGATCGGGAGGACCGCGCCGGACTCCTTCGGGTCGAGCCACTTGTGCGAGCTGCGAGATGCCAGTCAACTTCAGCTTTATGCCCGCTTGATGAGTCGAGCAGAGTGAGAATGAGCTGGACGCACTGCCAGGCCGTGGCGGTCGGGCCGGTCTCGCTCTCGCCGTCGCCGACGACAACGACCGAGATCTGCTCGGGGCGGTCCATGACGGAGCCGTACGCCGCGGCGAGGGCGTAGCCGAGCTCGCCGCCCTCGTGGATGCAGCCGGGGGTCTCGGCCTGCGAGGCAGATCGTTAGAAGGAGCGGGAGAAGGGCGGGACGAGGGGACGCACGTTGACGTGCGAGGGGAAGCCGCCCGGCCACGAGAAGTACTTGACGAACTTCTCCAGGCCCTTCTCATCGAGGCCGTACTCGGGGTAGAACTTGGTGATGGCGCCCTCGATGTAGAGGTTGGAGAGGATCGCCGGGGCTGGTCAGTGCGTTGCAAGGTCGAGTCAGCCTGGGTACCGAGTACGGCCGCTGGGGGGGCACAAAAAGGGGTGCACAGATGCAGCAAAGGGACGGAAACGCACCGCCGTGACCCGGGCCGGTCACGAAGAGCATCTTCGGCTCGGCGCCCTCCTCGTCACCCTTGCGGCGGATGAGGGCCTGCGAGTGGACATATGCAAACGATAAGCCGCCGGTCGTCCCAAGGTGCCCGAGGAGTCTGCATGCATAACGCTGGGTCAGTACCGCGTTTCGAGAGGAAGAACGGTCTTCGCGTCGGGGTTGGCGGGCTGAGCGACCGCCTTGCCGGTGCTCGCGACGGTCCCCTCAGGCGGGCTGGCGTCGGGCCGGTCTGTTGGGCTTACCGGGGCTTGATGTCGTCCTTCTCGAGGCCGCGCTGGAGGCGGCCGTTGGACTTGAGGTAGGTCTGAGCTGTCGCGAGGTAGCACGACAGCCTCCAGTTGGCGACGAGCGCTTCGAGGTGCTTGGCGGGGATCTTGGAGACGTAGTCTTTGACGTTGAGCTGGACGGCGAGCGACGACAGCGGGGCGTCCGGGGTCGCGGCGAGAAGCGACGGGGTGATGCGGGGCGGGGGCGCCTCGGTCTGGTCGGCCATGGTTGCTGCTGAGTCTGTGCTGGAGGATGTGTTGTGAAAAGGCGTTGCTGGTAGCTCTGAGCTGGCAGAGAGCGAGGGCGACGAGCGAGGAGGCGATGTGGGGGAGAGCTGTTGATGAGAATCGTGGGGCGGGCGGAGAGAGTCAGCAAGGCTCATGCGCCGCGGATCGGGTGTGGGCAGTGCCCACCGTGTGTAGAACTGCCGGGTGCGCCTTGGAGGAGCAGGTAAGCGGGAGGAGCGAGGGCAGCAGAGCGAGCCCTTGCCCGAGGTGACGCTCCCCCAGATTCGACCGACCTTCGCGCCGCTGCTTCCGTCTCCGCCGTCCACCGCGAGACATCCGTGCAGCCCGTTCGCAGCACCACCCTGCACCGCGATGCTCGCCTGCAGTCCCCCCGCCACGTTCCGCCGCTCGCTTCCCCTCCTCGGCTGTACCCACTCGGCCGAGGCTTCCGCAAGGTTGTCCCAGCCTTTCCCACGGTAGATCCGCCGCGAGCACGTCTCGACACGGCAAACAGAGCACTGCAACGGAGATCTCTATATACGAACGAGCGCTACTTGCCCAGCTGGCGCAGCTCCTCCTCGGCCATGCGCACCATCTCGTCCTCCTCGCTCGTCTCGACGACCCACGCGCGGACCCTGCTCCCGCGCTTCGTGATCTCCCTCCTCCCCTCCTTCTTTGCATTCTTCTCCTTGTCGAGCCCGCCCTCCGTCCCCGCGAAGCGCTCGATCCAAGCAAAGTGCGCAAGGACGTCTTCGCGCAGCTTCTCCGACTTCTCGCCGATCCCGCCGCTGAAGACGAGCCCGTCGAGCGTCGCGTCCGGCCCCGAGGCAAAGACGTGCGAGACGTACGGCGCGAGGACGCCGAGGACGTGGTCCAGGTAGAGCTGGTACGTCAGCCGCGACGACATGTGCTCCTCGCTCGACGGCGCGTCCTCTGCCGCCGACGACGACGGGAACGCCCGCGCGGTGATCGTGCCAAAGTTGTTCGTGCCGCACAGCGCTGCGCTCGCGAGACCGTCAGCCGCGCCTTCAGAGCGGAGGGGACAATCCGTGCGTACCCTTGAAGCCCGACTCCTTGTTCAATACGTACTCGCCCTTGGTGATGTCCCTCCCCGACCACTTGACCGTGCCCGAGCAATCGGGCGTGTGGTGGAAGATCAGGCTCGGGTCGACCGTGCCCGAGCGGGTCCCGCCAGGGAGACCTCCGGAAGTGCGATGAAGAGCGTCAGCCCAAGATCGCCGAAAGTGGGAGGCGGGCACGCACCCTCGAGCGGCGTGACGCCCATCGTCGTCTGCTTGCTCTCGCCGTGCTGGATGAGGCAGCAGCTCCCGCCGCTACCGAGGTGCGCGACGACGAGGTTGATCTGGTCCTTGGGCTTGCCGAGCTCCTCGGCCATCTGGTCGCGGATGTTGGTGTAGCTGAGGCCGTGGAAGCCGTACTTGACGAGCGGGACGGGCGTCTCGTGGTCCGGCGTCGAGATCGCATACTGCCGCCGGAACTGCGGGATCGTCTGGTGGAAGAGCGTGTCGAAGCAGAGCACCGAGTAGGCGTCCGGGAGCTGCTCGAGGCACTCCTTGACGATGAGCATCGCATGGTGGTTCTGCAAGGCGGGGCGAATGAGCGGACGGAGCTGTACAAGTGGCAGCAAGGGAGGAACGCACGTGCAGCGGCGCAAACGAAGAGACCTCCTCCATGCGGTCGAGCACCTCCGGCTCCTCCTTGTCACCGTGGCGGATCACGATCGGCCCGTCGGCCGTCCCGCCATGGACGATGCGGTGGGCAACGAGGCGGATGCGCTTCTCGCGCTCCTCGCCGAGGACCTCCTCGCGCGTGAGGTCCTTGAGGATCTCGCGGAAGATGTCCTGGTAGCTCGTGTTGGCCTCGAGCTCGCGCTCCTGCGTCTCGGACAGCTTGGGCGCCGTATCGTCCTTCCCCACCGAGGAGGGCGGGGCATGCGAGAACTTGTACGCGGCGGGGGCGTCGCCCTGGACGTTCGACGCCGAGCCCGAGACGAGGATCGCGCGTGTGTCGTGCTGGTAGAGCGCGAACTTGATGCTCGACGAACCGCAGTTCACTGCGAGGTCGAGGTCGGCCGGCATGGTGTGCGGGAGTGGCTGCTTCTTGGGCGAGCTGGTGGGATGTACCGGCGGTATTGGCAGTGTCGCGCGAGTGTCGAAGCGACTTTGAGCTCAGAAGAGCGAGGCGAAGTGAGGGGAAGGGAGGAGAGGGTCGGTGTCGACGGTCGCCTCTGGACAACCCGCCGCTCTCACTCAAGTGGCCGCAGACTGGGTCAGGGGCACAGTGGCACCCTACCTGCTCGCACGCAGCCGTCGCCTCAACGCCCCCATCGCCTCGTCGCTCCTTCTGAGCCGCCTCGACCCGTCGTCATCTCCCCGCACAGTTCGAGCACGCCGCAACAACGCGGGACGAGTGGACGAGCATTCCGATGGGTAGCAGGGTGGTGCTGAACGCGGTGGAAGAAGCGGCGGGCCGCTCTGAGCGCGGGTGAGGGAGGACGGGTCTCGCGAAGTCCCCACTGCTGATGAAGCGCCGGAGGGCTGTCCTCGTGTTCAGGCGGGCTAGGGAGGCCTTCGTTGCTGCTCAGAGTGACCTCACGCCCGGACTCAGCAGACTGGCACTCGCGGAGCGCACCGCCTCGACGGCTGCCCGGTCGCTCGCCCTTGTCCTCGCACGCGATTCTCGCGTGCTCAGCCTCGTCGTCGCGTTCGCCGAGGAACCCCCAGTGCGCGTGCGCGGAACACGCGCTCAGGAGTCAATGCGTCGCTCGCGATTGTCGTGCTCTCGCAACATCGCCTGGCTCGCGTGACCGCCTCAGGCTGTCCTCCTCACTCTGCTTCTTCTCCCTCACACTCGCGCTTGCTCCACCATCAACGCTATGGCTTCTTCGCTTCCAATCCTCCCCCACATCACCCTGTCCGAGCGGACCGCCCGCGACCGCTCGCCCTCACGCCAAGGTCGCCCTCGTCAAGTCAGCCCCGTCAACTCGTACTTCGGCGCGCCCATCACCGCCATTGCATCAGCCGCATCGTCGAGCGCGGGCGACAGCGCGTCGCGTGGCTCGCTCTCGGACGACTCGCGTTGCTCGTCGCCGCCGACGGAGGCGGAGCAGGACGACCTGCGCAAGTCGGGCTGCCCGTGCGCACACGTGCGCAAGGCGAACATCCCTCAGCTCTCGACTGAGCAGGAGCAAGAAGCGATCGCGGCGATCCGCGCACGCCCAACCCCGACGGCTGCCGACCAGGACGCACAGCCCCTCCTGTACCTCCCGCCGCTCCTCTCCCTCCTCCCGCTCGACTCGCCCGCCTCCTCCGCGTGCGGCCCAGGCCCCTCCCTCTTCGACGCAGCCCGGGCGCCGGTCGCGTCAACCTCCACACCCCCTACATCGCCCGACGCACCCGTCGCGTACACCTCGTCCCGCCTCCCCCGCATCGACCCCGCCTCTCTCGCGTTCCACCGCGCGCTGCACTCTTTCCGCCCCGTCACCCCACACTACGCCACGTCCGCCTACGCCGACTCGTTCAACTGGCGCGATCTCCGCCTGGAGGACGACCCGAGCGGCCGCGTCAAGCGCGAGGAGCGCGAGTGGTACATCGTTGCGTTCCGCTCGAGGCGGAACGTCGAGCTGCCGGAGTACCGCTCGAGGAGGCTGTACGAGGCGGACCGCGCGGCGCACGAGGAGGCGGTGACGGTGCGCTTCTCTCCGTCCTCGCTCTTTTTCCCTCGCTGACTCCGCCCCGCTACTCCCCGTCTTCAGCGCGGCGGACTCATCCTGTACTGGTACGGCAACCCCGTCCCGCACCCGTCGAGCGCGCCCGCCCGGTGGGGCACGAGCATCGACGACGTCGGTCGCAACCTCGCGACGTGCGTGTGGCAGAGCCGCGCGGACGCTATCGCTGCGATGCGCGGCGAGAAGCACAAGGAGGCGGCGAGGCTTGCGAGCGTGCGTTCTCTTTCCCTCCGCTTTACCGTTCTCGTCGCCGCCCTTCCTCTCGGCAGCTCTCCTTCCGCTTGAGCCACGACTCACTCGCATCGCGCCGCCTACAGACCACCTACGAGTACTACACGCTCGAGCGGTACATCGTCCGGAAGGAGCCGGGCGAGCTCACCGTCCGCATCCTCCCCTGGCATGGCGGGGAGGTCGCCGGTGCGGTCTGAGGGGTGGCGCTGGTGGTGGGGTCTCGAGGCGCTGGACGCTTGAAAGATGTGTTGCCATGACTAGAGGTGCTTTGCTTCGTCTTCGTGCGAGAACAAGGACGAGAGAAGTGTTGACGTCCGACTCGAGGCGGAGCTGTTTCAGGTCGTCCTCGCCCGAGTGAGCTGCCCTTCTGCAAGCCAGCAACTAGGAGCGAGTTCGTTTACTTGCATGGCTCGAGAACCGCACAGAGGCGGTGGGAGAGCGAAGCTCTCATCAGCACTCCAGCTTGGTCCTCGACTGCCTGCTCGCTCGTCTCGCATCTCGCTGGACTGCCTGGACACCTGCTGCTTCCGTCGAGCACACGCCAAGCTCCACACTAGCCAACCAGCACATCCTCCCGCCATGTCGCTCACCCCCTCCACCTCGAACGAGCCGGTCCTCGGAGCGTTCCGCATCACGGGCGGGCGCTCGTTCTACGAGGCCCAGTCGGTCGAGATCATCGACCAGCTCCTCCTCCCGCACACAGTCCGCTGGGAGACGGTCGACACCATCGAGGGCGCGTTCGATGCCATCAAGACGATGAAGGTGCGTGTACGCCCTCTCCCGCTCGTCTTGCGAGCTAACAAGCCCGGTACGTACCCTGCAGATCCGCGGCGCACCCGCCATCGCCTCCCTTGCCGCGCTCGGCATTGCCGCCGAGCTGCTCGCCCTCCAAGCGCAGCGGCCCTCTTCCTCCTTCCCCTCCTCCGCGCTGTCCTCCCCGCCCGCCGAACTCCTCTCCCTCCTCCTCTCCCGCACCGCCTACCTCCTTACCTCCCGCCCCACCGCCGTGAACCTCCGCGAGGCGCTCTCGCGCATCGAGGCCGCCGCGCGCGCCGAGGCGGGGAGGGAGGGCGCGACCGCCGAGTCCCTCGCGAAGAAGGTCGTGGACGTTGCGGTGGGCGTGTGGGTCGAGGACAAGGAGCGCTGCGAGCGCATCGGGAACAACGGCGCGAGGTGGATCTTGGAGAAGCTCGAGCGCGAGGGGGCCATCGAGAAGGGCGAGAAGATCGCGGTGCTCACGGTGCGTTGCGTGCTTCCCCCGCGCTACATGCCTCCACGATTGTGCATATATCGGTGACGGCTGCACAGAGCCGTGCGTGGAACTGCACGAGTTCACGCTGACCTCGCTTCTTCCCGTCCCGCAGGTCTGCAACACCGGCTCGCTCGCTACCTCCGTGAGTCCCGCCGCTCTCCCGCACTACAACCTGTGCTTACGCGTGCGGGGCATTCGCAGGGATATGGCACGGCGCTCGGCGTCATCACCTCGCTGCACAAGCAGGGTCGCCTTGAGCACGCCTACTTTGCGCAGACGGGCCCGTACATGCAGGGCGCGCGCCTTACGGCCGTTGAGCTCGCGAGCCTGGGTGCGCCGAACACGATGATCTGCGACACGGCGATTGGCGCGCTGCTTGCGGAGAAGAAGGTGCACCTCTTTGTCGCGGGTGCGGACCGGTGAGTCGCCCGTCTCTTCAGCTTCCTCGAGCTCTTTGCGTTCGACGAGCGCGGAGGGTGAGAGTCCTGACGCCCGAAGAGTTCACGCTGACGCGCCCCCGTCGCTCTCGCAGTATCGCCGCGAACGGCGACACGGCGAACAAGATCTCGACGTACCAGATCTCGCTCCTCGCGCACCACCCTCACCCCTTCTCGCCGAACCGCCCCATCCCCGTCCTCGTCGCTGCGCCGCTCACGACGCTCGACCTGACGATGGCGTCCGGGCGGCAGATCGAGATTGAGCAGCGCCCGTCGTGGGAGGCGTGCTCTGTCCGCGGCCGCGTCGTCGACGTCCAGGCGCTCGCGCGCGGCGAAAAGGTCCAGCCGGCGAAGGAGGGCGAGGAGGTCGACGTCCAGACGGTACTCATCACCCCGCCCGGGACGACGGCGTGGAACCCGGCCTTCGACGTGACGCCCGCGAGCCTCATCGAGGGTATTGTGACGGAGGTTGGTGTGGCGGAGAAGGGTGACGCGCACGAGTATGACCTCAAGAAGTTCGTCGAGGAGGCGACCAGGGCGTAGATGGCGGAGGAGACGGCGTACGTATCGAGCTGTTCTTGCCGCGGGCTCCTCAAGCCTCCCCGCTCCTCATGTTTCGCTGCACGATACGCCTGCTGTACGGCCTCTCAGCTCTCCATGCTCGAACTCGAGTCCGTGCGCGGCCGTTGGGCTTGACCTTCCCAACTTCGCCTCTGGTTCGCAGTGAGCCCTTCGCGCTGCAGATCAGCGGGCTCCTCTGCTTCGTGGATTTCGAGCGCACGGGGCAACCGAACGATGCGGCGCGCTGCTCTCGGTGTGCTCACTGAGAGGAGGTTCGCTTGCTTCCTCTTCCATCTGCTCCTTCGCTGCCTGCAGCTGTCCTTACGACGCCGCACACCGTCGCTGTCGCAGCGCTTGCAACGTTGGGCTCGGCTGTGGCTTAGCCGTTGGAAGTGGGTGGAAGGTGCGTCCGTCCCTTGCGTCGCTTAACGAAGAAGCAGCTCTCGGTCTCTCGGAAACCTCGCTTGATGAAGTGAGCAGCAACGTGCGCTAACTCGCGGGCAAGTCGTGCTCGGCCTGTCCATTCAAGCGCGTCCCACGATCCAGCGTAACGCGCAGCTTTTGTACTGCAGCTGAGCGCCGCCGACAAAGGCCGTTCGGAGGTGGAAGAATGGACATCGGCGGAGCGGCAAGAGTCCGGTGAACAAGCTTTTGTTCCGCGCCCCAGGCCCTGATGCGCAAGAGAAGGGCGATCAAGCAGGATGGAGACGAAGGCGGCCGGGCCCGCGGCCCGCGTTCCATCGTCTCGAGCACCCCGCATACCGGCGGTTATGTACAGCGATCTCGCGCGGCTTTTCGCGCTGACGGCAAGGCCGCGCACTCTCGGGAGGGGGCTCGGCTCAACCTTGCGCGGGACGGATGCACCTGCCAGATGCGGAGCGACGGCGCGCGGGAGATGCGCCTGCACGCTCGTGCCAACCTCGCTCGCGGGATGTGCGACGAGGAGGAGGAGGGCAGGGGAGGGATCAGGGTGATAGGCACAGGGCACGGCAGGCAGGCAGGCCGAAGCGAGGGCAGGAGGGGGAGGCCCGCCGGCCTCATCAGCTGAAAGCCACTATGTCGCCCGCGCCTTCCTCACTCGGATCCGCTCGGCAGTTACGCTTGCTCCTGGAAGGCCGTCCCTGCTCTGGCCATCGCCTCGATTCGCCCGTCTCAGCCCAGCGCGCGGCAACCCTCCCTTTCCCGTCGCCCGCCGCTCTCCCTCCTTCCCGCTCAGTCCTCGCACGCTGTCTGCGCTCTCTGGGAACGCCTACTGCCCTCATACCGCGCGAGGCCGCTTCTAGCAACGCTCCGCCCGAACCTGCCTCGCCCGCCCGCCCGTCCTCCCCCCTCCGCACCCGCTCCTCCCGAACGCGGCACATGGCGTACGCCGGCTCCCACGCGCAGGCCGCCCTCGCCGACGACGCCCAATGGGCTACCTACGCCCAGGCACCCGCCGAGCAGTTCGCGCTCTACGACACGCATGCCCAGGCGTATCTCGCGCCCGGCTCTGCGGCCCCGCCGTATCTCGAGGTCGGCGGCGCACAGGACGCGTCTATCGACCCGCTCGACGCGTACAGCTACACCGACTCGACCTACACCTACGCGCCGCAGCGCTCGTACAGCTACGGGACGACCCCCTCTCCCGCCCTCCCCGCCCTCTCGCCCGGCGCCTCCTCGGTGTCCGCATCGTCGCCCTTCTCCGGCCTCGTCTCGCCGTACCAGCATGCCTCGGCGGCGACGACGCCCGACCTGTGCGGTAGCGCGCTCCTCCCGCCCGCGCACGTGCAGGACGGCGGGTTGAGCGCAAGCCGGTCGTCGCCCGTCAAGAGCGAGTACTTCGTGTCGGCCGGGTTCGCGGAGATGCAGGAGTCGTACCTCCAGCAGCAGCAGCCTGCGTACGACTACCAACAGGAGTACTGCCCTCCGCACTCGCCGGTGTACACCCACACGCTCCCCCCTCCGCTCGTCGCCGCCCCGCCGTCCACCCCTCGCCGCCAAGTCGCCTCCTCCTCGCACCTCTACCGCTCCCCGTCCGTCCTCACCTACTCCTCTAGCTCGAGCGTCAGCTCGCCGTACCATCGCCCGGTGACACCTCGCTCGCCGGCGTCGTACCCCTCGGAGGCGGCGCGCGGGCGTCGCGGCTCGACGGGCGGGTTCGCCGATTCGCCTGGACGCAGGGCCACGCCGAGGAAGGCGCCGGCGATCACGACTTCGGTCGACGCGAATGGTAGCCCGACGAAGAGCATCCGGCGGGTCACCCGCCTCAGCATCGAGGTCCCGCCGCCATCCAGCCCGTCGCTCTCAGCGTCCGCCCCGCCGACCGCGCGACCGCTACTCTCGCTGCAGCAGTCCTTCGGCCCTGCACCGGCGAGCGCGGGGCTGCCGACGGAGGAGGAGCTCTGCGAGGCGTCGGTCCGCGAAGTCGAGCAGCTCCTCGGCGAGCTGGGCCCGATCCTCGAGTCGAGCGGGTACGAGCACGACGCACTCGCCGCGTCGCCGATGATACAGCCGGGTATGGCGCCCATCTCGTACGACGCGCGCGCTTTCCCGCCGACAAGCATCAGCATCTCGGGCGTCACGCTCGCAGAGGAGGATCTCCGCTTCCTCGACGACCCGTCGCTCTGCCTCCCCGATGTGTTTGACTCGCCGACGAGCGCACGCGCGTACCCGCAGTCGGCGCCGGCATGGCGGACGACGTTCGACCTCCCGCCGCCGCCGCCGCCGATGCAGTCGAGCAGGTCGCAGCACGCGGCTTACCGCCCACCGCCCTCCTCCTACACTCTCACCCACTCGGCGAGCGTCGGCTCACTCGCGCCGCCTCCGCCGAACGCGCACGTCCGCGCGTACTCGGCGCAGGGCTCCCTCCACCCCGCGCGGGACAGCGCGTACCCGCGCTCGCCCGCCCCGACGGCGCGCCGACGCCGCTCAAGCGTTGATTCGGCGGCGCTCGCTGCCGCGCCGCCGCCGTTCTGGCCGAGCGGGGCCAGCTACCCCTACCACCCTGCCTTCCAGCAGCAGGTCCCCGCCGTGCTGCTTCCTGCGCCAGCGGCGGGCCACGCGCGTCCGGTCACACCCCCGCGGCGGACGAACGCCCTCTCGGCGTCTGTGGGGCCGGGCTCGCCCGCCACGCCGAAGCGCAAGCGCGCGTCGCCGACCAAGGCGAAGCAGCCCGTCGCCATGTTCGTCAACTACTCCGCGCAGGATGCAGTGCGTCCTCCTCTTCTAGGCTCGTTTGCGAAACAGCTTCTGACGTGCTCCCGCCCCTCCTGTAGAAGAAGCTCCTGAACGGCGTCGCCCCCTCCGGCTCGACCAAGAAGCGCCGGGAGGAGGAGGACGCGTTCCGCCAGCAGCGGGGCGACTCAGCCCTCCCGAGCGTGCTGGCGCCGCCGCCGCTCCCGTTCGCTACCGGCTATCCCTCCGCGCTGTAATCACTCCGCGAGGCGCACCTCCAGGGTCGCTCGTTTCAGTACCCACCCTCATTACCCACTCATCGCTGTTGATACCTCATAGACTTGCATCACCCCTACATCGTATGTGCCCCTTCGCTTTCCCGCTGTCGATATTGGCGTGCCCTCTTGTAGCGTTCGTTCTCTCGGTGGATCCGCCTCCTCATCCTGCATCTTGCCCCTTTCCCCTATTTCTTCGCGCGCTTGCGGAACTCCGCTGCATGTGTTGGTCACGAGGACGCGCCCCGGCAAGAGTGTGGCGCCCTGATGGGGACGGGGACGACAGAAAGTCGTTCGCCATCGACCTTCCCAAGCGGAAACGCCTCGCTTTTCTCGCCTTAACCGCACACGGCGTCTGTTCGCGTCTACAGCTCTTTGCATCGGCCTGGCAGCGGCGATCGACGATGCCGGGCTTGCGCTGCTCGCCCCCGAGCGCGCTGCACCCGTTGTCTCCTCTTCACGCGCATCTCTCTCTGTCTCTTGGTCCGCTCTCACGCCTTCAGACGCCTGCGAGCGACGGGCTCCCGTATACGCAGCACCTGCTAAGCTCGGTTGACCCGCGGACGCTCCGCCTCAGGTGCTGCGAAACCGGCGGCAAGGTTAGGAGCCAACTTGCGACAGAGGCGCCGCAAAGGACGAGACGGAGGGCGTTTCCAGGATCCCGGGGCCGCAACGACGTGAGGAGAGGGCGAACGAAGCTCGGTGACCGACAGGCAGCGGGTGAGGAGGGCACAGCGGAGGAAGGGAGGGGACCTGGCCTCCTCTCCTGAGGCCTCAGGGAACCGAAGCCGTTGTCCTCGCTTCTCCCGCTTCTCTTCCTTCTCGACACTACAGCCTCGACACCCTCTCGACACTCCATCGACAACGCCGACCATGCGCCTCACTCTCGCCGCCTCCCTCGCCCTTCTCGCGACGTCCTCCCCGACGCTCGTCCGCGCCGCCTGGCTCCCCGCGCTTCTCACCCCCAAGGGGGGGGACATCTTCTCCCTCGGCGACAACGTGACGATCTCCTGGTGCGCGACGACATCCTCACGAAAAAAGGCGACCCTGACAAGCGCGAACAACGCCCGCGCACAGGGACCTGGCGAGCTACAACGACACGGCGGCGTCGAGCGCGCGCTTCCTCCTCGGGTACGCGAAGGCCGGCGACGAGGCTACGACGGTCGTCCGTGCGTCTCCTTCCCCTTTCTCCTCTCCCTTCCCGCCTCAAACCCCCCACCCGCCGCGCGCAGAGCAATTCGTCGGCAACAGCGGGAAAGAAGGCGGCGCAGCGTTCGACCTCTGGACGGGCGACGGGACGCTCACGTTCGCGATCGACGTCGTGAGCTGGGCTGACGGGCTGGGGCAGAGCACCTGGCGCGTGCTCGAGTACGGGACGGGCGAGGACGTCAGCAGCGGGGAGTTTACGGTGCGCGCCTGAGGGCGGGCAGGACGACGGCTCTGGCAGCGGGGAGAAGAGCTCGTAGCGCGCTGGCGTACGGGGACGCGAACTGAGTATTACGCAGTGGAAATCTACTTGCCCTTGAGCTTGTCCTCCTTGAGGTTGGCAATGAGGTTGAGCACGAGCTCCCCTCCGTCCTTCTCCCCGCCGTCCTCAAGGACCGAGTCCGCATCGAGGCAGAAGTACGCGACCCGGTTCGCCTGGAAGCGGACGACCTCGAGCCCGTCGACGCTCGGGGGCGCCTCGGTCCCGTTCTTCTCGGCGTCGGCCTTGCGCACAGCGACGACCTCCCTCGCGCGGGCGAGCGAGTCGCGCACGACGCGCCACACGGCAGGTTCGACGACCGCGCCCTGGACGACCTCGCGCGAGTCGGGGCTCAGGTCCTCGAGGTACTTGTCGCCGAGAGCGCCCGGGTTGTCGCTCTTGAACAGGCGGCGGAAGAGGCGCGCCTCCTTGATCGGGACGGCGTGCGGCGCCGAGACCCAGTGGATCCACGCCTTGGGCTTGAACCCCGCCGGGAGGGCCGACGTCGCCTCGTCCTCGTACCGGCAGACAATGTGCGACACGGCGCCCGTCGCGGCGTCGACCTCGTGCGAGACGTACGTGATCGGCCGCGGGGCGTTGAGCAGCCCGACGGTCGCGCCCGGCGCGAGGCGGAAAAAGTCCTTGCTCGCCTCGGCGCGGAAGTCGTCCTGGTCGATCAGGAGCTCGCGCGAGAACGGCACCGAGACGGTGCCCATCGCGGGGTCCTTCGGGTGTAGCGGCTTGTCGCACTCGAGCGAGAAGTCGGCGGGGAGGTTCTCGAGCGTGACGCGGACGGGGCGCAGGACGACGTTCAGCCGCGGGGTCGTCATCTCGAGGTGCGACCGGACCGTCTGCTCGAAGCGCTGCAGCTGGACGAGCGACGCCGACGTCGAGACGCCGAGGCTCGACACAAATGCGATGATCGCCGCAGGCGGGACGCCGCGGCGCTTGAGCGCGACGAGCGTGTACAGCCTGCAGATGCGCGTCGCGTCAGTCCCGCTCTTCGCGAAGAGGTAGAGGAAAGCACCACGCACCGCGGGTCGTCCCAGCCGCTGACGTGCCCCTCCTTGACGAGGCGGAGGAGCTTGCGCTTGCTCGTGATGGCGCCCTCGAGCGTGAGGCGTCCGTACTCGCTCTGGCGCGGCTTGTACACCTCGAGCGCGTCGCAGAGCCACTCGTACGCCGTCCGCGCGCCGATGAACTCGGTCGTGCAGAGCGAGTGCCTGCGCGCGACGAACTCGTCAGCCGATGGAGCAAAGGGGAAGAGAAGCGGGGAGGAACGCACGAAATGTTCTCGAACGAGTCGCAGAGGCAGTGCGTAAAGTCGTACGTCGGGTAGATGCACCACTCGGTGCCGGTGCGGTGGTGCGGCTTGCCCAGGACGCGGTACGCGATGATGTCCCACATGGTCGGGTTCGGGCTCTCCATGTCCTGCTTCATGCGGAGGACCATCTCGCCCGGCTTGTACTTGCCCGCGCGCATGTCGGCAAACTCGGAAAGGGACTGCTCGACGGGCTTGTTGCGGTCCTTCGACTCGTGCCGAGGGCCGTGGTCCTTGCCGCCACGCTGCGCCGCGATCTCCTCCGCTGCACGCACGCCATGGGTCAGGACTTGCCACACGGGAAGACGCGGCAGACAGACGCACCGGTGTCGTCGCTCGTGTACGCAAGGCCCTTCTTGATGAGCAGGCACGCGAGGTCGTACAGCTCGGCAAAGTGGTCGCTCGAGTGCGTGATCTGGTACGGCTCGTAGCCGAGCCAGCGGACATTCTCGAGGATCTTGTCAAAATAGATCTGCTCCTCGGCCTCGGGGTTCGTGTCGTCGTAGCGGAGGTAGCAGTGCCCCTTGTGGTACTTGGCGTAGCCAAAGTTGACCGCGATCGCCTTTGAGTGGCCGATCTGCGCATTGCGAGCACGGTCAAGTCAGCACTGCCGGTCGAAAGAGCAGAGGAAGAGGGAAGTCGCACGTGGAGGAAGCCGTTGGGCTCGGGCGGGAAGCGGGTGAAGACCTTGCCCTTGGTCCATTCGAGGTGCTCCTTCATGCGCTCGGGGATCTTCTGCTCGTTCCCGCCCGGCTTGTGCAGACGCGAGAGCCAGCCCTGCGCGAAGAGGTCGTCGGGCGACTCGGCCGCGAGCGGGACCGCCGAGGTCGACGCCTTGGGCGCCTTGGCCTCCTGTGCAACCGACGAGGCATTCTATCAGCGCACTGATCGAGCGAAAAGAGCCCAAGACGAGCTGAAAGAAGGAGCAGCGCTGCGCCGCACCTTCTTTGCCTTGTCGGCGGCGGCCTGCGCCTTGGCCTTTGCGTCCTCCTTCTTGCCGAAGAGCTCCTCAAAGACAGTCTCTGCGACGGCCTTGAGGTCGAGGGGCGCGACCCAGCGGAGCGGGTCGGCCTGGCGCATGAGGCCGCTGACCTTGCTGAAGCCGGTCCAGCCGGCCTTCTGGACGTCGTCGGCCTTGTCTGCGAGGTAGGCGCGGACGCGGGTGTCGAGCTCGGCGGGGGTGATGGAGAAGCCTGTGCGGGGAGAGACTGGGTGAGCTGGATGCGCGAGTCAGGTCGTGGGGAGAGCGAGAGCGCACCGACTCCGCAGGCCTCGTCAAAGGCGGCGTCGTCGAAGGGCGGGGTGGCGGTGCTCAGGTGCTTGATCGCGGCTGTGAAGAGGGATTGTACGAGTGAGATCGACGCTACAGAGGCGAGTGGGAGCGGTGCGGACCAGAGACCTGGTCGCTCTTCTGGATGCGGTTGTTGCGGATGGCTCCTACGATGTAGAGGCGGGCGTCGTCGGTGAGGGTTGCGCCATCCTTTGCGACCTGGAGTGCGAGCGTGGTCTGCTTGTCGTCGAGGTTGTCCTGGTCGAGGCGGGCGAGCTGGAGGAGCTGCTTGGCCTGCGGAGCCGTCTTGGAGCGGGCAGTCTCGAATGCGCGCTGCTCCGAGAGGCCGCACTGGGCGAAGAAGGCGGCGAGCGCCTCTACCTCGGGCGAGACCTTGGGTGCCATTTCTCTAATCTGCAAGTGTAAGGGAGGAGGAGACGGAGCGGTGGTGGTGGTTGTACTCTCGCGTGTATTCCCCCCCGCGCTTAGCACGCTCTAGGATGCTCCTCCGGGCTCACCGGCGACTGCCCGCCCCGCGCACTCCCCGCCCGAGTGCACGGCGCGCGCTGTGCTCGTCGAGTGTTCGCCTCGCCGTTCCCCCACCCGACGCTCCCCTCGCCCACCCCGCACACGAGACGGGGCAGCTCCTCGGCGAACTCCGTACCCTCCTCGACCGCTACCCGCTCGTAGACCCCGCCTGGACCACCCGCATCGACGCTGCCGCCGCCGACCTCGCCCGCCAGAGACCAGCCCGCATCGCAGGCAAGCTCCCTCTCTGGTGCGCTCCCGGATGCTGTCACTGACTGACTCGCGAGAGCACACAGTCGTCGGAGACCACCAGAGCGGCGCCCACGGGCTCGTCACCGCCCTCCTCGACGACCCGCTCGCAAGCAACCAGGACCTTACCGTCGCCCTCGAGGCTCGCAGGCTCGGCTCGCATGCACCAGAAGTGATTACGATCAAGCACGGAGACGAGGCGCACGCGGCCCCGGGCGAGGTGCAGGTGCCCTCGACCTGGCTCCGCGACGGCGACGCTGAGGTCGTCGAGATCGTCCACGGCGGTGCGCGCTCTCTCTGCCATTTGTAGAGACACAGCTGACGCTCTCAAGACCTACCAGACGTCGTCCCACTCGAGTCGTCCTTTTCCACCCTCCACCTTGCCGACCTCGTCGTCCTCGTCCTCTCCGACTCGACCCTCCTCTCCGCCAAGCCCGCTCAGGCCCTCCTCTACAACCTCGCCACCAAGCCCAACCTCCTCCTCGCGCTCAATACCCCCGACGCCTCACCCTCGGCGTCGGCCTCTCCGATCCGCACCCTCGAGCACCAGCTCGCGACCCTCTTCCCCGCCGCGTTCACCCCACGCACCCTCGCCGTCTCGACCACGCAGGCGCTGTCCGCACTCGAGGCGCTCTCTCCCTCCGAGCCGGATCAGAAGCCCGCATACGACGCCTTCCAGAAGGGGTACCTCGCATCGCAGATCCCGCACCTGCACCAGCTGCTCACCGCCGCGCTCACCGCGACACACGCGGGCCTCCCCGCGCCGACTCCGCTCCAGGTGCAGACTGCCGCATACGTCCTCTCTGCGGCGCTCGCGCGCGCGGCGTTTGCTGGCGCGCAGGTTGCCGACTCGCTCAATGGGGCGGACGCGGCGCTTGCCGCGCTCGAGCAGCACGCAACAGAGGCCGAGCGCGCGCTCCTCGTCGCATTGGGCGTCGAGTCCTCGACGGGGCTCCTCCGCGTACCCGCAGAGGAGCAGCGCGCCGCGCTCGCCGCGCTCGACGAGCTGTTTGCGACCCGGCTCGCGTGGTACAAGCTCCCGTACCGCGTCGATGACCTCGGCGCCGAGATCGCGCTCGTCGCGTCGCAGACGTTTCTCCCCGCGTTCGAGCGCCGGCTCGCCTTCTCCGCGGGCCTCGCCGCCTCCACCACCAGCGCCCTCTCGACCCGCGTCGATGCGCTCTTCTCCTCCCCGCTCTTCTCCCCTCCCGCAGCCCCCTCCCCCGCACAGGCGCTCGCCTCCCTCCACTCGGCCACAACGCTCAACGCCCTCGCCCAAGCCGCGCGCGCGTCCGCGCCCTCCCCCGCGGCGGACGCCTCCGCCCTAAGCGGGTCCGTCTCGGCCCGCAGGGCGCAGCTCGCCGCCCCAGGGGGGCCCGCCGCGGCGCTCCATCAGCGGGCACAGCGCGCGGTCCTCCGCTCGGGCGTCTTTGCCCTCTCGTCTGTCGGCGCCGCCGCCGCGAGCGAGGCGCTCGGCTGGGCCGCCCAGGCGGGCACGAGCGTCGGGCTCGGCCTCTTGGGAGTGACGCTCAGCGCCTGGGGGCTGCAGCGCTCGTGGCTCTCGTCCCTGAAGCGCTTCCGCGCGGACGTCGGGCGCGTGTTGGGCGGTGTGGAGGAGGATCTGGGCGTCCGCGCGCGGAGGGTCGCACAGCGCGCGGGGTGGAAGGCCGCGGTGGGGGTCAGGCTGGGGAGGGAGAAGGTCGCGGAGAGGAGGGCCGAGTGGGAGAGTGCGAGGGGCGTACTGGCGAGCTTGGAGGGGCGGAGGAGGGCGCTCGTAGGGGAGGATGAGGCGGGGGAGGCGCGGAGGGCCAAGGCGTGAAAGAGCGTGTAGAGCGCTTCAGCTTGGAGTCTCTCCATCAACTCGTGCAGCAGAGGACAGAGGACTGCCGTTGCGCGATGGGGAAGAGAGAAACGACGGCGAACACGGCAGGGGTAGCTACGGCGCACAGCGGGTATCACAGCAAGAAGGGGGGGATAAAGACAGGTCAAACGGAGCCGGAGGAAGGACTACTCGGCGGCGGGCGCGTCGAGGCTTGACGCGGAGAGGGACTGCGCGAAGCTCGGCCGGGACGTGTCGTCCGAGTTAAACGACGGGCGCGGGCTGCGCTGGACGGTCGTCTCGAGGAGCTGTTCGTCACGGTGATCCACGAGTCAGCGCGCTCTTCACGCGAAGCGGACTGAGATGAACGCGACGCACCTCCTTCTTGAGCTCCTCCCCACTAACCTCCCCCCTCCCCTCGGCCTCGTCGTCGCTCTCATCCGGCACCTCATCAACACCGAGCGCGACGCCCTTGCGGAACACCTCGCTCTCCTCGGCGACCATCGCGCGCGACTCGCTCTCGAGCGGGCTGCGCGCGTTCGAGGAGGCCGAGTCGGGGGAGGTGGGCGAGCCGGGCGAGCCAGGCGCGAGCGCGGTGGAGAGGTCCAGCGTTGCGGGCCGCGGCGGCAATGACAGCCCCTCGGCGGCAGCGGGCGCGTCGCCGGCGGGCGCGGCTGCACCGGCGGCGGCGTCCTCCGAGTCGTCCGAGTCTGGCAGGGAGAACGTCGGCGAGACGGGCGGCGCCTCCTCCTGAGCGCTGGGCAGCGGGACAGCAAGGTGCTCGTCCGCCGCTGGCTCGGCCTCGCTGGCCGGCGGACGGTCGTACATCGTCTTCGCGAGGTCGAGCAGCGACGCCAGCTCACTGAGGAGCATCTCCGCCTGCTCGCGCTGCTCCTCCTGCCTCGCGCCCGAGAACGCCTCCGCAAGCTGCGCCTCGGCCAGCTGAAGCTGCACGAGCGCGTCGCGGACGACGCCGCTCGGGGTGCGCGTGCCCGCCGCCTGGTCCACAGCGAGCAGCTGCGACACGACGTCGCGCGTCTCGGCCGCCGCGGCAAAGATGTCGCCCTGGGCGCGGAGGGCGTCGGCGCGGCGGCGCGCGCGGCGCTCCTCGGCCTGCTGCCG
Organism: Rhodotorula kratochvilovae; assembly: GCA_019926025.1. Lineage (NCBI taxonomy): Eukaryota > Fungi > Basidiomycota > Microbotryomycetes > Sporidiobolales > Sporidiobolaceae > Rhodotorula > Rhodotorula kratochvilovae. Next base: position 319,516 of record JAHSUG010000017.1, read on the forward strand.
CGCCTCGAGGTTGCTCGCAAGCGCGGACTTGCGGATCGGCTGCGCGACGACGATGCGCTTGCCTGCTGCAGAAGAGGCGGATGTGCGCGCCTCGGCGTCGGCTTTCGCCTGCGCGAGCTCGGTGTTGCGCACGCACGTCTCGAGGAGGTCCTGCGAGAGACGGCTAAAGTCGGGGTCGTCGAACGGGATGTTGATGTCGAGGCAGCGGATCGTCGAGTTGAGCTTGATCGAGACGCTCAGTGCGAGCACACCCGAGATGTCGACGTTGTTGTTCGTCAGGTCGAGGTGCAGGAGCGAGTGCGCCTCGGGGAGGAACTCGGCGAGTGCAATCGCGCCCTCTGACGAGAGGTCCGTCGAGTTGAGGAAGACGCGCTTGAGCGACGGCGAGACCATCATCGCCGACCGGAGCGCGAGGATGCCGTCGATCGTCGGGCCGCAGCACGGGTTGTGGCCCATGTCGAGCGTCTCGAGCGTCGTGTTGAACTTCTGCTCGTCGGCCGCGCCAGGCTGTCAGCGTCCTTCCGGCTCGGCAAAGGACGGGAACGACGCACGAGCGCCTCGGCGAGGGCGATCAGTCCCTGCGCGTCGATCTTGTTCTCGCCGAGGTTGAGGACCTTGAGCGTGCGGTTGCGCTTGAGCACCTGCGCAATGTACGTCACGCCGCTCTGCTCCTCCCCTCGTTAGTTCGCGGTCGCGTTAGACGAGTGAGAGCGAGACGCACGCGGATGTCGTTCCCCTTGACGTCGAGCGTGAGCAGCGCGCCAATCCTCGGCAGGCCGTCAAGCTGCTTACGCAGCCTTGTCCGCGCCTCGCTCAGGCGCCATGCCTCGCGCTCCGCAAGCGCAGAGGGCGCCTCGGCCTCCTGCTCGGCGGTGACGCCTGCGGCCGCTGCAGGCGCAGGCGGGAGCGGGCGGTGCTGCCGCGCCGAGACCGAGTTGGTCGGCTCAAAGGCGAAGGGTGAGCTTGCGGGGCTGTCGCTCGGCGTGAAGAGCGCCGAGGCAGCAAGCGGCGAGGCGGACGAGGAGGTGAACGTCGACGACGGGTCGGACGAGAGGGGGTAGTCCCGGATCAGGACGGCGAGGGGCACGGCGCCTGCGGCGTTGATGCGGTTCTTGCGCAGAGAGATGTGCTTGACCTCCGACACGCGGATTCCGGCAGCTGTGAGCGCGCGCACCGTCAGCCCGCGCAGAGGAAGGAGGGACCGAGTGAACGCACCGAGGACCTCCAGCGCGGGCCCGCGCAGACCGCAGTTCTCCAGCCGGAGCGATAGGACAGACGCTGCACCGCCGGTCCAGTCCTCCTTGAGCAGCGGCGCGGGGTCGAACAACGGCTCGGGCGGCGGGACGCGCTCCTCCTCGTCCTCCTCCTCCCGCGGCTCGACCACCACCTCCTCCCGCTGCTCCGCCTTCTCCGCGTCCTCATCGTCGCCGTTCGCCTCACCATTCGCCCCGTGTGCCTCCTCGCCCTTGACGGCACCCTGGCCCTCCTCGTCCGAGTCATCATCCTCATCCCACGGGCCCGCGACCTTCCCCTTCTTCCCGCCACCATTCACCGCGCCGTTCGCCTTTGCCGGCGGTTCAGGCGGCGTGAGCGGTGGCGGAGGTGGCGGTGCAGGAGAGGGAGGCGCGGGCGAGACGGCCTGGACGAGATACTCTGCCGCGCGCCGGTCGAGGGAGGTCTCGCTCAAGTCGAGGTAGCGGAGGAAGGAGGCCTGCGAAGCGAGATGGACTTCGTCAGCCGTGCTCAAACAGAAGCGGACGGCCTGCGAGAGGCAGGAAGCGCGCAGGAGCAGCGACCGGGACGCACCTTGCGCACGAAGACGGCGACGTATTTCCATCCGCGCGCGCGTATCCGCTTGTTGCCCGCGAGGCTGAGGGTCGGGATTGACGCCGAGACGAGGAGCGCGTGCAGGAGCGGGCGGAGGCTCTGCGCGCGCGTCTAGTCAGCTTATGGGCTGGTGAGGGAGGAGGGGGAGGCGCACCTCGTCGTCCAGTCCACAGTGCTCGAGGGAGAGCTTCTTAAGCCCCCAATCGACGGAGAGGAGGTCGGACAGCGCCTCGACTGCGCCGTGCGAGAGGAGCTCGTTCGAGAGGTCAAGCGCTTTTGGCGGGGCGGCGGGGTTGTCCTGCGTGCGACCCCGCAGGTTGAGCACTCATACTCCGCTGTAGGTTACTGCGAATAAGGAGAACTGCCGCAGAGGAGGAACGCACCCTGAACACTCGCTTGACGCGCTCAATCCCGGGCTCCTCCCTCGTCCTGCAGCACTCGGCATACAGCCTCCCCAGCTCCTCGCCCGTCCATCTCCTCGCCTCCTTCTCCCCCTCCTTCACCTCCCTCCTCCCCTCCTCCGCAGCCCTGACCCGCCACTCGCGCTCGACGCGCTCGCGCGTCGCGCCCTCGTCCGCAGGCGCAATGGGCTCGAGCGTGCCCCCGTTGATGGGGTAGACGAGCTTCAGCGCCGCCATGCGGAAGCGCACGCGCTTGAGGTCTGCGACGGGGAGGGGGAGCGCCGGCGCTGCCGATGGCTGGGACGGCGCGGTTGCGGTTGGGGGTGCGGGCGCGGGGGCGGGAGCGGACGGTGCGGCCGGGGCCGGCGCGGGAGGAGCAGGCGCAGGCTCCTCAGGTGCGGCGGCGGCGGCCGCAAGGCGCTTTAGCGCCGAGCCGAAGAAGCCTCCCGCGGTGGCCGCCGCGTTGCCGACTGCCTCGCCAACGCTCCCGACTGCAGCAGCGGCAGCGCCGCCATCGAGAGAGGTAGAGGAAGTGCCCGCGCGGGAGTAGGACGAGCCAAAAGGCTGGAGGAAGTCGCGGCGGAAGGAGAAGCGCGAGGAGGCGGCGTGCGAGGACGACGGCGGGCGGAGGATACCCTTCTTTGGCGCGGGCGGGTAGCGGCGCGTGGGTCGGGATGCAGGTGGGGGTACTGCCTCGTCGGTAGCGGAATCGGCCGAGGGTGCGGCGGGAGCGGGAGACCATGCGGAGGGGGTGGTCGTGTCGAGAGCGGTGGGCGCGTCCTCCGCAGCGGTCGCCGTGCTGGAGAGCTTCCCCTCCTCCATTTGACCATCCCCACGCGCCAGAGCATCCGCCTCGCCCGCCGAGCCCTCCCCCGCCGTGTCCGCGTCGTCCCCCTCGACACGCTCATCGCCCGCCGCGGTCGCGCCGTCGTCCTCCTTGCGCTCGGCCGGGCCCAGGGGAAGCTCAACAGCGCTGTCCTGCTCAGGTGCGTGCTCCTCAGGCGCCGCAGGGGCGTCGATGGCGGCCATGAGGTCGGGCCGGCGCGCGACGAGGGGGCGAGGTGCGCTGGCGGGCGACGCGCGGCTGGACGGCTGGGTGGTGCGCTACGGGCTGCTCAAGAGTGACAGAGCTCTGACTCGGTAGCACGCACACTCGCAGCTTGGAGCGCGGCAAAGGGACGAATGGAGAGCGAGATCACCCCCGCCGCAACGTCCGCACGACGACGGCGAGGGGCCGACTGCGCGCACTCACGACGCAGCTTCCTCTCACGCGCAGTGGGGTAAGACGGCATCCAGGAGGGTATTCCAACGAGCGGAGGGGGTATCTACTGCAACTGCGAGGGAGGGCACGGCGAGAGGAGAGGGCGGTCCAGCGGTCCGCGACGAGCGAGACCCGCTCACTCGTCGTCGTCGTCGTCGTCTGCGCTACCACCGTTCCGTCGCGAAAAGGCGAACGCGGCGTAGGGTGAGGGCGGATGGGGAGAGCCCGAGATGGCGCCAGCGCTGCAGACGAGTGGGAGGGTCAGTACGCCGGTTCGTCGCGACTAGCGAGCATCGCTCATCGATGGGCGACAGCAACGCAGAGACACCCGCGCACTCACCCACTGAGCATCTCCTCGACCTGTTTCCGCCCGCGCTCGCCCTCGCGCAGGACGCCGCCGTCGCACTCGAGGTCGAACCGGATCCAGGTCGTCTCGAGGTCGCCGCGGCGGTACACGAGCACCGTCGGGAGCGTGTCGGCGTCGAGGTCCGACGACATGAAGTCGACCTCGGACGCCTGCGCGCGGATGAACTTGGTCGCGGGGTAGAGGCGAGCGAGAGCTGCGAGGTGCGAGTTGAGCAACGCGCAGAGGGCAATCTCCTGCGGGTGCACTGGGGTCAGCCGGTGCTCGCCGATGCACGCATAGAGAGCGAGCACGCACGGGCTCGAAGAGGTGCACCACAACAGCCGTCTCGTCCGCCTCATCCTCGACCGCCTGCACAAACTGCTCCATTCCGACCTCACTCAAGTGCCCAAACGTCCTCCCGCCGCGGACGACGCGCTCCCCACTGCCCTTCATCTCGGCGATCCTCCTCCTTCTCAGCGCGTCGAGCTCGTCGTCCTCGTCCGCCTCGCGCGCGTCGTCCGCAAGCGAGATGACCATCTTGCGCTGCGCCTGCTGAGTGAGCATATCGCCCTGGGCCTGCTCACGTTGCTGCGCCATGTGCTCGCGGTAGTCGGCCCGGACGCCCTTGACGCCCGTGTTCCTGCTCTCGCCCCGGCGCCCTCCGCCGGCCGCACGGGCGGGAGCGGCTCCGCCCGTCGGCGGGTCCGGGTCGACGGCGGAGAAGCGCGGGGCGTCGGCGTCCGAGTCGTCGCCGATGTCGTCGCGCGAGGACGAGGCCGAGGGTGCGGGCGAGGGCGAGCGCGAGCGGACGGGCGAGGTGGAGCGGAGGGCGGCTGCGGCGTCTGCGTTGCGGGAGAGGGCGGGGTGGGTGCCGTCGAGGAAGGCCTGCTCCATTGCGTCGGTGGACATGCTGGGCGGGTCTGCTTGGCTGCTGGTGCGGTGTGGGAGGGGCGAGGGCGGGATCGACGGTCGAGGCGGAGGAGGGGACAAGGGAAGGTGCGGAGGCGCGTGCGGAGGGGCGGGCGCGGCTGGGTAGAGTCTGGGCGCGTCTGCAGTCCGTTCGAGCGCGTCCTTGGTGGTAACGAGCGAGAGAGGCGCGTCGGAGGGAGCGCAACCCTCGCCGAGGAGGGGCGCCGGGGAGATGAGAACCACCACACCCTCCCACCCAGCTAGGCTGCGATTGCTCTCGTGGGTTGCATTCAGCGGACCTTGCTCATCGCCCTCAGCAAGTCTCGCGTGCCCGCTCGTCGTCGTCGCTCTTCTCGCCTCGTCTCATCACCTCGTGCGTCCACCCTCCCTGTCCTCGTCCCGCACAGCACCCTTGACCCGGTTCCACGCCTGCAGACCCTTGCAAGTACTCTTACGCCGACCTCCACGTAACCGACGCGCGTCACAGCTGGAGATGGCGTCGTTCGCGCGCTTCAACCCCCACTCGGGAGGCGGCGCCTCGTCCGCAACGACAGGCTCGATCGCCCTCGAGCAGGCCAACGCAGACCTCACCCTCCTGCAGCAGTCCCTCGCGCGGTCGTCCAAGATCTCGGACCGCATGAGCCACGTCCTCGGCGAACTCGACGACCGCCTCGCCCGCCTCGAGAAGAGCCTCGTCCCCATCTATAAGGAGACGGGCAAGCTCACCCGCGTGTCCAAGAGTGAGCTCACTTCGTCACTGGCGTGGCTGCGAGCCAGCGCTAACCGAGACATCGCTCGCAGACCTCGAGTCGACCATGCGCTCCATCGACGGCCTCCTCGGCCACCACGACCTTGTCGAGCGGGAGGAGGGGCTCATCAAGGCTGGGTACGTGGCTGGAACCTACCTTGTCTGTCGAAGCTGTACGCAGTGTGGCTGACTTCGAGTGGTCCGCGTGCTAGACCGAAACCGGACGACCTCAAGCCCTACCTCGCCGCGATTGACCGCCTCGTCGCTGCGTCCGAGGCGCTCCGCAAGACGGACGCAAAGGACCAGAGCCTGACCCTCGCCCAGATGGTGCGCGGATGCACCCCGCTGCGCAACCTGTCCCCTCGCCCGACTGACCCTCCTTTGCCTGCAACAGGGCGCGCTCATCGAGTCGGGCGCAAAGCAGCTGGTCGGCGTGTTTACCAAGTGGGTCAAGGAGACGAGCCCGACCATCGACGCGGGCAAGCTGTTCGACCAGGGTGCGCCTCCCTCCCTGTTTCCCCTCCCGCGACCGTCCCGCTGACCCGCACGCCCGCAGCCAAGCCCTTCCCAACCCTCACCCCTTTCTTCCTCGAGCACGCCCTCCCCCTGATCACCTACCTCCGCGCGCTGCCCGACCCGCACGGCCCCGCCATCTCCGCCGCGCTGACGAACGCGTACGCCTCGATCCGCGGAACCTACATCGACGAGAGCCTGCGGAACGCAGCGAAGGAGGTCCTCAGCGATGCGACGCCCGAGTTGGTGCTCCTCAGCCCGCGGCCCGGTGCTGGCGGCGGGGCGGTGCAGACGGGCGCGGGCGAGCGGAGGGGGCTCGGGAGGGTGCTGGACGTGTTCTTCTCGCTCGTCAAGGTGCGTCCTCCGCTCTCTCCAATGTTCCTCCGCGGCTGACGACCGGCGCCCGGCCTGTTGCGCAGTCCGAGCACGCCCTCCTTGGCACGGTCTTCTCCTCGCTCCCGACGTCCGCCCGGCCCACCATCTACGCCTCGCTCCTCCCTCCCGCGCTCTCAACTATCAGCAGCACCGGCGGCTCGCTCAACGCGTCGATCAAGAAATCCCCGCAGCACCAGCTCATCCCGCTCGCGTTCGCGACGTACACCGAGCTGAGCGAGCGCGGCGGCGAGTTCGAGGAGTGGGTGAGGGTCAAGGCTGGGCGAAAGGAGAACGAGGTCGGCGACTTGACGCACGCGTTCAGGGGGACGTGCATGACGAGCTTGCCGGGCATCTTGGAGGAGACGAAGGTGCGTCGAGATTGCGCTCGTGCTTGTCTGGTGCAGCTGTTTTGTACGCCGCGACTAACGAGCTTCTTGATGATTGTCTCGTGCGCAGGCCTGGGGTGCTCGCGTACCGGCGGGCGTGGACACGGTCTCCGCCGCCGTCCAGCCCATGACAATCAACGTGCGCTTGCTTCTCCTCCTCCCGCTCAGCCTTCCTCTGACGCATCGCCCCGCGCGCAGGTCGTCAACTTCATGCGCCAGCTCGCGGACAACCAGCCGACGGCGGAGTCGTTCCTCTCGGTGCTCGGCGCGGGCAATTGGGGCGGCCCGACCAAGACGAGCGCGGTCACTGTCGGCGCGGCCAGCGCAGCGAAGGAGACGGACGAGGGTGGGCTGCTACAGCGGTACCTCAGTGCGTGGACTTTCCTCTCGAGCGGCGCCGTTGGCGAGTGTAGCGAGTCGGCGCTGCTGCTTCGCAAAAAGCAGGTACTCATGCGGTCCTCGACCTGCAGATGACGTCCTCGCCGTCCTCCTCGCCGCGCTCGACGCGCGCTCGCGCCTCCTGCGCGGCCGGCCCGGCACCGCCCCCATCTTCCTCCTGAACAACCTCTCGTACATCCGGCACGCGACGCTCTCCTCCTCGGTGGGCGACACGCTCGGCGAGTCGGCCGAAGACGCGCTGAACAAGCGGATGCGCGCGACCAAGGCGGCGTACCTTGATGTGTGGAGCCCGCTCGTCAGCGCGCTGCTCGATGCGGGATTCGCAGAGCAGAGCGGCGCGGCGGGCGCGCTCAAGGCGGGATTGGGGGCCGTCACGGGCGGGGGTGGGACCGAGAGGAGGGAGACGAAGGACCGGTTCGTCAGGTTCCACGAGGCGCTCGAGGAGGTCGAGGCGCTGCATGCCCAGGCGCGGTTTGAGGAGGGCGAGGCCGAGCTCAGGGAGCGTCTCAAGGGCGAGGTCGAGCGCATGGTCGTCCCGACGTACGCCAAGTTCGTGCAGCGCCACCGCAAGGACAACTGTGCGTCGCGCTCTCCTCTCTTCGGACGGGTCGGATGCGAGTGGCGCGCGAGCAACAGCTTTCGCATCGCTCGCTCAAACCAGTCGGTCCGTTCAGAGTGCTGACGCTTTGCGCCCGCAGACTCAACCAAGTACCTCAAGCTGGACGCCGACGGCCTCGAGGCCAAGATCCGCGCCATCTTCGAGTAGCCGCGCCGCTGTCATTCCTCCCTTCTCGCCTTCGTCTCATCGCTGTGCTGTTGTATCGCGCCTTGCATCGACGTCCCGACCCCGCGATGAGAAAGGCCAGCCTTGCCCGTTCCCCGCCTCCGCCCTCGCGAGCTTGACTTCGGACAGCACGCACCGCCCCGGCCATCCCTGCAGACGCCTTTCCGAACCCGACGGCGAGACGGCGAAGAACCCGCCTCCGAACTTGCGCGGGACCGCCCTCGATCTTCATCGCACCATCCACCTCCGACCCCGAGGCGCGAGCGAGCTGAGCGCATTCACCGCTGCGATGCGGCGCCCCTTCATGGCGCTTCATGAGGGGGCTTCCGGCGGCCGTCCGCGCGAGGTGTGTGCGTGCGGCATGGAAGCAGTGAAGGGAGGGGAAGCGGTAGGGGAGCCGGGAGGGGAGGGGCGCGTGAGGAGGAGGGGGTAGTCCAGCGGGCGGCGACGAGCGGAGTACCCGAGTGTCAGCGAAAGCGAGGAAGATGTGTGCAGGAGTGTGCGTCGCGGTACACAGAGGAGCCGAGCGATGAGCGGCAAGCTCAAATTCAGCGCAAGCAGGACATGTGCGCGCTCTCCTCATGGAGCAGAGCAGCGGCCGTCCGCCTGCCCCAGGTCAGCGACGTCGTCGCCGCAAGAGACTGACTACCAGCTCTTCAGCGGAAGCGCAGGCCAGCAAGCGGCCGTTGGCAGCCGCAGCGAGTCCCCTCTCTTCGACCTTCGCAACCCGAGGCTTTCCCCTCGAGCCGCGCAATAAGCAGCGCCAAGTACTGCCACGCTGTAGATCCAAATGCGTGTGTGGTCTCATCTCGGGCGTGCGAGAGGCGGACTGCCGGAGCGGTGGGCAGCGGAGAGACGGTCGGGAGAGGAGGAGGGCGCCGGGGGCAACGGGCCGTCGGGGCGGCGGCGGGACGGGGTACCGTATCATAGGATGCCGATGACGGAGCCTCGTCGTGAGGCGTGTGAAGTTAGCAGCAGCCCCGTTCAGCAGGAAGAACACGAGCAAAGGCGGGTTGCGAAGGTCGACCTGCGCCGGATGGGCTGGAGGCTGCGTCCGCGTCGGGAGGATTGGGGAGGAGGGCGACGGCGGGCAGCCTGCCAGCCCTATCCTCGACGGCCCGACGATGCAGGAGAGGGGCAAGGAGAGCGAGGAAACCCTTCCGAAGGAGGAAGGGACTGAGGGGGTGACCGGCAACCGGGAGGACGTCGGACGAGCGCCTCCTGGAAGCAGCGCGGAAATGAGCGGCGAAGGAGCTCTGGAGCAGGGGTGCGACGCGCGAGCACGCCGTCAGCGGTGACGGCGCGTAGAGCGAGGCAGGGAGAGGCGACGCAGCGAACGCGGTCAGTCGGGAGGGGAATGCGTGCGCGATGGGAGGCATCGCGAGGAGGAAGAGGTGCGGGCGCGCGCTGAGTGGAGATGCGAGGCGGTGCGTGCGAGAGCGAGAGAGCTGAGACGGGAGAGGTGCTCGCGTGTGCGCACGCGGCAGGAGCGACGCGAGGGCCTCGCCCCCTCCTCCGCAGGCCCACGGCGCGGTTCCCTCTCGTCGCTCGCTCGTCCTCCTGCATTCTCTGCGCACCCGCTGCTGCTGCTGCTGCCACTCCCAACGCCCGAGCGAAAAGGAGACCCGCGTCAGGTCCCGAAACAGGAGTCGCCTTTGTCCCCGGAGTGTGCGCCCATCCAGCAACACGCCCGCCCGCGTCTGCACGCACGCACGCGCTCTCTGGTGCGCTCCTCCTCGCGCGCACGCACTCGAGGACCAACACTGACAGCAATGCACCCTTTACCCATCCCCTCGTGCGCGTGCGTTGCGGCCATCTCGCGTCGCCCCCTTTGTTCCTCCCGTGGCCCCGCCCCGCCTCTCCGACGCTGGCGCCGACCTCCTCTCTGTCGCCGCGCGCTTGTTTCTTCGCCGACGACCCCTCCCCTGGCCTCCTCTCGCGCGTGCCCGACTCGCGTGGCTCGAACCCGCCGCGCCCTCTCCTTCGCCCTCTCGCCTCGTCGACGCGCCCGTCAGCCTCCTGCGCCCTTCTCGCGCAGCACCCTCCCGCCTCGCCTGCCTGTGCACCGCCTCGCGCAGCACCACCCTCTCCTTTATTTCACCGTCTCCAGAAAACCTAGCCCGCCAGCATGGGGTGCGGAGGCTCGAAGCCCACCGACCAGGAGGGCAAGGCCCGCTCCGATGAGATTGAGAACCAGCTCCGCAAGGACCGCATGGCCATGAGGTGCGCCCTCGACTCTGTCTCCCTGTGCCGGCGAGGCGACACGCGCAGTGCTGACGGCCCGCGCGCACCTCTCGCTCAACCTGCTCCACCTCACCTTCGCACCGCCCGATCTTCCTTCCCTCGCTGCAGGAATGAGATGTGCGGCCGCTCTTCCTCATTCTGTGCTGTCAGTGGACCGATGGGCTGACCCCGATCGCTTGTTCTGCGCGCGCAGCAAGATGCTCCTCCTCGGCGCCGGCGAGTCGGGCAAGTCGACCATTCTCAAGCAGATGAAGCTCATCCACGAGGGCTCGTACACCGACAAGGAGAGGGAGAACTACAAGGAGATCATCTACTCCAACACCGTCCAGAGCATGCACGTGCGTCGCGCCCTTCCATCCACCTCCTCCCGCCCGAAACTGCGCTAACCTCTCCTTACACGCGCAGGTCATCCTCGACGCGATGGAGATGATGGGCATCGCGCTCGCGACGCCCGAAGGCGGCCGCTACCAGGAGGTCATCATGTCGCAGCCGCACCAGATCGAGGCCGACTTCCTCCCGCCCGACGTGACCGAGGCTATCATCGCGCTGTGGCAGGACCCGGGCGTCCGCGAGTGCTTCAGCCGGAGCAGGGAGTACCAGCTCAACGACTCGGCGCGTTAGTACGTCTTGCCTTTCTCGCGAGCGGTGTCGAGGCGGCCAGGGCGGGGAGACTTGTCTCTCGCCCGCCCGGCTGCACTGGCTGCAGCGCGAAAGAGCTCGTACTGACGCACCCGTGCGCGCGCAGCTACTTCGACTCGATCACGCGGATAGGCTCGCGCAACTACATCCCGTCGGACCAGGACGTCCTCCGGTCGCGTGTCAAGACGACCGGCATCACCGAGACGACGTTCCAGATCGGCGAGCTCCAGTACCGCATGTTCGATGTCGGTGGTCAGCGGTCGGAGCGGAAGAAGTGGTGCGTTGCGCTTCTCTGCCCTTTCCGCTCGAGCAGCACGACTGACTCGTTCCTTGTGTTCCACCGCGCAGGATTCACTGCTTCGAGAACGTCACCGCCATCCTGTTCCTCGTCGCCATCTCGGAGTACGACCAGATGCTCTACGAGGACGAGGCGATCAACCGCATGCAGGAGGCGCTCGTCCTCTTCGACTCGATCTGCAACTCGCGGTGGTTTGTCCGCACCTCCATCATCCTCTTCCTCAACAAGGTGCGTTGTTCCCGCTTCTCTCGCGTTGGTTGTCGGCGACTAACTCGACCTCCTCCCGCAGATCGACCTGTTCCGGGAAAAGCTCCCGCGCTCGCCCATCGCCAACTTCTTCCCCGATTACACGGGCGGCTCGGACCTGCAGGCGGCGTGCGACTATTTCTCGAGCCGGTTCGTCTCGCTCAACCAGAGCTCGGCGAAGCAGATCTACGTCCACTTTACCTGCGCGACCGTGCGTCCCCATCCCTCTCCCCCTGGATGTGCTTTCCTCCGTGCAGAGCCCTGATCGACGCCCGTAACTCTTACAGGACACGAACCAGATCAAGTTCGTGCTCTCGGCCGTCAACGACATCGTGATCCAAGTCAACCTGCGGGATTGCGGCCTCCTCTAGGCATCTCCCGCCCGTTTCGCTCCTTCCACGCCGTCCCTCGCTCTGCTGTGCATAGATACCCCTTTCCTCCATCTGCCCTCACTTGCTCCCCCGCCCCGGTAATACCCCCCACCCTCGCTCCCTCCTCCCTCTCGCCTCAACCTCGCTCGCTGGTAGGATCCGTATTGCCCTCTTTACAGCTCGTTTCGCCGTGACCTGTTATTCATACCGTGCCTTCCCTCACCTGCATGTCGGGGAGATCCAGAGAGCTCCGGAGGAAGAGGGAGTCGGATGCTTGAAAGGCGGGCGACTCTCCCCTCCTCGCTGTCTTGCTAGCGCTGCGTGAGCGATACAACACCTGACTGTACTGCGAGTCTACGACATGAGCGGGGTGATCTACGCGAGGAGCGCGACGAGGTCATCGTGCTCGGCGAGACGGGCGAGGTCCAGAGCGGTGTTGCCGTCTTCGTCCTGTCACATCGAGGGAGAGCTTGTCAGTCGTGCACGTTGGAGGAGCGTGGATGAGGGAGGAGGCGCACGGGGAAGGAACGGTCCGCGCCTGCTTCGAGGAGGACCTTGACCGTCGCGGCATGACCTACGGACGGCGCGTCGTCAGTGTCAGGCTCGCAGCTCGGCGGATGCAGAGAGAGGGCACACCTCGATCCGTCGCGAGGTGTATCGGCGCGTAGCCGTAGCTATCCCGCGCGTCAAGGTCCGCGCCGCTCCCCTCGCCCGCGAGGAAGGCCTCGAGCGCGGCGGCGTCGCCGGCGATGGCGAGCTCGTGTATCCGCGAGATCGGCCTGTGTGCTCGAGTGAGTGAAGCTCTGAAGCGAGGAGAGGAAGGGCACGCACGCCTCGTCAACGAACGAGTCCTCCATCACGCTCACCGCGACCATCCGCTCCTTCTTGCCCTCCACCTTCGGTAGCGCCTCTCTCACGTCCTCCAGGTCGTCCACACCGTTAGTGAAGCCGAGTCTCCGGGCCTCGTCGACGTACTGCGCCCCCGCGCGTTCCCGCGCCTCCTCCTCGCCCAGGGAGGCGAACTCGCCCTTCCCGATCCGGTCCCATGCATCCCACTTGGCCCGCCCCAAGAAGTCGAGCATCCCCGGCCTCGGCGCCGTCGGGCGCGCAGAGGCGGTCGCGACCTTGAAGAGGGCGTAGAGCTGTATGCGGGGGGTCAGCGGGCGAGGGGTGCGGAGGGCGCGAGGGACGCACGCGAAGCTTCTGGTCGGTGCTGGAAGGAGCGCTGGAGCTGCCTACGAACGCGACTGCGCGCTCGAAGGCCGAGGATGACATGGTGCCGGTCCAACGTCAATGGCGACGACGGGGCGGTGCGCGGGTTGCGCTTCTCCTCGCATATCGACCGCCCTCTGAGCGCTCAGTGCTGCTTTCACGGTGTTCCTGCGCCCTTTGGTGACCCACTGCGACTCGCGCTTCCGCCTCCCTCCGTGTTCTCGCTCTTCTCGACAGGCTGCCCGTCTTCATCAGTTCGAGCAGATCCCGGCGCGTCGCGGCGCCCTGGACGACGGCACGGACGCCGTATGCGCAGCTGAGTATCCCTCATGACCGCTACCGGCGCGGGTGCCCTCCGTATGCGTGTACTCGCGCTTCACCCCCGGCTCCCCTCAGGCTGTCCTTCCCACAGGCGCATACGAGCAATGGACTCGCTCCGGGCTGTTTGCCGCATGGTCGTACGGCACTGTACGGCGACAGCAGCAGCAAGCCTATGCCCGCAACAATCTGAGATCAAGTTCGTGCTCTCGGCTGTCCACGAATCAGTCAACCTGCGGGATTGCGGCCTCCTCTAGGCACCTCGCGCCCTTCCCGCCCATCCGGCTCCTTCCGTACCGTCCCTCGCTCCGCTGTGCACAGATACCCCTTCCCGCCGCCCTCACTCGCCCCGGGCCCCGGTACGTCCCCTCCGTCCGCCGCTTCTAGGCATGCCGCCGGCGTCCCTCTCCAGGCGTGTCGTTACACCTGCATAGGCGGCGACTAGTCGCTAGTGTGGTGGCACTTCCAGGTGAAGACAGCTTCCCACCTCGCTTGAACTCCACCCCCGCTTCCTTCACATGCACCCGCACGCCCGCTGATTTCCGCCACCCTCGCCGCAGGTTTGCTAACTGTCCTTGAGGAGCTCAACTGGCTGTCCTTGAGCAGCTCAACTGGCATGCTGCAAGGTCCTGCGCTTGCAACCATCCCTCCAGGCAACTTTGAGGTGCCCCTGCGGGTCCAGGGGTCTCTCGCTCCTGCCTGTTTGGCCACGTATCAGCCTTGCACGCTGCCCTCTCAATTGGCTGCTCCTTCTGTGCTGCCACAGCCACACCACCAACCCTGAACTGCAGCTCATCTCGTTCGAGGCCATCTCCTCGGGAATGGGTTACTACCTCGCGGCGCCTTCGACGCCCGCTCGTTCATGGCCTGCCTCACAGTCTACATCCATACAGGAGAGGGTCTGCCTCTGACCGTGATCACCTTTCGCACCAGCAGTAGGGTGTGGAGGGCGAGCCTCGGAGCAACTGCAGGTCTGCCAGGTTGAGAAGGTCCCGCTCACCCAAACCAGACCTTCATGGCACTCATCCTAACTCGCTAAAGGTGTCCCGAAGGCGGTATGAACAGATGTCCAGGCGTCCTTGAGCTCCGCAGAATCTGGAAAAAAATGAGCGGCATGCCCCTCACGCAAGGCCGCGTGGCCCAATGGCAAGGCGTCTGACTACGACTCGCTGGCTTTTATGCTGGCAATCGCATCTATCAGGAGATCGTGGGTTCGAGCCCCATCGTGGTCAACTAGTTTTTTGGATGGGGCTCGAGTAGTACCATCACTTTTTTTTTGGCGAGGATGCCGTGCGACGACAGTGGCATCCCACGATACTGCACCCTCCACCCCATGCTGCCAGTGCTGGTCATCACCCTCCTCTCCATTAACTGTGAGCGTCCTCAATCATTAATCCTGCAACAAGTCCTTTGAAGGAGACAGCCAGCGCGGAGGACTTCCACAAGCAGGCCAGTGCAGTGCCCGTCATGCTCCTGTGGCCTACTGCTTCCTGTTTTGCCCTCAACGACACTGTTTTGATGTAACACGGAGCGATAGCCTGAGAAATGGAAGGCCCCTCCCGGAACCGCAAACCTGCCCTTCAGCCTCCTCACTCAGCCAGTTCGCTATCCTTCCACTCAACCGGCACAGTTCCGTCTCAGATGGCCAATCTGGATGTGCTCAGCACTTTCTAGGCTCAGTAGTGCTGCTGGGGTCAAGCACCGCTTCGTCACGAGCGTCTTCTCAAGAGCGTACGCGAGAAGGTAGTCTTGCTTACAATGGCACTCCACCCTGATAAAACACTTCAGCTACAGCAACCTACACTGCGCAAGTGGCTGCAGCACGCCTGAATAGCGCTTTACGACACAGAGGGATGCGCCCGACTTGGGAAGGTTAACCGGCCCCACCAGGTTTGCAGCGCTTCTTCAGGGCTAGAGCTCCCTCCTTGTCATGCGACGTGTCCTGCTTTCTCTCAAGGGCCACGTCGAAAACCGACAGCATCAGAGGTACATATTCCAAGCGATTCCTTCCCTGCCTCCTCGAGGAGTATGTGAATGGAGGATGTCCTGTTGTTGCCCACATCACGGCAGCATACCACGCAGGACACCCCAGTCGTGATCCGAGGGGGGGGCGGCAGCGCTTTCAGAGGGGGCCCGAGATTCTGGCTGCAGGGTGAGGAGGAGGATGATGAGGAGGACAGATGCCGCTTTTTGGTCACAGCTGCCTCTTCACACTTGTTTCTTGTTCTGCTGGCCTATTTTCGTGCTTCTGTAGAACAATGATCTGCCAGTTTTGGAACTGGTGGGGACGAGGGCGCCCACGGAAGACCGTTTGCAAGAAGCTCGCGCAGCAGCTCTAACTCACTGTAGGTCCAGCTCGTGTCTGTCATCCTCGCCAGGCAACTATGCTTGAGAGCTGAGTGAAAGTGCAAGCTCACAGGAACTCGTCCAGCAGGAGCAAGGCTTGACATGCGCATTCTACCTTGGACCTCTCAGCATGACGAGCCGCTTGTACATAGTCGAATCATGCCGTCGACGGAGCGAAGGTATAGAGGGTGGATCTGGCAAGCAGAGGACATCAAGGCTGTATGGACAGCTGAGGGGCCCGGCCAAGGCTGGAGAAGGACCGGTGCAAGCTGCGCAAGGCGGCCTCGTCCGCTCACACGTCCTCCCCTGCGTGCTTTCCTGCATATGGGAACTGCCCCCTCGCTGGACAGTTAGTGATCAAGCTGCGCGGGAAAGGGAGCACGCGTCACGCTGATTATCCTGAATGACAGATGCACGGACAACTTTACACAACACCCCAACGGTATATACGCCTCCGCAGCACCTCTACGCCCGTTACCTCCGCTCACATCCACCTCCCCGCACCGAGCAGAACCCCCAGAGCAACCGCAGCAACCCCGACAAGCGCCTCCGTCGCTGGCGCGCCTGTCCGGCCGGCAGCGCTGACGGCACTCGTCGCCGCTGCGCCCACCGTCGCAGCTGCGACGCTCGTGTCGACCGTGCCGACTTTGGTGTATGGGCCGCGAGTCGCGGTCGAGCGGACTTCGCCGCTGTTTTCGAGCAGAGGGAGAGCGGGGTCAGCTTGGAGCGAACGGACGACCGGGAGAGGTAACGCACGGGCCGCCAGACGAGAACGCCATCACCGACGTCGCTGCCACGGGCGAGTTGGTCGCTTCGACGGTGGCCGTCGAGGGGAACGCGCCCACCAGGCCCGTCGCGGTGTCGGCACCCGACGCGCCGAGGATGCTGTCGGCATTTGCGCCCGCAGTCGAGATGGCGTTGATGAGCGAGGACGGGGCAGAAGCGCCTTCGTAGGTGTCTGTGAACAGGCGAGAGAAGGTCAGCGAGCGAGCGAAGTGGGGGCACGCGAGGACGTACAGATCAATGGCGGGAAGGGCGCGGCGGTTTGTGCGCGCGCGAGAGCGGCAAAGAGACCCAAAACAAGCAAGCAGAGCACCCGCATCGTCGGTGGGAGAGCAGGAGGACGAGGAAACGAGAGGAGCTAAACGCGGGCCCCGCTCGGAAAGGTCGCCGATCGCGGAGAGGGGGAAGCGGAAGCAAGAACTGCGTTGCGGAGGGAAGCGTACAACAGACAAGGAGCACATACGCACGTCTAGGACTGCCCACCACCGCCAAAGAAGCGCGTCCCAAGCCGCGCGCCCAACCGCGCAAACGCGCGTTCCTCCCTCGCCGCGCCGTCGCCCTTGCCCAGCACGGGCGTCCCGGCGCGGCTGCCGTCCCTGCTCGCGCCCGCGCTCGGCAGCATCGGCAGCGACGACGCGGCTGCGCCGAACCCGAACAGGCCGAGGTTGCTGCCCGCCGTGGTGGGCGAGCTGAGCCCCGACGCCGACGGCGAGGTGAGCGAGTTCGAGCCCGGCTCCATGTCAAGCGTCGTGAGGAACGACGTGTCGGATAGGCCTGTCGCAGTCGAGGTCTTGGCGAGGAAGATGTCGAGGAGGTGGTTCTGGTCGACGCGCCGGACGCCCTGCGGAGAGTGCGTGTTAGTCCGGCAACAGTGAGAGGAACGAAGGATGCACACCTTGAGCTCGAGGATCTTCTGGAAGTCGGAGAAGGACTGGCACGGGATGAGGAGGAGGTAGTGCTTGACAAAGTCCTCGGCCGGGTCTTCGGGGCCCATGATGACCTTGAGCAGCGTGTCGATGTTCTGCACGTTCCGCGAGACGTAGCGCGAGTACCTGCAGGGGCACGCGTCAGGAGAGGCCCCAGATGAGAGCCGATAGGAGCGGCAACGCACGAGGTGGGAATGGGCGCGGTGTCGCCGGGCGCGAGGACGAGGTGCATGAGGCAGTGCTTGACCCCTTGCAGGTCGAGGAGGATCTGAACGGGCGGGCGTAAGCTTGGAACGCTCTGAGAGGGCGGGCGGACGCACCTGCTCGGCGCCCGTCTGCGTGATGGGCCGTGCCCGAACAATGGTCTGGGTGAACTTGGCGAGGACGAGCCTGCGCGTCGCTCGTCAGCCGCGCACGGCAAGGAGACCAAGAGCTTGGACGCACCCGACGATCTTGTCGCACGCACTTCGCACATACTTCTTCTGCTCGACGCCGTCCCGCACGACACCGACGACCGTCTCGAGCGCGCGGGTGAGCTCACCGACGTACACGCTCTCCGAGCTGACGTACTCGGCCTCGCGCCACGGGCTGCGCGCCATTGCCGCGAAGCACGGCTCAGCGGTGAACTCGAGCTCGCGGAGGATGGCGAGGAGCGCCGCCGACGCCGTGCCCGTGAAGAGCTCTTTCTCGGCCTCGAGCGAGACGCGGTCGCGGAAGTCGGGGTGGATGCGCTCCTGCAGGCGCTCCTCGAGCTGCGGGTGTTCGGACAGTCAGCGTGCGGAAGAGGGAGGAAGCGCAGAAGCGAGACGCACCTGCGCCGCCGTCTCGAGGCAGTACTCGGCCGTATTCAGCACGAGGCAGGCAGTCTGAAGCTCTTGCATGTTGGGCCGGCCCTCGTTCGACCTGCGGTCAAATCTAGCGGAACGAGGCAGTCAGCCCCCGCGCACCTCCGACGAGCGGGACATCGGGACGCACTTAATGAGCGCCGCGGTGAGCACGTTCTCAGCATATGTCTTGAGCCACTTGCGGTACACCTTGCACAGGTCGAGCAGCGGCTGGCGCGTCGACAGCTTGGCGCACCGCTCGAGCGCCTCGCGGTAAAAGTAGAAGAGCTCGGTTGAGGAGGGGAGGACCGCGGAGGGGTTGTCGGACGGGGAGATGGAGATGCGCGAGGAGGTGAACGAGTGCATCATCTCGGAGAGGGTCCTGCAGGAAGAAATGAGTTAGACAGCGCGGGCGAAGGTAGGCGAGCGGAGACGTACTTGTCCTGCGCGTCGACAAACACGCCCAGGTACGGCTCAAACACGCTCGTGATCAGAGCAGTCGGATCGCTGACGCCGTAGGTGATCTGCGAGAGCTTGAGGATGTCCTCGAACGAGAGCGAGTACTTGCGCGCCATCTCGCGCTCAAAATCGTCCGTCTGCGCGATCGACTCAAGCAGCAAACCGACGTTGAGCGACGAGGACGACTTGGACAGGACGCTCTTCAGGTCGTTCCTGCGAATGCAGCCGGTCAGCATCGCACGAGCGAAAAGGCAACACGGACGCACTTGGTCACCTCGCTGAACCCGCCCGCCAGCACTGCGCCGACCTTCCACTCCTCGGGGAACACCGCGCTGTTCTCTTCCTCGTGCGTCTTCAGCACCCGGCGGAACCAGGCGAATCGCCGCGAGATGTTGTCGAGCTGGCCTGCCTCAGATGCCGAACCGAAGATGCGGCGGTAGTCGCGAAGGAGGAGGAGCGAGTACCACTTGAGCAGGGTACTCCTGCGAGCGGAGCGGTGAGCCGGGTTCTCGCGGGTGTAATAGCGGGACGCACCTCGCCTCGTCTCCCAAGGCGTGCACGACGAGGCAAGCATCTGCCAACTGCGCATCCTTCCCTGCCCGCGCCGTCTCGCTTGAGAACCTGCGAAAGCGCACGCTGTCAGGTGCGCACACGCAAGAGAAGGAAAGTGAGCGCACGCCTCCTCAAACTCGCGCATGACCTGACCCCGCAGCACGTTCTGCACCTCGAGGACGCCGCGACTCACGGCTGCAACGCGCTCGACGCTCGAGAACGTCTTGAAGTACGCCGAGAGCTCCTTGACGGCCGCGAGGGCCTGCGCCGTCTCGCGGTAGCGGCGCGACTTTGCGAGGCGGGTGAGCTGGTCGAAGGCGTTGACTGCGCGGAGCGGTGTGAGCGGAGAAGCAAGAGGGCGACGGCGGGACGCACCGAGCATCTGGAAGCGCTTGAGTGCGTTCATACTCGCGACAAGGTTCCGCTTGGCGAGGTCGAGCGACTGGATGTCGCGCGTGATGTCGCGGACGACGACCTCGCTCTCGGTCGCGGCGTCGCGGATGGCCGTCACTTGCGACAGGAGGTCCTGTGGGTGCTTGCACGTTAGTTGAGCCTGGAAGGACAGGGAGGAGGACGCACGCCGATGAGTTCCTGCAGCTCGCCCATCCTCCGCGGGTCCTGGTCCGCCTCGAGCGCCCTCGTGAGCGCTTCGACCTCCTCCCTGATGCTCTGGATCTTGGCTCGCAGAAGCAGCCCCACGAGCGGTGCCTGCGCAAGGCTGGCCTCTGCGTCGCGGGAGGGAGTCGCTCAGCCCCACTCGGGTCCCGTCGCCAAGAGCAAGGAGGAGAGGGCGCACCATCCGGCAGGAGCTCGTTCAGCACATCTTCGACCTGCACGCCTCCCGCACCGTCGCCCCCGCTGCCCGCTCCGCCGCTGAGGACGAACGCGTCGAGGGCGTCGCGGGCGTGGTCCGGCGCGGCCTGGTTCGTCAGGAGCGTGAGGAGGAGCTGCGGCGGGAGCTCCGGGAGGGGCTCGGGCGGCTCATTGGCTGCTCCGGGTGGCAGCGCGATCGTCGGAGTCGCCATCGCAGCGAGCGGGCAGAGCGAGAGGGGAGAGCCGCGAGGCGGGGCGGGGTCGAGTGTCAAGCACCGCTTCCTTGCGGCTGTTTCGTGCGCGTGGAGTAGCACGGCAGTCTAACAAAGCTGCTCAGCGAGTACTGCGGCAGAAGAGGGCGAGGAGCCGCCGCTCTCCTCTCCTTCCCCTCCTCGAGCTGACGAAGCCGTCCGCTCAGACTAGACGCAAGAGAGACACGACGATGCATTTGCTTTTTGAACGAACGACCACACCTCCGCTCCGCACGCTCCCGCGGGCGCCCCCAGGGCGCCTCTCTGTCCGCCTCCTCCCGCTGGATTCCTCCCGCCGAGGCGCTCGCGCGCTCAGCCCATCAGGTCGCCGAACGCCTCCATGCCCGGGGTCGACTCCTTGACGGCCATCTCGCTGTAGAACGGGGAGGCGGTCAGTGATGGCGGAGAGAGGGAAGAAGGAACGAGGGGATGACGCACAAGTACGAGTAGATGATGGTGACGCAGAGGAGGATACCCGTGCCCGACCCGAGTGCGCCGACGAGGTCCGCCGCGACCGAGAGGAGGCCGATCACCGCACCACCAAAGATGGCGGCGGTGGGGATGACGCGCTTGAGCTCCTTGTACATGCTGCCGTCGCGCTCGCGGCCGGCGATGACCATCTGCTGATCCTTGAGCTGCTTGGCGACGTCGCGCGGGCCCGAGCCCGAGATCTCGATCCACGTCTTGGAGAAGAGCGCGCACGCCGAGAGCATGAAAGTGATGTAGATGGCCGTGTGGATCGGGTCCGTCGCGAGCTCGCGGAGGCTGCGCGGCGGCGACATGTAGTAGGCGATGCCGGACTTGGCGAAGAGCTGGGCAGAGTCCTCGAGGGGCTGCACACGGAGAGCGGGTCAGCAGGCGTGCTGAGGGGCGAGACGAAAATGCGGCGAACGCACCTCCCAGACGCCGATGAGGCGGACGAGGAAGTTCTCCGGGAAGCGGCTGAAGAGCATCTGCGACACGATGAACACGTTCGACGTGAGAGCCGACTCGAGCATGATGCTGCGAGGCGGGGAGTGCGGGTCAGTCGCCGTGTTATCGTCGAGGGAACGGGGGCAGGACGCACGGCATGTTCGACGTGTAGAAGAGCTTGACGGGGTAGGTGCCACGCTGGCCACGGAAGCGGTTGCTCTTGACGGGGATCTCGATGCGGAAGCCCTGGAGGTAGATGACGAGGGCGAAGACGGCGACGGTCGCGATGAGGTTCATGACGTTGGGGAGGCGCTCGCGGTAGAAAGCCTCCTTGAGCGCGCGCGACTTGTCGTTCCAGGTGAAGAGGAGGTGGAACAGCGCGACGAGCGCACCCTCGAACTCGGGACCGCGGCCGGTGTTGACCGTCGTCGGCGAGAAGGCCTTCCACAGGATCGATTCGCAGATGTTGGTCGCGATGAACAGGTTGATGCCCGAGCCGAGGCCGTACCCCTTCTGGAGGAGCTCGTCGAGGAGGACGACGATAAGGGCGGCGACGATGAGCTGGAGGATGAGGAGAAGGCAGACACCCGCGCCGAGGTCCGACGGCTGGCCGTACAGGCCCGTGAGGACGTAGACGGTAGCCTGGCCGAACGAGATGATGAGCGCGAGGACTGCGAGAGGTGCGGCGGATGGTGGAGGTGACGGAGTGAGAGCGAGTAGGCGAGGAGATCGGCGGAGGCGCGGTAGTTTATCGGTACAAAGGGGCATGCAGGCCAAGCTAGAGTCAGTCCTGTACTCGCTCCATTTCCACAGTCATGCCCTCTTGAGGGAGACAAGGGGAGGTACGCACGCTTCTGCGCGCCACCAAAGAGGGCGCGGTCCTCCTTGAGGGTGAAGTCGACCTCGATGAAGCCAGCGCCCTGAAGGAGCTGGATGATCATGCCGGACGTGATGATGGGGGTGATGCCCAGCTCCATGAGGGTACCGCGGTTCGAGGCGAGGATGACGCGCATCCAGTAGAGCGGGTCTGCGGGGCGCGAGCGCGTCAGTGCGGCAAGGAGAGTGCACTGGAGAGCATGGGCGTACCAGACGAGTCGGACGAGACGATGCCATAGAGGGGGATCTGGGAGCAGACGAGGAAGATGAGGAGCGTGATGGCAGTCCATCCGACCTGTGGGTGCGCAGCGTTTCAGCTCAATGCACTGTGAGAGCTATCGCTAAGGCCAGCTACTCGCCTTGGTGTTGAAGGGGATCTGTGGGAGCAAGAGCGTGTCAGCGGGTGGCCCGGGTCGCACGAGGCGGGGCGGGCGCAGCGCACCTTGCGATCCGGGGCCGACACCTCGGGGAGGATGGGCAAGAAGGGCCGGACGAGATCCAGCACGCGAACCATCGTGGGCGGACTCGTGCAGGGAGCGAAGGGGGAGGGGGCGCGGGCGGGGCGACGGCGAGATGGACGCGGCGGGCGCGAGCAGGGGCGGCGCCGGGGTGGACGGGCGCGGGAGGTGGAGCTGCGGAGAGCGAGCCTGCGGGTCTTGGCTTCGGTCTCGAGCGGGAGCAGCGCAGGGACGACGGGCGACCCTCCGTCGCGCCCATCTCGCGCAGAGGGGGAGCCACGTCGCACCTTCACGCTCTCGTCCGCGGAGGGAACGCACTTGCTTGATAGGCACAACAACCACACGACTACAGCAGAATCATCCCTTACGCGCCCGCTTCTCCCCGTTGACCCGGTCTGCGAACCCGTTCCCCTCGCTCGCGACCACCTTGCGCAGGTGCACGCTCGCACCCTTGAGCCCCGGGCTCCGCACCTCCTTGCTGAGCAGGTCGAGGAGCGGCGCGTATGCTGCAGGGCGACGCGCGAACACGCGATGGAGCGCGTGGTAGCTGAGCCTGCCAGCGGACGGGAAGGTCAGACTCGTACGCCAGATCGCGAGAAGCGGAAAGCGCACCAGATCACCCACGGGCGCTTGAGCGCAAACTCGACGCCGAGCGTGCGGGCCTTGCGCGACCGCGACTGATTGACCGCCGCCGCCCACTGGAAGTTGACGACCTGGCGGATAACCTCTGCGCTCGCTCGTCAGCCCCGCTCTCGACGGCGCGCAACGTGTGTACGCACTGTAGAGGTAGCCGATCTTACGCCGCGGGTCGACGCCCCACTCCTGCACGTAGGCCTGGAACTTGAGCGCGACGACGAGCATCGCGCGGTAGATGTTCGAGTAGACCGTAGCGAGCGAGTTGTGCGTCGTGTCCGTG
This sequence comes from Rhodotorula kratochvilovae, assembly GCA_019926025.1. Lineage (NCBI taxonomy): Eukaryota > Fungi > Basidiomycota > Microbotryomycetes > Sporidiobolales > Sporidiobolaceae > Rhodotorula > Rhodotorula kratochvilovae. Next base: position 342,909 of record JAHSUG010000017.1, read on the forward strand.
TACAGCACGTGCGAGCGGATCTTGACGGCGCTGCGGACATTACGCGCGTCAGCGGGAGCTGCGGTGCGACGCGAAACGAGCGAGCGCACCGGAACATCGCGTTGAGGAAGGCCTGCCCGGGCTTGCGATACCGCTGGATCGTCAGCTGGTCGTGGATGTCTGCATCTCATCGTCAGTCTTGAGCTCTCGGCAGCGTACGGGAGCGACGCGCCTTTCTCCATCGTCAGCGCCGTGTTGAACCGGACCTCGAGCGTCGCGGTGTTGATCGCGAGGCCGCACCACGGGAAGTCTGTGCACGCGCACCGTCAGCCCCAACAAACGCGCAGACTCGAAAGCGCGCACACGCACCGTCGCCCTCCTTCAGCGGCGGTACAACCTCGCCATCCTTAAGCGAGATGTCGAAGTTGGTGAGGCGCTTCTCCGCCGAGATGCTACACCCGTACTCGGGAATGCCTGCGCGCACTCGGCAGTCAGCTACACGACCGGAGCGGGAGGAACGTGAGGCGCACCATCGTCCATCACGCGAAGGAACCGCCCCGCGCGCTCCTGCTCCGTCGAGACGAAGAGGAAGTCGTCGACGTAGCGGAGGAGCGTCTGCGCGACCTTTAGTCAGCCTTGCTGACATGCAGTGGAGCAGCACGCGACGCACCGAGTTCTCGTTGTCCGTGAAGCCCAGCTTCGTACGCTCCATGTCGGCGTAGAAGAGGCTGCACAGCAAGCTGGACAGGACCGAGCCCTGCGGGATGCCCGTCTGCTGGCGATACAGGCGCCCGCTGACCTGTTTCATACGCCGGGTCAATCTGTATCGGGCACGAGAAAGGAGAAGGCAGGCAACCTTGACGAGATTGGTCGTGATGTGCTCGCGAAGAAGCTGCATGAGCCGGTCGCGCTCGACGTTCTGATACACGACCTGCGCCCACAGACGTAAGCGCAGAACTCGGGACGAGGAGGGGATATAGCGCACCTGGTCCGAGAGGACGACGTTGTGCAGCTCCTGCGCGAGTTTCTGCGCGAGGTCGGTGAACGCGCCGTACTCGCCTGCACGCCTTCCCGTCAGCCGCTACACCAACGCCAGGGGAGGAACAGCGCGGACCGTCGGTACACGCCGCGCGCTTGAACGCCTTTGTCGCCCGCCCCGCGAGCGGCGAGACTTGCGCGTACTTCTGAATCCAGTACAGCGTCTGCTCATCGCCCCGTCAGCATCGGTCGACGTAGGAGGCTGAAAGAGCGCGTTAACCTCGGTGAGTACGCCCTCGACGATCTCGAGGAGCTTGTCCTGCTGGATCGTGTCGTACGCAGCGCGGACGTCGACCTTGACGAAGTAAAGCTTCGGCCTGAGAGCCGCTCATCAGCACTCTCCACGGGCTCGCAAGAGTGAAGGTCGCACATCTCGCCTCGGTGCTTGTCGAGCATGCGGCGCTTGAACGCGCGCAGCTTGGCGAAGATCTGCTGCGGGTCCGCGACGAGGCTGCCGACGAGGTGCGGCTTGCGATTCTGCGCGTGGGTGGCGGCCGCGTCAGCGCGTGTCAATACCGCGAAGAAGGGGGAACCGCACCTTCTCGAAGGTGAGGACGTCGAAAACGCCCCGCAGGATCTTGTTGATAGGCTGGCCGACCTCCTTCTGCCCGTTGAGCTGCGTCCCCCTTGTCATCAGTCTGGTCCCCTCTGAAGAGGGAAATAGAATGTACCCCGAGCTTCAGCGGCCGCCGCGCGAGGTTGACGATCGGCCGCACGCCCGTCTCCTTCGGCAGCAAGCGGACGTACGAGAACCCGAGCTCGCGCGTGCGCTGCAGGGGGATGAGCTGGCTCTGCGCGCGCTGCGTCAGTGCTGCTCGAGGGAAGAAAGGAGGACGGGCGCACGGGCGGGATCTGCTCGAAGACGGACGAGCCGAGCTGCGCGAGGAGCGGGGCGCAGAGCGCGTTCCAGTCGTCCTGCCGAAAGTAGAGCGGGCGGTTCTGGTGCGTAGCCGCGTCCGTGACGTAGAACGTCGTCTTAGTGCACAGAGCGTGTCAGAATTGCGCGGCGAGAAAAGGGAGGGAGGCGGCGCACCCGGATGAGGTCGATCACGAAGCCGTCGAAGAGCCAGAAGAGAAACTCGCTCAGCAACTCCTTGCGTTTCTTCATGTCTTCGGCAGTCGGCTTCTGCGAAGAAGCGCTGAGCCACTCGCACGAGAGGAGCGAGAAGCCCTGCATGAGCGCGTGCAGCGACGTCGTCTCGAAGCGTCGCATGCGGATGAAGGCGGAGACGCCTGTGCGGAATATCAGCACGAGTTGTGCTGAGGGCGGGAGAGACGCACGGGACTGAACGAGCCTGAAGTCGGCGTCCGACCCCCAGAACGCGCGCGGGATGACCTCGGCGACGGCGTCCAGTACGAAGCGCTCGACCTGCGTGCGCGTGTCAGCGTGACCCTGACCCAATTATGGGGAGGAGAGCGCACCTCGTAGAACGAGCACGCGTACTCGGCGAGTTTCGGCTTTTCCCTCGCCTTCTCCTGCGCCTGCGTCTGTCCGTGCGGGACGACGAGCGACGCGTGCGAGATGTCGATCGAGACGTCGCCGCGAGAGACTTGCGTGCGCGGCTGCTCGGCGAGCTCCTGCGCGTTTGGGCGTCAGCGGCGTGGTGAAGCAGCGGGGGCGGCGACGGACGAGGACGGCGGAGCGCTCCTCCTGGCTGAGGCGCTTGTGGCTCATCTGCGGGCATTGGCCGGTCAGCAAAGCATCTAGGGAGGGTGGACAGGAACTCGCCTTGGAAGGGCAGCGGCGATCGAGCAGCTTGCGGTAGTTGCACCTCGAGCTAAGCGTCGCAAGCCTGTCGAGGAGCGGGAGCACCGTCTTGAGCTTTTGCGGCGTCTTTAGCGAGCCGAGCTTCTGCTCGTGTCGCTTCTTATCAGCACTGTCATCGTTTGAAGGTTAAGGGGCGGGCGAACCTTGATCTCAACCTCGCGGTCGAGGTAATCCGGCATGACCTCGAAGCTCGTGCGCGCCTTCTCGCTCGTAAAGACGTTGTGCAGGCCGAACTGCCGCGGGAAGATGTACTTGGCGAGGTGGCGCGCAGGCGCCTCGGCGACGGCCTTGAGCGGGCGGGCGCCGGATGGCGGGGCGGGAGGAAAAATGGTCGGGAGGCGCGTGAGGATGTCTACGGGCGCAGTAGTGTCAGCGCCGTATGACACAGTGCGAATGGGCACGCACGCTTCGTCGACAGGCCGTACGGGAGCTTGCCGCCCTTGGCCTTCGCGACGCGGTTGTGGTACATCCGGTGGCGAGAGAAGACGATCGAGTTGGCCGGGTGTCTGCAGATTCGACAGTCAGCATCTATGCGTGCTCACGAACCGGGGAGAGTACGCACAGCGTCTCGACTTTCCGCCGCTTCGACGCCCGCTCCCCCTCGGACGACACGCCAAACACGCTGCCGCTCGACTGCGTCGGCCGGAGTCGCTTCGTCGGGGACAACAACGTCGACAATGGCTGCGTCGGGAGCGCCTGCGAGGCCTGCTGGGTGGAGACAAAGGGGGAGATGCCGAGTAGAGGTGCAGAGAGGGCGGGGCCGAGGGGACGGGTGCGCTTGGTAGGCGAGGGAGAGGCGGAGACTTCGATGCGAGGCGGGAGAGGGCGGAAGGGAGAGACTGGTGCAGAGGGCGGAACGATGTCGACGTCCATCGGGCTCGCCTCCTGCTCGTCCTGCTCGTCCTGCTCGTCCTGCTCGTCCTGCTCGTCCTGCTCGTCCTGCTCGTCCTGCTCGTCCTGCTCGTCCTGCTCGTCCTGCTCGTCCTGCTCGTCCTGCTCGTCCTGCTCGTCCTGCTCGTCCTGCTCGTCCTGCTCGTCCTCCTTGTCCTCGTCGCGCGTGGGCGTCTTCCCGCTCCGCCGCCTCTTCCGCTTACGCCGCACATGGCAGGTACGTGACGATACATGCTGGCCAGCAGAAGCGGTGGCGAGATCCCGCGGCTTGAGGTCCGCGACGGGAACGCCCGAGACCTGGAGGAAGCAGGCGTTCGGGAGAGGCACGAAGAGGGCGATGGAGGGGGAGGAGAGGAGGTCGATAAGGGCGTCGGGGCCGATGCTGTGAGGTATCAAACTGGTCAAACTCGATTAGCGAGATTAGCGAGGAGCGAGCGCACCGAGACGCCAGAGTGTCCCACTCGAGCGAGGTGACCAGCGAGGAGACAACCGTGTTCGGGAAGACATTTGTGTAGGACGCGCCGAGTCCGCTTCTCGTGCGTTGAAGACCGCGAGCGAGGTTGTTCGTTTGCTGCGGTGCGAGGATTCAGCGGGGAAGCGATGCTGAGGGGAATGGGCGGGGCGTACGAGACGGTAACCAAGCGCGAGGACGTTCTTGGGTGTCGCGAAGACGATGCGTCCAGCGGCTTTCTCGCGCTGGAAGAACTTGGCGTGCGTGGAGAAGAGGCGTTGCTGGACCTGGTCGACGATCTGAGGGTTGGAGCGGGTCAATGGTGCCTGCACGAGGCAGGACAGAGGACGCTTTACCTCGGTCATCCCGATGCTCCCACCGCTACTCCCGTCGACCGCTAGCTCCGGCAGCCCCGTCAAGGCGGTGCTGGCGACGAGGGTTTCCCCCACCAGCTGGCGGAACCGCTCCGAGGTGCCATCCCGCACGACGCCGGCCTCGCTGGGCAGCAGGGCGGCGAGGGGCTTGACATCGGTGTAGAAGTTGCTCAGCAGGCGCAGTGTGACGGCCGTCGAGGGTGTGGGCGGGTCTAGCGCAGGGTCGCGCGGGGTGTTGTTCGAGGCGAGGGGCGGACCAGAGCGCGGCGGCGGCATCGCGGGAACTCAGCGCCAAGTGTAGTCGCCGGGTGCAGTAACGTTAGAGCCTGTAGCAGCCTGTCTAGTCCATCTGAGCCGAGTGAGCGCGAGTTGCGGGAGGGGCAGATGTCAAGCGACGAGGCAAGCAGCTCTCAACCTCCCATCACCAGCGCTAGTCTCGTGCTGCTACCCTTGAGCTACTCTCAGCGCTCCAAGAAGCACCCGCAGCACCCACAAAACCAACCACCGCCCGTCCCGCCGCTTCCGTCTCATCACCTCCTCGTCCTCATCAGCACCATGTCGGGAAAGGTGGGCGCGTACGGAGCCAACTCAAAGGTGCGCGCATCACTCCTGCCTGTCTCTCAGGCTGCTCGCTGACCCACGGAACCGCCCGCAGAACGACACCGGCTTCCGAGTGCGTCGCCTGCTCGCCGACTCCGCCTCTCGCCCTCTCGCTTCCTGGCCGTACAAGCTGACCCTTGCGCTCTCTTCGTCCGCAGAAAACATGGGACCAGAAGGAGTACGAGGACAAGGCGCGGGCAAAGGTGCGTGTCGGCTTGCGCACCATGCCGTCTCTCCGACTACCGAAGCCCCGACTGACCGCCTGGCTTGCCCCGCTTCTTGCACGCAGGACGAGGAGCTTGCTGAGAATGCCAAAGCCGCCGAGGAGGCGGTCTCGAAGGGTGCGCTTCCCCGTCTCATCTCTCGTTCACCCGTGCTGACCCCCGTCGTCCTCGCAGGCAAGCGCCCCCCGCGCAAGAAGGACGACCTCCCAAAGCCGACGCAGGCGATGCAGGCGCGCGAGATCCCGCTCGAGCTCGACAAGAACCTGAACAAGACGATCGTGATCGACGCGAGCGCCGGCAGCGGGCAGAAGCAGCCGGGCTTCTACTGCGACCTGTGCAAGCGGACGTGCAAGGACAGCGCGCGGTACCTCGACCACCTCAACGGGCGGACCCGTGCGTTCTCTCCCTCTCCCTCTCTCTTGCATTTCTCGCGTGCAAGCGGTCCGCTAACTGTCGCTTCCCTCGCTCTGTGCCTGCGTTCGCTCGCCGCAGACCTCCGCCAACTCGGGCAGACGACCAAGGTCGTCAAGTCGACGCTAAACGACGTGCGGCAGAAGATCGCTGAGCTGCGCGCCAAGTCGGCCGCCGCGACCGAGGCGAAGCAGTACGATTTTGAGCAGCGCATCAAGGAGATCAAGGCGGCCGAGGTGGCGAGCCGGGACGAGGCGCGCGAGGCGAAGAAGCGCAAGAAGGAGGAGGAGCGCGTCAAGGCCGAGCAGGAGCGGAACAAGGGCGCCGACGAGAACATGATCGCCATGATGGGGTTCGGCTCATTCGGCGGCGCGACGAAGCGGTGACGGCGGGGCTTTCTTGTACTCTCGCTCCTTGTTGTAAGAGCATGTGCGTGCGGCGAGTGGTGCTGTTCGGTCCGTTCTCGTCGGGTTGCTTGCTTCACGTGAAAGCCGACTTCCTCCCGCTGCTCCCGGAACTTTCTCTGCAGCGCGTTGTCCCTTGCGCTGCGGGCGCTCTTTGAAGGCACGCTCGTGCGAGAGCAGGCAGGGAGAAAGCCGAGGTTGAGCAACTATCGATGGGCGGGATAGGAGGACAACGACGGCGAGCAGGACGGACGCAGGGAGGTGGGAGGGCTCAAGCCCGAGGCAATCAGGGTGCGACGAGCTCTGGCAGGGCAGCACTCGATGCTTCCTCATCGCACGCAGCAGACGCAAGGGAAGGGACAGAGACTCGATCCAGAGTTGCACCACCTCCTCCTCCAGCTACACGGCCTCCGACCCAGCTCGACGACGACGGCCACCGCAACGACGACGGGAACGCACCCCGCGAGGGGAAGCGCACCGACGACGACGCGAAAGACGACGACGAAGCAAGAGGGAAGGAGGGGACAGGTTCAGAAAGGTGCGCATCCACCGCGCTGCGCCGTACAGCCTCCGGCCCGCGCGTGAACGCAGCAGGCAAAACAGAGGCCGGACAACCCACCTCGGGACGAGGGGGCGGTACGAGCGAGCTCAAGGTCATCGAGGGGCGCGCCGCCCTCCCGAGGGAGACACGGCGACGCCCGCGGTTCTCGCTTGGATGGGGATGCGACCGATCGCTCATCGCGACCTGCAAACAGTGTAGCTCGTTTGAGAGAGCAAGACAACTCGGAGAATAACCTGCGCGAGGGGGGAGGCGGGGTCAGCTCGAGCTCGAGGGGCGCGAGGACGGAGGAGAGGACGCACTGTATAGAGATCCTGACTGACTGCTCGCGGCGAAAGGTAGGCAGCGTCAGTGAGGAGCCCAGCGAGAGCAGCATGGGGCGGGAGTGGACGGACGTGTGGTCTTAAGAAGAAAAGGGAGGCTGGCGCCGGCGGCCGCCTCTTGTCCTCGCGCGCTTGCACGCGCTTGTAAAAAAACGCCCCCCTCCTGCCCTCCTCCCCGCTCTCCGCTGCCTGTGTCCGAGCCTGGTCGTCCTGTATGCGCCTGCACTGCGACCTGTCTTCCCGTGCGGCGCGCGAGAGAGAGCAGACGCGGGAGAGCGGGCGCTGGAGGCGACGCGGTCCCGCTCAGAATGTCGGCGGCCGGGCGTTCTTTGCCTTCCGCTGACCGGGAGCAGGGCAGGAGATGTTGAAGCTGTTCGTTCGTGGCATAAGAAGCGGTACGCAACGCAAGAGGCCCGCCGGAGTGCGCGATGCGAGAGAGGCGAGTTCCCCCTTTGTGAGCGCGCGCGGCGTGCGGGAGGCGAAGTCCTCGCTTCCCCTCCGTGTCGACCGTCCCCTCTCCCCTCGTCCTCTAAAGTGAGCTCGAGCGCCCTAGACTGATGCTGCTGCTTCCTACGATACGACACACGCCGGCGCCGACGCGCCCGAGGCCGCCGCCGTGGAGGACGGGCGCGTGAGCGCGACGAGCTTTTTGCACGCTCGCGGGGGACGCGCCGAGGGAGCGCAATGGACGGGACAGGCGGATACACGGCGGCACGCTCGATGCGCGATGTCTGGCGGCCGGACGTGCCCTTTGCAGCGATGGAGACGGCGACGCCGGCCGACCCCTCGACACTCGCCTCGACCTCTCGCACCAGCACCTCCCGCTCTCCCCGCCAGCACTCCAGCTGACCCACTCGCGCCCCCTTCTCCCGCGCCAACAGAATGTCTGCTCCTGCCCCTTCTGGTGAGCGCGGTGGCTTCGGCCGTGGCCGTGGTGGTGACCGCCGTGGCCCGCGTCGCGGCCCCCGTCGCGGTGCGCGCAAGGACGAGGAGAAGGAGTGGTGCGTCGCGCCCTTCCTGCATCTCACCACGGGGGGAAGCTGACGCATATGCGCGCAGGGTTCCCGTCACCAAGCTTGGGCGCCTCGTGAAGGACGGCAAGATCAAGTCGATCGAGGAGATCTACCTCTTCTCGCTCCCGGTCAAGGAGTACCAGATCATCGACATCCTCCTCCCCAAGCTCAAGGGTACGTTCTGCGTAAATGCGACTCGCGCGAGGTGGGGCCGACGAGCTGACCTGCCCGACTCCAATCCGCAGACGAGGTCATGAAGATCATGCCCGTCCAGAAGCAGACCCGCGCCGGCCAGCGCACCCGCTTCAAGGCGTTCGTTGCCATTGGTGACTTTGACGGCCACGTCGGTCTCGGTGTCAAGTGCGCGAAGGAGGTCGCGACCGCCATCCGTGGTGCCATCATCCTCGCCAAGCTCTCGGTCATCCCGGTCCGCCGTGGTTACTGGGGCAACAAGCTCGGTGAGCCCCACACCGTGCCCTGCAAGGTCCAGGGCAAGGCCGGCTCCGTCTACGTCAAGCTCGTCCCGGCGCCCCGCGGTACCGGTATCGTCGCCGCCCCGGCCTCGAAGCGCATGCTCCAGCTTGCCGGTGTTGAGGACTGCTACACCCAGTCGCGCGGTAACACCTCGACGTGCGTCCCCCGTTCCCCAGTACGCCTCCCCGACCTCGCGCTGACCTCGCTCCTTCGCCTCCTACAGCATGGGTAACTTCATCAAGGCTGCCTACGCCGCGATCACCGCCACCTACGGCTTCCTTACCCCGGACCTCTGGACCAAGATCGAGGTGAGCCCCCCTCGCTCCTCCAGCGCTTCCCCCGCTGACCCACTCTCCTCGCGCAGCCGTCTCCTTCGCCCTTCGAGGAGTTCTCGTCGCACCTCCAGCTCACTGCCAAGAAGGTCTACTAAGCGTCTCGCTCAGTAGTCTGGACTGGAGTAGGCGGGATGCTGTGCATCCGCCGCGGGCAATATCACTTGTTGGTCGCGGTACCCTGGGCGTGCTTTGCGGAAGCTTCGCGGGGACATCCCCGCCGAAATGCTGGGGATGCAGCGAGAGAGATTCCGCGTCCCTGCGGGAGGAGGTGTGTGGCCTGTCGAGTAGGAACCGGAGAGCCGGCTCGCAGAGGACAGCTCGACGGCTCGCCCGCGGCTATGCGCTGCCCTGGCTGGTCAGCTTGGTCTGCGGATCTTCAAACCGTGCTTCGCAAGTCTCTCGGCGGCGAAAGAACACGAAGAACCCGCGGCCGCCGACATTCTGAGCGGGACCGCGTCGCCTCCAGCGCCGGCTCTCCCGCGTCTGCTCTCTCGCGCGCGCCGCACGGGAAGACAGGTCGCAGTGCAGGCGCATACAGGACGACCAGACTCGGACACAGGCAGCGGAGAGCGGGGAGGAGGGCAGGAGGAGGGCGTTTTTTTACAAGCGCGTGCGAGCGCGCGAGGATAAGAGGCGGCGGCCGGCGCCAGCCTCCCTTTTCTTCTCAAGACCACACGTCCGTCCACTCCCGCCCCCAGCTGCTCTCGCTGGGCTCCTCACTGACGCTGCCTACCTTTCGACGCGAGCAGTCAGTCAGGATCTCTATACAGTGCGTCCTGTCCTCCCCCTCGCCTCGCCCGCCGTGCATGGAGCTGACCCCTCCCCCCCTCGCGCAGGTTATTCTCCGAGTTGTCTTGCTCTCTCAAACGAGCTACACTGTTTGCAGGTCGCGATGAGCGATCGGTCGCATCCCCATCCAAGCGAGAACCGCGGGCGTCGCCGTGTCTCCCTCGGGAGGGCGGCGCGCCCCTCGATGACCTTGAGCTCGCTCGTACCGCCCCCTCGTCCCGAGGTGGGTTGTCCGGCCTCTGTTTTGCCTGCTGCGTTCACGCGCGGGCCGGAGGCTGTACGGCGCAGCGCGGTGGATGCGCACCTTTCTGAACCTGTCCCCTCCTTCCCTCTTGCTTCGTCGTCCTACTCGTGCGTCGTCGTCGGTGCGCTTCCCCTCGCGGGGTGCGTTCCCGTCGTCGTTGCGGGGGCCGCCGTCGTCGATCTGGGTCGGAGGCGGTGTAGCTGGACGAGGAGGTGGTGCAACTCTGGATCGAGTCTCTGTCCCTTCCTTTGCGTCTGTGGCGAGCGAGAGGAAGCATCGAGAGCAGCGCTTTTTGAGCGCATCCAGCGCCTCCATTGCGTCTGTCCCGCTTCCCCGTCGCCGTCCTCAGTCCTGCTCCGTCTCATCCGTCCCGCGTCGCCGACTCCCTTCTGCTTTTGCGCGAAGCGCGTTCACCTCAAGCTACCCTCCATCCGCTCACGCTCTGTAAGCGCGTCCGCCTCAGACCAGCTGGTCTCGCGCCTGGCACCGCCCACGGCCCGTCGAGGTTGCCGGTCGATCACTTGCTCGCGCGTCGCTCCCGCTCTTCCAGAGTCTGCGCCTGTCCCTGCACGTCCGGCGTACTCGCAGCACAAGACAGCGCGCGCCACCAACCCTCGCGAAGCCCTCGCGCGCCCTCCGCCTCCCGCCCCACCCTCATCGCTCCGACCCCCTCCACACGCACTCCCACCCTCCCCGCCGTTCGAAGCGCCGCAGAGCATGGCCTCGCAGCTCAAGCTCAAGCAGCGCAACCATGACCCGCTTGCGACACTCGGCCCGGACGACCCCGAGGCGCTGCTGGGCGAGGACTTCGCGCCGCGCACGAGGCCCCACTCGGTCGTCACGGTCGTCGACCCGGGCCTGACTGCGCTGCAGCCGGTCCTCCAGACGGGCGAGAGCGCGGTGGTGAGACCGGCGATGCAGAGGCGGAACGGGAACGGCGAGCAGCGGAACCTCGTTGAGGGACACCAGGGGCATCTGCGGTCCGACCCTATCGAGGTGCGCTTCCTTGCCCTGCAGGGCTCGAAGAAGAGGATGGTGCTCACGTCAACCTCTCGTCCGCATGCAGTTCTCGAAGCAGCTCTCGCTATGGGCGACGGGGACGGGCTGGCGCTCGTACAACGACTACATCGGCACGCGCATCTTCTACCCGGGCTACTCCGACGGGTGCATTCGCGACGTCCTGTCGTCACAGCAGCTGAACGCGCGGATACGCCGCGTCACGGACGAGCGCGTCGCACGGTTGGGCCTGCCGGACGGGCCGGAGAAGGAGAAGAAGCGTGCACAGATCGAGGCGGACTTGCGGAAGAGCGCACAGCGGATAGCCGGCGGGCTCGTCGCCAAGATGGACAGCGTGCGGTTCCTGCGGTTCTTCGGCGTGCGTCCCCTCCATCTCCCCTCGCGCCTCTTCCTGCTCAAGCGAACACTCTGCTAACGCTGTGCCCGCAGGTCATGACCAACAATCTCCTCGTCCGCATGTATGACCAGGGCATCGAGATCAGCATTAGCGAGTACGCGCGGTTCAAGGAGGTCGCTCAGATGGCTGCCGCGAAGAAGCAGTCGCTCCTCATCCTGCCCTGCCACAAATCGCACATCGTGTGTCTCCCTTCCTCATCTTCCCCTGCACAATGAGGAGGATCGCTCAGCGAAGAATGAGAACTGACCTCCCGTCTATCCTCAATGTGCAGGACTACCTGAGTGAGCTAGCTCTCGCCGACCTTCTTCTTGAGCGGGACTGACCAGGATCCTTCCGCTACAGCCATCTCTTGGCTCTTCTTCCGCCTCGGCCTCGCCCTCCCGCACATCATCGCCGGCGAGAACCTCAACCTGCCCGTCGTCGGCCCCATGCTCGCCAAGTGCGGCGCGGTCTGGATCCGCCGCACCTTCGGCGACGACCCGCTGTACAGCACCGTCGTCAAGGAGTACATCGAGGAGCTGCTCGAGAGCGGGAAGAACAGTGCGCGCGCTCGTCCTTCCCCCTCAGACGGCCGACGCTGACCCGCTCTGCGGCCGCGCCTCCGCAGTCGAGTGCTTCATCGAGGGCTCGCGCTCGCGCACGGGCAAGCTCCTCCCGCCCAAGCTCGGCATCCTCAAGTACGTCCTTGAGGCGCTCGAGAACGGCCGCACGGACGACGTCTGGATCTGCCCCATCTCGCTCCAGTACGACAAGGTGTGGCGGCTTTCTTCCCAAATCCTCACGGCGGGCTGCGCTGATAGAGTCGCGCAGGTCATCGAGACGGAGAGCTACGTCAACGAGCTGCTCGGCAACCCGAAGGAGAAGGAGACGTGCGTCCGCCCCTTCCCTCCCTCGCATCGACGCGCTCATGAGCAGCGTTCGAAGCGGGGTGGTGGTATGCGAGCCGCGACACTAATGCTACTTGCGCGACCAGGCTCGCCGGCCTGCTCCTCAACACGCGCGTGATCCAGCTCGAACTCGGCCGCATCGACATTCGCTTCCAGAAACCGTTCTCGCTCCGCGGCTGGCTCGACGACCAGCGCAAGCGGCGCACCGAGCCTTCGGCGACGCCGCGCGTGCGCGAGCCGAAGCAGGACCAGGCGACCCGCTGCGCGCGCTTGGGTACGAGGTGCTCGCGGGGATCAACGACTGCGCGTGCGCCCTCCTTCCTCCACTCCCGCTCATTGACCTCTTCCTAACGTACACCACGTATAGCATCATCATGCCCACCGGCCTTGTCGGGACCGTCATGCTCACCATCCGCGGTCGCGTGCGCTTTTCCATCGCTCGCCTGTGCGTCTCCCGCGCTGACTGAGCCTTGTCCTGTAGGGCGTCGGCAAAACGGAGCTCGTCGCGCGTGTCAAGTGGCTCAAGGCCGCGATCGAGGCGCGCGGTGGGCGAGTAGCAGACTTCGGCGAGATGACGGTCGAGGAGGTTGTCGACCGGTGCGTCGCCTCTTCCGCTTCGGGCTCGGACGCGCTGACGATAGCTCGTGCAGCGCGCTGTTCGTGCTCAAGGACCTGATCGGCGAGCAGACGGATCTCATCGAGTCGACCTTCTACCCGCGTTCCCGGTTCGAACTCAGCTTCTACCGCAATCAGGTGCGCTCTCTCGCTTATCCGCGACCGCAACCGCACTGACGATCTTCACCCAGGTCATCCATCTCTTCGTCGAGGAGGCGATGCTCTGCGCCTGCCTCTACACGCGCGTCAAGGCGGGCGGCGCGGCACCCTCACAGCGGATGGAGCGCGCCGACCTCCTGCAGGAACTGCACTTCATCTCGCACCTCCTCTCGAACGAGTTTGTCTATGCGCCCGAGGGCCTCGAGGCCAATGCCGACCGCACGATCCAGGCGCTCGAGATGGACGAGGTTGTCCTCGTCGAAGGCGACTTGCTTGGACTGAGCCCGAAGGAGCGCGCGACGGGCAGGAACAACTACGACTTCTTCTGCTTCCTGTTGTGGCCGTTCGTCGACACGTGTACGTCCATGTCCCGCTTCAGACTTCCCGCCACCGAGCGTTTCGTCTCGTTTCCTCACCACGGGCCTTGTCGCGCTCCCCGCCTCGCCCGCCCTGCCCGCCTCGCCCGCCGTCCACCGTATGATTGTGCTGACGATTCACATGCGCCCCGCAGACTGGCTCGCCGCCGTCTCGCTCTTCGCCCTCACGCCGACGACCCCGCCCCCGTCGACGGACGAGCCGGTCGCGTGGTTCGCCGAGAAGGCCTTCCAGGCGAGTGCTCAGCTCCTCGCCAAGACGCTCTTCGCGCAGGGCGACGTCAGCTACCTCGAGGCGGTGAACCAGGGTGCGTTCCGCTCTCGCTCCTCCCAGCGCGCGGTGCTTACCGCCCTGTTTCTCGCAGCCACGCTCCTCAACGCCTTCCAGCGCATGGTCGACGTCGGCGTCCTCCTCACGCGGCGCGCTTCGACGCCTGCCGCCGCAGCCGCAGCCGGGGGCAAAAAGGCGAAGAAGCCGTCGTCAGTCCCGCTGATGGCGCTGCACCCGGACTGGGTCCCGCACCGCCGCGAGGACGGGACGATCGCGCCTGAGGGGCGGCTGTGGGAGTTTGTCGAGAGGCTGTCGAGGTTCAGGAGGGAAGGAAAGAAGTGCGTCCTGTCTCTCTCGCTCTGGAGGAGCGGGCGACTCCCTCGACGATGGCGAACTGACCCACATCCTTCGACCCCGCAACAGCCGCCGCGACAACAAGACTGGTGTGTACTCTTTGCGGCCAGTAAGGACGCTAGAAGCTGACTCTCACGCGCCTCGCAGTCTCGACGCGCGTCTTCGCCCACTGCTCCGCCATCGCGCCGCAGGTGCGCATTCCTCTTTCCCTCTCTTCGTCCGCCCGCCGGAACTAACGCCCTCGTGCTACACAGGTGGTCGAGTACACGGCGTTCCAGAACGACAAGCCGGCAAGCGACTTCTGGGCGGAGAAGCGTCCGGCCGCGCACCTTTAGACCCCTTCCCGGCTCCATCGCAGGTCTCCCTCTTCGTTCTCCCGCTCAGTGCAGTGTTGTACGTGTCTGTTCAGTCTTCCTCGGCGTGTTTTCATGCAAGGAGAGCGAAAGCAGCTCAGTCGCACGTGCCCCTCGCGCACCGAGAGGCATAGACGACTGCCGAGCATGACGCTCTCCTCCTTCGACCTTCTTCGAGTCGCGCGAGCACTCAGGAGCTCTCCATCTTCCACTCCAGCGAGCGCATCCCTCGCCAGCTGTTGTTGGACCGCTCGATCGTCATCTCCCCCTCGTCCCCCCGGCTCGCTCTTCCTCCTCCATCTTCCCGCGCGATGCCCGGATCCAGCTGGCGACCGCCGCGCTCCGCGTCTCTCCTCCAGCTCGTCGCTGTCGCGCCCCGACTGCTCCGCGCGTACGCTGCGCCCGCGGCGGCTGCGGTCCTGATGAGCGGTGGGGCGGGCGAGCTGGGCGCAGGGCTCCCCGGCAGCGAACCGCCAGAGACGGAGCCTGGGTCCGAAGGTGAGCTCTCTCTGCGCCCACTCGTGTTCCCGCTGACCCTCCGCTGCGCGCAGAGTTCTGGTGGAAACTCGGGCTCAGCGTCGTCCTCGTCCTCCTCGGCGGCATCTTTGCGGGCCTTACCCTCGGCCTGATGGGACTCGACCTCGTCAACTTGCAAGGTGAGCACAGCTCGGAGGCCTGGCGAGAGGAGGCGCGCGAGACCTGATCAT
This sequence comes from Rhodotorula kratochvilovae, assembly GCA_019926025.1. Classification (NCBI taxonomy): domain Eukaryota; kingdom Fungi; phylum Basidiomycota; class Microbotryomycetes; order Sporidiobolales; family Sporidiobolaceae; genus Rhodotorula; species Rhodotorula kratochvilovae. The sequence continues at coordinate 357,920 of JAHSUG010000017.1, forward strand.
TGACCCGACTCCGCCTTGGCAGTCCTCGCGACCTCCGGCGAAGAGAAGGAGCGCCGCGACGCAGCAAAGGTCATCAAGCTCCTCGACCGCGGCCGGCATTGGGTCCTCGTCGTCCTCCTCCTGTCCAACGTCGTCGTCAACGAGTCCCTCCGTGCGTCGCCCCCACATCCCCCCCTCCTCCCACCTGCGCGCTTTCCGCTCACGTCGGCTCTTCCCGCGCAACAGCTATCTTCCTCGACTCCATTCTCGGTGGCGGCGTCGGCGCTGTCGTTCTCTCGACGGGCGCGATCTTCGTCTTTGGCGAGATCATACCGCAGTGTGCGTTTCCCCACTTCGCACCCCCCTCTCCGCTCACGCGCACGCCCGCTCGACAGCCGTCTGCGCCCGCTACGGCCTCCGCATCGGCGCCGTCGCTGCGCCATTCGTCCTCGGCCTCATGTACCTCGAGTTCCCGATTGCCTACCCCATCGCCAAGCTCCTCGACCGCCTCCTTGGTGAGGAGCAGGGCGTCACGTACAAGAAGGCCGAGCTCAAGACGTTTGTTGGGCTGCACAAGCGTGCGTCGGCTCTGCGCTTGAAGGTTACTTTGGTGCTGACCGTCAGACTGCACGCAGAGTTCGGCGAGGAGACGCTCAACGACGATGAGGTTACCATCATCTCGTCGGTGCTCGAGTGCGCACTCTCCCCTCGCTTGCCAAGACGGCTGCTGACACGAAGACCGCAGGCTCGGCGACAAGAGCGTCGCGGACATCATGACCCCGCTCGAGGGTGCGTCTCCCGCACATCGCCCTCAATCTGCCTTAGGCTCACGCTCCGCTTCCCCGCAGACATTTACTCGCTTCCTTCCGACACCAAGCTTAACCACGCGGTGGTCGACCAGGTGCGCTCGCTTTTCCCGCTGCTCCCCGATCCCGCTCACCCAGTGCTCGCAGATCCTCGTCTCCGGCCACAGTCGCATCCCTGTTCACGATCCCGGCAGCCCGACCGACTTTATCGGCATGCTTAGTGCGTTCTTCTCCTTTGCATCAGTCGGCTCGACTCGCTGACCTCTCCTCTGCCTGCAGTCGTTAAGAAGGTTCGCTTGCTCGTCACCTTCCTCCTCTCTCGGCTTCTACTCACACCCCGGCCCGCAGCTCATCTCCTACGACCCCGAAGACGAGAAGTGCGTCCTCTGCGTCCTCTCCTCCTTCCTCCGCTGACCCACCCCGCGGCGCTGTAGGCGCATCGGCGACTTTGCGCTCTCCGTCCTCCCCGAGACCGGGCCCGACTCGACGTGCCTCGACGTCCTGAACTACTTCCAGCAGGGGCGGTCGCACATCCTCCTCGTGTCGAAGGTGCGCTTGGCTTCCCGCGGGTCGAGGCAGCTGGAGCTGCCAAGACTAGCTGATAGCTTCACGAGCTTCTTGCTGACATTCGCCCGTCCCGCAGACCCCTGGCGAGCCCGGCGGCGCGCTGGGCGTGGTCAGCCTCGAGGACGTGATTGAGGAGATGATCGGCGAGGAGGTGCGTCCCGTGCTCGTGCTACTTTTCAGCACTTCCCGCGTCGCTGACAAGCTTGTGGATCTGCTTCGGGCCACGCAGATTGTCGACGAGACGGACTTGTACATCGTGAGTCCCGCCCACTCACATGCTACCTTCACCCGCCGCGCTGTCTTTAACGTCCTCTGACCATCGCTAACGCGCTTGCTCGCGCGCAGGACATTCACGCGAAGACCAAGGTCGTCCGCGCGCCCGCACGCAAGCAGGCCGCGGGTGCAGGCAAGCAACTCGCGCCGCTCATCGCAGGTGTGCCCTCTCCTGCTCCCGCTTCAGAAACTCGCGCTGACGCCCGCTCTCCTAGGCGTCATCGAGCGCCGCCGCCAAGCCCGCCGGCAAAACACGGTCGAGCTCCCGGGCCTGAACGGCATTCCCGATAGCAACCAGACGTCCGAAGGGCGGAACACCCCCGCCCCCGCCGCGACGGGATCGGTCCCCGCCTCCGGGTTCGACAAGGTCCGCCTCCGCGGCGGCGGGCTCCCCGAACGGCGGGTCACGAGCGGCGCGGCGACGCCCGCAAGGAGGGAGCCGAGCCCGGCGAGGGTGGGAAGGAGCCCGAGCGCGCTCCGGAACTCGTTCGAGGATGAGCGGACGCCGCTGATGGGAGGCAGGAAGGGCGATGATCGCGCGTAGCGGACGGCGCTCGTCGCTGTTCTCCTTGCTGTCGACCTTGCCTTCCCTCCGTTGAAACCCCTCGCACCAGCATTGCCCTGTGTCTTCCATCCGTCCCTGTACTCACTGTCTATTGCTCGCGTCCTATCGCAATCAAAAGGATCGTACGCTCTTCGCATTGCGCGGACGTCGCTGAGCGGGTTTAGGAACGTCGTCTGCAGCAGGCGAGCGTTGCTCTCCGCGGTACCTCTGCTCGCCCTACAACGCTTTCGGCTGGTATGCGTCTCCCTTGCACGCAGACGCGCTCACTCGCACTCTGCGAACAAGGACAAACCGGCGCATTCGACAATCGGCGCAAACATACGGCAGAGCGAAGTCGAGACGATGAGGGGAGGGGGGTGGAAGGGCGACAAGGCACTAAAGCGGAGCATGGGAACGAATAGGTACAGGGGGGCATGAGCGGAGCGGGGGGTAGTCTAACCGGGCGCGCGAAGTGGCACAAGGGGAGTCGGAGCGGGTGCGAAGGAGACGAAATGCGGCGAGTAAGAAGGACACGGTAAGGGCGACAAGGAGGCGGGGCAGGGCGGGGCAATAAGACACACAGCGGAGGTGCACGAGGCAGCGGACATGAGAGAGAGGGGGAGAAGGAGTGCGGACTACGTCGCGGGGGAGACCGCAGATGGGGCGCCCGCTGCCGAGCTGGGCGAGCCGACCACGGCGGTCGTCGCGCCCGATGCGGCCGTCGACGGCGGAGCGATCTTGCGCCGGAGGGCCTGCAGGCGCGCCGTGATGCTCTGCACGAAGCGCGAGACGGTCGCGCGGTCCTCGTCCGCCTCGGGCGAGGCAGGCGCGCCTGCGCCCGCGTGCATCGTGTCGTCGAGGAGCGCGTAGAGCATCCACAGCGCCGTCTCGTACGCCGTCTCGCAGTCGGTCGGGTTCTCGCCCCGCAGCTCGTTGACGGCTGCGGCGCGGGACTGCGGGCAGCCACCACGGTTCAGCTTCGTCATCCGTAGGAGGAGGGAGAGCGCGACGCACCAGCTCGAGCGCGCGATCGTAAACGAGCTTCTCAGCGAACGCGGCCGACTCGGGGATCTCGTCCTGGCAGCGCGACTTGGCAAAGTCGGCCTTGTCGAAGCACTCATTGAAGCGCTGCCGGAACCACTGAACGGCTGCGCGTCCACCATCGATCAGAGCCACTCATCAGTATTGTCGATGCGGAGCAACGAGAGAAGCTCGAGCGCGCACGCACCATCGTTGAAGTCGGCGCTCGCCGCCTGCTGCTCGGCGGGCCTGTTGGCCCAGTGCTTCCTCGCGCGCTCGATGCCCTTGCCGAGGAACGCTAGCGCCTTGAGGTACAGCACCATCGCCTCTGCCGCGAGGACGTCTGCGCGGACGCTCGCCGAGCTCGCGAGCGCGCCAGCGCCGACGAGCGGGCGGTCCGACGAGGAGCTCGACCCGCGGCGCATGCTCGGGCTCGTCGGGACGGCCGAGAACGGGTTCGACGCGGCGGCGGACTGCGCCTGGGCGTGTTCGCGCGCGGCGAGGTGCGAGAAGTACGACGGCGTCCCGAGCGAGGTAGTCGACGTCGAGGCGGCGGGTGTCGGCGGGAGGAGCTGCAGGATCTTGGTGTCGGCGAACTCGAACAGGACGAGCGCCTTCTGCGCGATGTCCTCGAGGTCGGCGAGGACGCGCTCCTCCTCCGGGTCGGCGGCGGCGGGCGCCGTCATCGACCGCGGAATGGGCTTGCGGACCGAGCTCCGCCGGACGAGGATCCCGTCGGTCGGGCTGCCGAAGATCTTGAGCGAAGAGAGGTTGCTGAACGCCTTGGCAAGCGCGGCCGAGGGGCTGCCTACGAGCGCAAGTGGCGACCCCGGAAAGCGCTCGGCGCCGTGCGAGTAGCTGCGCGGCGAGTTCGAGAGGAAGGAGAGCGGACGAGGCGACGAGGAGAGCGAGTAGGGGTGGTGCGGCGTCGGCTGCGCGCGCTGCGGGATCGCGAAGGGCGGGGTCGACACGTCGTTGACCCCGCCAGGGCCGGGCGGGTAGGGCGTGGAGGGCGACGAAGAAGCTGGCGGAGACGGGTTCGACGCGGGCGGGTTGCCAAGGGAGCTCAGCGGGCGCGAGAGGAAGCCCCTCGACGGCCTCCGCGCGATGACCCCGTCCCGCTTCGGCGCCTGCTGCGCAAGCTCGTCCGCAAGCGCGTTGATCTCGACCGTGCGCTTCTCGACGACGACGTAGTCCTTGCCGAGGACCGAGTCGTTCGAGTCGGTCATCGAGTCGGACGCCTTGTTCGTCGAGGCGAAGCGCTCGACGGCGGACGCCGGCTGCGCAGACGACGACGGTACCGGCGAGTCACTGCAGGTCGCACAGCATCAGTTGTATCCTGGTGGAGCAAGCCTCACAGCCGACAGCTCGCGTTGCTGCCAGGCGGATGGGAACCACGAGGAATCGAGACGCACCTGCTCCTCCTCACCACCGCCCCCGCGCTCCCGCTCCCGCCACTCCCACTCCCACTCCCGCTCCCCCCGCCCACCGCCGCACCAACCCCCACACGCTGCACCGCTCCACTGCTCGGGAGCGCAAAGCTCCCCACGCGCCTGACCTGCCCCATCGCGCCGGGTTGCGCAAGCGGCGGACTCGGCGACGCCGCCGCGCTGGGGCGGCGCGCGAACGGCGGGGGGTCGGCGCCCTCGGGCGGGGCGAAGCGCGAGAGGGGCGGGGAGGGCGTCGGGTGCGCGAGGGCGGGCGTAGGCGCGGGCGCGGGTGCGGAGGGCGGGGAAGCGCGAGCGGCGGAAGGGAGCGGCGGGGAGGGGTGCGCTGCGCCCGAGGAGGAGGAAGACGCGCGCGGGACGGCGCCCGACGGCGAGGGGGCGGGGACGGCCGGCACGGGCGAGGCGACGAACGCCCCCTGCGCGACGGGTGGGGACGAGAAGTCCCTTCTGCTGCTCGCTGTGCGCTCAGCGGCGACGCTCTCGGGCGGGACGGCAAGCGCGCGCGCCTTCTCCCGGGCGTTCGATGCCATGCGCGCTGAGACGGTCTCGGCGGGGGCGAACGCGCTCGCCGAGCCGGACTGGGCGACGATGGCCGCCTCGCGGAAGAAGTCCTCGAAGCTCATGCGCTCGCTCGGGTGGCGCTTGAGGAGCCGGCGGATGAGCGCCTTGACGTCGCTCGCGACCTTCGTCGGCGGCGCCTTCTGCTCGGCGGGCGGGAGTGTCTCGTCGGCGCGGCGCTCGTCGGGGAACTTGATCCGGTCCTCGCCGCGCTCGATCTTGCGCAGGAGGTCGACGTGGTTCTGCGCGCGGAACGGCGGCTTGCCCACCGCCATCTCGAAGAGGACCGCGCCGACCGACCAGAGGTCCGCCTTGGCGTCGTACTTCTCGTACCGCAGGATCTCGGGCGCCATGTAGAGCCTGCGAGCCGCACTCGACGTCAGCGCGAGCACTGGAAAGGGAGCGGGAGCGGGACGCACGGCGAGCCGCAGAGCGTCTCCGCCATGCTCTGGCTAGGGAGCCACCGCGCGAAGCCAAAGTCGGCGACCTTGAGCACGGGGATGCCCGGCGGGTGTCCTGCTGCGAGATCGGCGGCGGATGCGGGCTGGAGAAGGAGGTTCTGCGAGCGAAATGTGCGTGAGCGGAGGGGCGCGACTGGAGGCGAACGAGCCGCACCTGCGGCTTGATGTCGCGGTGGATGACGTTCTGTGATCGCAGGAAGCGCAGTGCGTCGACTGCATACGTCCGCAGCCCGTGCTATCAGTCGCCCTGCGTTTAGGAGGAACAGACAAGCGGTGGGGCGCGACGCACCAAGCTGGCCGAGGAAGCACCGCACGATCGTCTCGTTCAGGCCGCCCTCGCGCGGGTGCGGGTACAGGACCTTGTCCTGCGTGCGTCGTGCCGTCGAGTCGGGGAGGAGGCCCGCATTAGACGCGGTGAGCGAGGGGAGATCGCCGCGCTTGCGAATGTAGAGCGAGAGGTCGCCCGCCGAGCAAAAGTCCATGATGAGGTAGATGTGCGTGTCGGTTTTCTGCACATTCGAGCGGTAGCCGAGAGGGGGTCAGGCATGTCCGCATGCGCGAGTCGAGGCGTTCTGCGGAGGAGAGGGGGTTGAGCGCACGAGGCAGTCCTTGAGCTCGACGATGTTGCGGTGGGTGATGCGCTTGAGGATCGAGATCTCGCTCTCGAGGTTCTCGAGGAGCTTGGTCGTCAGCTTGCTCCGGATGACTGACTTGATCGCCACGGCCGCGCGCGTTCCCTGCGAGCGGAGGGGCCGCGTTAACACGCGAGCGGGTCAGCACCACATCCTCGGTGTCGAGACAGTCTCTTCGAGCGACCGTGCAGCGCTAGAAGCCCGCCCGAGCGGGAGATGAGCGCACCTGCCGCTCTCCGCGATAGACGGTCGCGAACGAGCCCCTGCCAATCTCCTCCGCGATGGCATAGGGCCCTATGCGGTCCTCGTCGTCGTCGTGCGCATGCCTGCCCGTGCCCGCCCCGGCGCGGTGGTGCGCGCCGTGCGCGGGTGCGCGAGTCGAGGGGTGGCGCGATGTGGGGGCGACGGGCGCGGGGCGATGCAGCGGGTCGGGCGCGGGCGCGGGCGGGGCGGGAGGGCGTGAGGCGGGCATGTAAGCCCGTGAGTGCGCTGTACGCGCTCAGAGGAGGGCGGCGCGCGGGAGAGGCGAGGGGTGGCGCGGCGAGGTTGAGCGAGGAGACGAGGAGGAGGGGGGGCACTCGGGGAGAGCGGGGCGCGTGGAGCGGGTGGCTCGAATGCAGCCGCGCCTTACAGCTGTGCAGCTCTGCCCTGGAAGCTGAGGCGGGGCGTGCGGGTGCGGAGGTGCGAGCCTCTCGTCGCTGACTCCGACGTTCGTTCGCCTCATCGCTCGCAACCATCCTCGTAATTGCCTGCAGCCATCGGAGTAACCCGCTCGTGCACAGAGAACCCTCTCCGAATAGTATCACGCTTTATAGAACCGTCGCACCCGCTTGCGACCTGCGCAACCACCCCCTCGTCTCTCGACGACGCTCCTGTCTCGCGCGCGCGTGACCTCCTCGCTCCCTTCCTTCCGCTCCGAAATCCCGCTCGCACACTCCCTCAACACAGGGAACGAGGCTGCGTACATCCGCGATAGACACAACGTACTCTACTGCATGCCCCGCCGTCTAGTGCGCCATGGGCTTCTCCTCGCCCTTCTCGTCCGGGATCAGCTTGCCCGGGTTCTGCGCGCGCCCACAGGAATCAGCACCCTTCCACGGAGCGGGGAGAGCAAGAGAGAGGGCGCACGAGGATGTTCTGCGGGTCCATCAGCCGCTTGACGTCCCGCAGCAGCTGCACCGTCCCGCTCCCGAGCTCGTTCTCGACGTACGGCTGCGTGCGAGGGCGGGGTCGAAGGAGAGGAGAGTGGGAGGATCGTGTTGAACGTCAGCGAGGGCGCGGAGCATGCAGGGGAGAGAAAGGAACGCACCTTCTTCCCGATCCCGACGCCTGTTCACCCGCAGCACATCTTCATCAGCGCCCGCTCACCCCGCTTACCGAAGAGGGAAGAGAGCCACGCACCATGCTCGCCCGTCGCCGTCCCGTCCATGCGCTGCGCGCGTTCGACCATGTTGTGCACGAGGCGCTCGACCTTGACGAGCTCCTCGGGCGTGCGGAACAGCAGCAGCGCGTGGAAGTTGCCGTCGCCTGCGCGGGCGTGCGTCGGGGTAGTCAGTATCTGAGGGAGAGAAGGAGGGGGGGGGGAGAGACGCACCGGCGTGACTGACGATGGGGCCGGTGATGCCCTCGCTGTCGATGTCCGCCTGTTCCGTTTCCGCGCAGGGACCATCAGCCTCGTTCCTCGGTAAAGGTCGGAGGAGGAGAAGCCAGCGCGCAACGCACCTTGGTCTCGGTGATGAGCTCCGGGAAGCGCGACAGCGGGACGCAGACGTCCGTGACCCAGCACTTCGCGCCGGGGAGGTACTCGAGCGCCGACCACAGCGCGATCTGCGCGCGCACGCCCTCCGTCAGCACCGTCTCGGGACAGAAAAGGAGGGGACCAGCCGTTGCGCACCTTCCTCGAGTGCCAGATCTCCTCCGCCTCCTTGTCGTTCCTCGCGAACGCGAAACCCGACCCCTCATTCCTCTGGGTGATCTTCTTCGTCCGCTCGATATCGAGCTTCATCTGCTCGGGCGTCCCGCTAAACTTGAGGAACAAGCTCGGCTTGACGGGCCAGGTGCGCCCCGTCCCCGCCTGCCGGTTCGTCGCGTCGACCATGACATCGTCGAGCAGCTCGATGCACGCGAGCGAGATCCCGCCCTGGACGAGGTCGCGCGCGGCGGCGGCGGCGGCGGCGATGGTGGGGAAGGATGAGACGGCGACGGTCGAGGGGAGGAGAGGGGCGAGCTTGAGCGTCGCTGCGCGCGTACGGTGGGGTAAGCGGCGTGCGCGAGCAGGGCGTGAACGGAGGAGGCGCACCTTCGGTCACGATGCCGAGCGTGCCCTCGGCGCCGATGAACAGCCTGCTCAGGTCGGGGCCGACGGAGGACTTCCTGTGGTCGGGAAGGGCGGATCAACGGCGCGCAATAGAACTTGAGCAAAGAGAGCGCACTTGGCGCGTTGCCGGGTCTTGATCACCTCGCCCGATGCGAGCACGACGGTCAGGCTGATTGCATGCGAGGTGCAGAGTCAGGAAGGTCGAGGTGGGAGAGGCGCGCACTTGAGCACATTGTCCCGCATCGTGCCATACCGCACAGCGTTCGTGCCCGACGCGCCCGTGCCGATCATGCCGCCGATCTGCGCGCCACTGCGGGTGCAGGCTTCGTGAGCGGGAGGCAGCGAGGGAAGCGTGGAGCGGGACTCACGGCGCCGGGTCGACGGGGAAGAAGAGGGGGATGCCGCGCTCCTTCAGCTCGGCGTTGAGCGCGTCGTACGAGACGCCGGGCTGGACGACCGCGTCGAGGTCGTGGCCTGCGAGTGAGGGAGGTTAGGTCGAGCTGCGGGCTGGCAGGAGGTGGCGCAGTCGGTGCGGGACGCACTGTTGATGGAGATGATGTTGTTCATGTTCTGCGCAAAGTCGAGCACGAGCGCCAGGCCGGGCACAAGGTCGTCGACCTCGACGTGCCCATCGCGCTGGAGCTTCTCCTGCGCGTCCTTCTCGCTCGGGTTGTTTGCGTACCCGAGCGCGGTTGTGTGGCCCTCGAGTGACGTGCCCGCGCAGTAGGGGATAAGGGGATCGAGTACTTCGACGCGGTCTGGACGATTCTGACGACGTCCTCCGTCGAGCGAGGGTACAGCACGGCGCCAGGCAGGCCAGTCGGGCCGTGCGCGGCTGTTCACGTCGGTCTGTCAGCATCTGGGCGGCGAGAGAGCGAGAGACAGACGCACCCCACTCGTTGTAGCCGTGTGCGACGAGGGTTTCGCGCGAGGTGTCGATGTCCTCCTCGCCCAACCACGCCTTGATCTCCTCGAACGCCTTGGCGAACCCCTCAGCCGTCGGCTCCTTGTACGTGCGCTCCTCTGTGCCTTTCCCGTTGGCGCCGCTTCGGCCGATAGCGTACGTGAGGCTCCCGGTGAGGGTCGCGAGGAGGATGGCGGTGAGGGTGGACCACTTCTGCGCGCGTGCGCGTAGATGCGGCGGGGTCTTTCCGGCGGGGACGGGGCCCTTGGGCGTCACGCGGGATGCGAGCGGGTGCGGGCGCGTTGCGAGCGCCCGGCGGGTTAGGAGGGTGGGGGAGCGCGCGAGCGGCGCAGGGGCGGCGCGCGGGAGGCAGCGCGCGGCGTGGGTGAGGCCAGAGCGGGGCAGCATCGTCGCTGGTGGGCTGTCCTGGCGAAAGCACCGCGTGCGAGGAGAGCGAGGGTTTGCGCCGGCGCTCGGAGTCCCCGCATCGCGCCTTCGGCAGCGTCGGCACGCACACAACGCTCTGCTCGCGAGAAGCCCCGCTGGAACGCTTTCTGCAAATGCCCTGCATACGCTCCCGCTTCCCGCTGCTCTTCCGCTTATGTACTCGCTCTTCTCGCTCGTCCTCGTTTCTCATCAGCTCCTCCTCGCGACACGCCCACAACGTACGCTAGTGCCGCGCTTGTGTGCTCTACAGACTCTGTACTGGAGACTACACGCCCACACGCCTTACAACGCGCGACCGCCCCCTGCCGACTCTTCCCCTCCTCGACGGCCGGCGCGTTCCCACAAGGCGCGTTCACCTTCGCCCCTTCTCCTCCCACGTGTCCTCGTCCGACGCACTCGACTCCTCCGACGATTTGCGCCTGATCTCCTTCCCGGTAAGGCGCTCCTCCTCGTCCTCCTCGACCGCACCGCTCCGCCCGCCGACGAGCGCGTACCTCCCCCTCCTGCCCTTCCCGCTGCGCCCCCCGCCGAGCGAGCGCATGTGCGTCGCAGGCCTACCGAGCGCCTGTTGTACCACCTGCGGCTGGGCGACGGGCGTAGGGCGCGAGCGCGTCTCGTATGCGGCGTTGAGGGCGATGGTGAGCTGGAGGGAGCCGGAGACGCTGATGAGCTGTGGGCGGCGCGGCGTGAGTCAAAAAGCGCAGCGAGGGACGAAGGGGTGGGAGATTGTTGCACGGTCAGCTACCAGTTCGGCGGGAATACAATCGGAGCGAGGTACGCACGACGATGAGCGCGGTCCGCATCCACGCTGCGTCGCACTGGATGTACTTCGCCACCTCGGTCGACACCTCGGCGGCGAGGCTCGCTGCGCCGTCGCTGCGCAGGACGAGGTCAGTCCGGCTCGGCGAAAGGAAGGGGACGGGGCGCACCAGACCATGCCCGAGTTACCCTTGATCCCCCAGATGATGTAGCACGCGACGTCGACGACGGCAAACAGCTGCTCGCACGCACAGGCGGGTCAGCCTCGTCGTCGTCGCTCCGCATGGATGAGGGAAAGCTAACCATCGCCAGTCCCGCCGAGCACGAGTCCTTGCAGAACGCCAGCATCACAAACGCGAGCGTGGCCGCCGCGCTCGAGATTGCCCCGACGTACTGCGAGAGTGAGCCTAGATCGGTCGCGAAGGTGCGCGTCTGGAGCGCTGGCCAGATGTAGTACAGCGTCGCGCCCATCACGATGAGGAGGAGGGCGATGTTGAGGACCTGCGCGCGGCGGGGAGGGTGAGCGACAGGGCGCGGCGCGAAGAGGTACACTTACATGTCCGATGAGGCCGCAGAGCATGACGGGTGGTGCGCCTGCGTGGAGAGTCAGAGGGAAGGAAGGGAGCGCGACGGACAGGAGGTCGATCCCCTCCGCGGAGGCTCCACGGACGGCACAGCCCCTTTCACGCTCTTCTTTAGCGGTTCTCTGCACGGCTGCATTGCGGGAAGGAGCGGCGGAGAAGCGCAGGCGCCGGGGTCAGAGCGAACTGCAACTTGGGAAGGTCAACGCTTTCCTCCTCGTCGCTTATCACTCTCGAGCGGAACAGGGCTGCCAGCGGGAGGATACGCTCGTGATTCGATGCATTACTTCGTCTGGGCCTTCCGCGCCTCCTTGATCTGCTCCATCCGCTCGTGCAACTCGGTCTGCGCGGGCGGGGAGTGAGCGAGGTAAGCGAAATGCGCAGCCGCAGACGCAGAGGACGCACGTCGAGCTTCATCCGCTCGCCGGGGAGGAGCTGGAAGGAGTGCAGCAGGAGAAGGAGGGAGTCAGCATCTGTGGTTGCGGCGTACACCGAGCTGAAGAAAGGGACGCACCTTCGGGTCGAGCACACCCAGCTCCTTCAAGCCCGCGAATACGTCGAACGCGAGCGACATACGCTCGCCGTAGTCGTACACCGACTTCTTGTGCTTCTTGCTCGTGTCGCTGCAGGTAGTAAAGGAGAACGGCACAGCCTTCTTGTGGGGCTGGCCAAGGCGGGTGTAGTCGATGTTGCAGGCCATAGTCTCCGTGTAGGCAGAGACGTAGACTCGCATGCAGTGCCACGTTTCCGAGTACCTGCGTGGAGGGCTCGATCAGTACCCGCGAGATGCACACGCAGAACGGAGCTGCGGACATGAGCAACTGCGGCAGAAGCTGGTAAGCCCGATCCTCCGTCTTCCTGAGCGGACGGGGCTTGTCCTGCAGATCCGCCGGCCAATCGGACGCGCGAACGAGAGCGTGGCGCTGCGGAAGTCGCGGCGGTAGTCAGCCTTAGCCTGTAGCCATCCGGCGAGAGCATGGGTATGCGGAACACCTTCATCTCAATGATGACGACCGCCTTCTGTACCTCGAGCTTCCGTGCCGCACCGGGCTTGAGCTTGACGATGGGCTTGTCGACCAGGAGGATCAGATGGTCAAGGCGGATCTCTGGAAAGTGTGCGTCAGCAAGGGCTCGGTGGGCTCACGGCAAGCAGCGCACTTCCGTCCTCCTTTGCAGCGGGTGTGACTTCGCTCATGACAGCAAGCTCAAAGAAGGGGCGGTAGACGGGCGCAACAAAGTCGGTAATGATGGGGAAGATGGGGTCGACGATGTTGGCGAGGAAGGCATCGCTGCGGAGGGAGACTCGTTAGATGGGTGCTTCCGAGTGGGAGGCGAGTAACTCGCGATGCGTCAGCTTCGTTCGCCAGAATGCGCTCAATCTGCAGCATCGAAGGACGCCTGGCCGCTTTCACAGCTCGGATGAAGTGGTTCTGCAAGGCAATCGGCCGAACGTCGAGCCAAGGTTGCCACAGAAGCGGCGGCTTGTACTTCTGCTCGACGGCAGGCGTCTTCTCCGCCGCCGAATTGGTGGTAGCCACCTCGTGCCGATGAGTTGCCGTGCAGTAAAGGCGTGGCGCGAGCAGGATGGACAGCGCATTGGCCTGCCCGACGACGAGCGGCGCGCTGGTCACACGCCCGAGCACCTCTACCTTCTGCTGGCGGGTGGAATCGTTAGTGCGGCTTGATGCTTAGAGGAGAGGGCGAGTCATCGTGCACCTTCTCCGTTGTAACTGCGCAAGGCGAGGCCTGCGGTCGGAGCGCAATGTCAGCGGAAGCTGGAGAGGGGTAAGGCGGTGCGCGAATCGGGTCGGCGACGAACCTGGGTGAGGGTGGCCTTGCGCCGGCTCCTGGAAGACCCGCCGGAAGGTGCGCTCAGCTGCTCCTGGTTCTTGACGGATGCAGACGGGTTTCGCGGCTTCTTCGAGTTTTTGTCCTTCTTGGACGTCTTGTTCGGTCTGCCCTTGCCTACCGCGAAGAAGACGAGCGATGGTGGGGCGGAGCGACGGCGAGGGAAGAATGACGAGCGCTGGGCGGCGAGGAGAGCTGCGTCGCTCAGATCGGCGTCGTCGTGAGAGTCTGGAAGCCGTGTGTTCGTCGCGAAGAGCCGGGTGAGCGGCCAGAAGCGCAGCATGACTGTGGAGGCGAAGAAGACGAGCAGCGTCGCGAGCGGAAAGCGCACGTCCTTTCCGCTGCCGAGGCGGACTCCGACCCCGAGGCTCCGTGGCCACCGTGAGACACGCGCTACGAGCATACCGACCCCGATGTACCCCTGAGGCGGCTTTTCAGGGGGCAAGCGGGCGCTCCTCTCCCAGCTTGAGAAGGCCAACGATGGGGTGGACGTCGTCGCGCCTGCGTGCACAGGTGGTGAGCGACAGCCGGTGCACGCAATCGCGCTGCGTGGCGGACCAGTGGAGCGCACACCGCTCAGGCCCCCTCCGGGCGAGTCCGCGGGGGCGCAGACGACGGACAGGAGGCGAAAGCGGACGCCGCTTCTCTCGCTCTTCTCCCGCCCTTGTCCCTCAGCTGCAGCAGGATGGCGAGGACGGAGACGCTCGACTACGACCCCGCCGACTTCGGCGACTACTTCCTCGAGCGCCCCACCGAGGAGCAGCTCGCCGTCCTCAAGGAAGGCCGTCTCGCCCCGGCCGCCGACCCCCTCGAGCGCGGTGTCGTCCTCGCCTGGGACAGCCCGAATCTCCATTCCGACGCACTCCCGCCCGCCGACTACCCGCGTGACCCGCCTGAGCAGTCCCCTCACGACCCACGCCCCCTCTTCACCTCCCTCCTCGCCTCGAACTCGCCCGCCGGCGGCGGCACCGGTTGGAAGCTGCGTCTCGTCGAGGGCATCCAGACGGGCGAGGACAAGTGGTCACAGGTGTGGCGTTGCAAGGTCGTCGATGAGCGCGGGCAGGACCTCGTCGAGTCGGTCGTCCTCAAGCTCTACCAACAATCGCTCTTCCCCTTTCCGCCCGAGCATGACGACCCATCCCCGTTCACGGAATCGTGGACCTGGTTCCCCGCCCGTCATCTGGAAGACCGCGAGGCTCAGGCGTACCAGTGCGTCCCGTCTTTGCGCCAACTCGCGCTCTCTCCCTGTCGAGACCCGCTGACCTCGCTCTCCACCCTCTCAAAGCGTCCTCCGCGGGTACCAGGGACGTGATCTACCGCTCTGCTACGGCTTCTACCGGTTCCACAGCCCATGTGGTGAGGAAGTTGTGGGGATCGTCCTCGAGGACCTCCTCGACCAGACGATCACCCTGACGGACCACCTCGTTCGCGAGACGAGGGGGCAGCGGCTCACTCTCGAAGACGTCGACGATCTCGCGAGTCTTGCGCGTCTCTGGACGGTTCTACATCGAAATGACCCGCTCACGATCTTTCGACTCTCGCAGGCCTGCTCCGTGTATGAGGCGCAGCATCGCTTCCAGGATGCGGGTATCATCGAGACCAACACCGACTTCGACAACATCCTCAAGTTCCGCGACTCGTCTTTGATCATCAGCCTCGGCTTCGGCATGACCACGCATCGCGACATGTTCCTCGAGCACCACGAGCTCGCTCTTCGTCGCTTGGAGGCCCGGGGCAAGCTCACGAAGTGGGACCTCGAGTGGAACTGGAGGGAGATGGACCAGGCGTATGCGAGGATGCGCTTCGACGAGCTCCTGCACCCGTTCCTTTCTTTCCGCGAGTGGATCAAGATGGAGCAGAAGCGCCAGAGGATGCCGTGGCTAGACCTCCCCATCCCCTGAGTATTGCTGTAGACGAGTCCTGTTGGCAACGTCATGAAGTCGTGCTCGCGTTCTAGCGCGTTACCCGCTCAAGCTCCTACCCGCCTCACCTCCCTCCGCTAAGCCGATCCTTCACCCACACCTCCGCCCTCCTCTCTGCCTCCTCACGCACACGCACGCGCACCCCCTCCGCCACATCCCCCTCCGCACCCGCATCATCCGCCTCGTCCTCCCAGCTCCCCCTCACCTCCCCCCGCCCCTCCGTCCCCCTCGCCCCCACGCCGCCCGTCCCCTCGCCCTCCGCTGCCTCCCGCTCCTCCGCCTCCACCTCCACCTCGAACAGCAGCCCCCGCGCGATCCAGCGCACCGGGTCAGGCGGGAACCTGTACGCCCTCCGCGCGACCTCCCAGAGGCGCTCGCGCATGCGCGGGATCGCCGCGGCGAGGAGCGCGCCGGTCGGGTGGAAGGACGGGGGGAGGTGCAGCGCCGCGAGGAGGGCGCGCCGGTGTGGCGGGAGGGGCGGGAGGGCCGAGGGGGAGAGGAGGCGTGCGAGAGAGGGGGAGGAGAGCGCGAGGAGCGCGCGGTACAGCGAGAGGAGGTGCGTGATGTGCGTGCTGGGGTGCGCGGGGCGGGGGTAGAGCGCGGAGGGGAGCGGGAGGGACGACGCGCGGAGCAGGGAGAAGAGCGTCGGCAGGAAGGTCGAGAGTGGGGGGTGGGCGGGAGAGGCGGCGGAGGGTGTTGCGGGCGAGAGGTGGGAGGCGAATGCGGGAAGGAGGTAGGCATGCAGAAGGTAGAGAGAGATGAAGAAGGCGCGAGTATCGGGATCTGGCGCAGTGACGGAGGAGAAGGAGAGCCGCGCGAGGGCGTCGTCGAGGCTGGTCGAAGCCGTTGCTGCGACAGGCAAAGATGGAGACGACGTCGCTAGGGTGGCGGGATGGAGCGCCTGGACGAGATGAGGCAGCGAGCTCGAGAGCTGCGGGTCGTTCCTGGCGTAGATGGCGAGCAGGACGGAGGCTTCGTAGGCTGCGACGCCCGACACACCTCGTCAGGTGCGCCGTCGTAGAACTAGCGACACGAACGCACCCTCGCAAGCGAAAGCGTCGACGCGTCGGATCGAAGTGATGCCCTCGCGGAGCTTGCCTGTCGACCGGAGCGTGAGCGGCGAGGTTGGCAGGAAGCAGAGCGAGAGCACGCACGGAAGTCAAGCAAGATGATGCCAAGCTCCTCCATGTGTCGCTTGCGCGCCTCGTCTCGTGCGCCAGCGGGATGCGCGTCGGCCCACCGCGCGAGCTTGTTGGCGATGTGCTCGCGGAAACGCTCCTGGACCTCTGGGTTGCGCAGGCTGAACGGCGCGTAGCATTGCACTCAGCTCGGCGGTACAGACGTGCGCACGAGAGCGGGAGAGGAGCACGCACGACACCTCGTCCTCGTCCCCACCGAGCAGGCCGCGACTGGGCGAGAGGAGCAAGTCGAGCTCTGCCGGTCTGCGCCCGATGTCCCTGCGCGCCATCGTGAACCCTTCCCGCGAGATCGCTCCGCCGTCCAGCGCCCCTCGCCCGCCCCGCCCTCTTCCCGATGAGAGCGCGGCTCCACCTCGCCCGCGAGGAGGAGAGGGCGCGCCGGACCAGCGCGAGTCTTGCGGGCGAGACTGAGCAGGAGCAGGGAGAGCAGATCCGCGCCTCCACGGCTGTCCCGAGGCCATTGCTGTAGAGCCGGCGCGGCAGTCGGGGCGAGAGCGGGAGCTTGGACAGGGTCGCCCTCCGCACCCTCGCTCGCACCGCTACACCGCCCACCATGGCGCAGCCGAGACCCCGCATGAAGACCACGTGAGCCTTGCGCCCGCTCACAGACTCGAACGGACTCGCCAGGTGCCGCCCTCGCCGTCCTGCACCTCGAAAAGGGCGCGGCGAGATGAACGAGGCAGGGACGCGCTCGTGGGCCGCAAGGACGCTGCTGGACGGCGGAATCGACCACGGGAGATCCGCTGGCTCGCGGGCTACCCGGCAGGAGCTGTGAGGGAGGCGGCGCCGGATTGACCTTCGCAGGCGAGCACCTCCCGCTCCCTCGAACTCGCGCGCTGACTCTTCTGAATGCGTGTGCAGCTTCAAGGAGTACAAGTCGTACCAGCCCATTCACACGGGCGGAAAGGCGACCCTCTCCGCCGACGGCTCTTGGCTCGTCTCGACCCTCAACGAGCAGGCGCTGGTCACCGACATCGAGACGGGCGAGCAGGTTCAGGAGCTCAAGGGCGTGCGTCAGAGTCTCTACCCTACCGAGAAGACGTAGCTTATAGCCGAGTGCTCGCAGGACACCTCGGCTGTCACCACCCTCGCCGTTACCCCCTCTCCCGTCTCGCCGCAGGACGGCGGCTACCTCCTCACCTGCTGCCGCTCCCTCGCCATCCACCTCTACTCGCTCCCCTCCCTCACTCTCCACCGCAGCGTTGCCCGCGCGCACGACGCCCCCATCATCACCTGCGTCGCCGACCCGACGGGCACGCTCTTCGCGACCGGCTCGGCGGACGGCATCGTCAAGGTCTGGGACGCGGTCAATGGGCACTGTACGCACGTCTTCAAAGGCCATGGCGGCGTCATCAGCGCCATGGTGTTCGACATCGCGAGCGCAGGCGACGGCGGGCGGCAGGGCCGCGCGCGCCTGGTCACCGGCGCAGACGACTGCAAGGTCCGCGTATGGGACCTTCGCACCCGCGAGGGCGTGTATGTACTCGACGGACACGTGAGCGTCGTTCGCGGGCTCGACGTCTCGAAGGACGGCAAGACGCTCGTTAGCGGCGGGAGGGACAAGGTTGTCAACGTGTGGGACCTCGAGCGCGGCGTTCTCCGCAAGACGCTCCCCGTCTTCGAGACGCTCGAGGCGGTTGGGCTCGTCGATGTGCCCGAGGCGGGCGCGACGGGTGACAAGAAGGGCAAGGGGAAGGATACGGGCCGGACGAGGAAGGCGATCTACACGGCGGGCGACAAGGGCGTCGTGCGGCTGTGGGACCTGCAGACGAACGAGCAGATCAAGACGGAGGCGGACGAGGAGACCGCGAGGGGCAAGGTGCACGAGATCGTCGACCTCATGTGCGCCCCCTCTCCCTCCCGCTCTCATTCTCGCTCACACTCCTCCGCCCGCAGCCATACTCCCTCCACCTCCTCCCTCACCGCCGTCTACGTCGACCAGAACATCGTCACCCGCTCCCTCCCCACCCTCGCGACCACCCGCCAGATCATCGGCTACAATGACGAGGTCATCGACGCCTGCTTCCTCTCCTCCCCTTCCTCCGCCGCTCCGTCCGACGAGGCGTCGACGTCCGAGTCGCACCTCGCCGTCGCGACCAACTCGGACCTCATCCGCGTGTACGACCTCGACCGGTTCAACACGTCGCTGCTCGAGGGGCACGACGACGTCGTGCTCTGCCTGACGCGGACGACGGACGGGCAGGTGCTCGTCTCGGGCTCGAAGGACAACACGGCGCGGGTGTGGCGCGCGCGGACGGGCACCGACGGGCACGCGAGCTGGACGTGCGTCGGCCGTGCAGAGGGTCACGTCGAGTCGGTCGGCGCGGTCGCGACGTCGAAGCGGGATCGGCACCTCCTCGTCACGGCGTCGCAGGACCGGACGGCCAAGATTTGGGACCTCGAGGCACTCCTCGCCTCCTCGGAGGATGCGGATGACGGCGACGCGCCGCTGCCGCTGCGCGCGATGTCGACGACCAAGATCCACGACAAGGACATCAACTCGCTCGACATCTCGCCGAACGACAAGCTCCTCGCGTCAGGCTCGCAGGACCGCACGGCCAAGCTGTTTGCGATCGCGCACATGCCTGCGACCAAGTCGACCCCGGCGCAGGCGACGCTCTCGCTCCTCGGGACGTTCAAGGGCCACAAGCGCGGCGTCTGGAGCGTCAAGTTCAGCCCCGTCGACCAGTGCCTCGCGACCGCGTCGGGCGACCGGACCGTCAAGCTGTGGAACCTGAACGACTTTACCTGCGTCAAGACGTTCGAGGGCCACTCGAACTCGGTCCTCCGCGTCGACTTTATGACCCGCGGGATGCAGCTCGTCACGGCCGCGAGCGACGGTCTCGTCAAGGTGTGGAACGTCAAGGACGAGGAGTGCGCCGAGACGCTCGACAACCACGACGAGAAGGTCTGGGCGCTCGCGGTCAACCGCGACGAGAGCTTTGTCGTCTCGGGCGGCGCCGACTCGATGATCACCATCTGGGAGGACGTGACCGAGATCCAGGAGCTCGAGAAGGAGCAGGAGCAGGCCGACATGGTCCTCAAGTGCGTTCTCCTCCCACCTCGCTTTCTCACCCTCGCTGACCCATCCGTGTGCGCGCAGGGAGCAAGACTATGAGAACTTCCTCTCGATGAAGGACTACTCGAACGCCATCATGCTCGCCCTCTCGATGGACCAGCCGCGGCGCCTCCTCAACCTCTTCACCGAGGTGCGCGCGTCGGCGGGCACCAACGGCGCCGAGGACCTCCTCTCGCTGACGGGCTCGCGGCACGTCGACGCCATCCTGCGCGGCCTCTCGCCCGCCGAGCTCCGCCAGCTGTTCCGGTACATCAAGGACTGGAACACGGTCTCGCGCACGGCCGACACGGCGCAGGCCGTCCTGCACGCAATCCTCAAGCTGCACGACGCGGACAAGCTCCTCGCCGTGCTCGAGGGGCGCGCCGAGGAGGACAGCGCGGGCGAGCTCGAGCTCGCCATCGCGGGGAAGGCGAAGGACGCGGACGAGGACGACGAGGATGATGACGAGGCGAGGAAGCGCAAGAAGCGCACCGAGGTCAAGGCGGCGGACGTGCTCGGCGCGCTGATCCCGTACACGGAGCGGCACATGACCCGCGCGGACAAGCTCGTCCGCGAGTCGTTCATCGTCGAGCATCTCCTCGGCATGATGGAGGGCTTCGACGACTTTGACGTGGCGGACGCGGACGGGATGGAGGTCGATGAGGAGGCATAGACGGCGCGCATTCGCAACTCGCACCTATTCGAGCACTCTGCCCGACCGAACGAGCGAAAGCATGCGGGTGTTATGGCAACAAAAAGGGGCACAAGCTACGCAGAACCTGGTCACCGCTTCCTCTTGGTCGTCTTGCTCGCGGTGGTCTTGCTCGCCGTCTTCCCGCCCGTCGTCTTCCTCGCCGTGCTCCCCGCCGCGCTCCCACTCGCCGCCTTGGCCTTCTTCGCCTTGGTCGGCGCCTGCTCCTCGTCGCTGTCGAGCACCATCACTTCGGCCGTCGACTTGCGCTTCGCCCCGCGGCCCGACGGCGCGCCCGCCCCAGCAGCAGGCGGAGGCGCCGGCGCCGCCGCCGCCTGCTTCGTCGCGTCTGCGCCCGCGCTCGCGCGCTTCCTCCCCGCACTGCTGCTCATCCCCGCCGCGTTCGACACCGCCTGCGCCTGTGCCTGCGCCTGAGCCTGGGCCTGCGCCGCCGCCGCCGCTGCGTTCTGATCCATCCGCTGCGCGAGGAGCCGCGTGACGGCGAGTGTGCGGCGGTGGTCCCGCGCCGCGACGGGCAGGGTCGTGCATGGCGTCTCAAAGTCGAAGTTGGTCTGCGCGCCACGCTCGAACGGCGCGGGCGCAGACGACGTGGTGCTCGTCGTGCTCACCGCGTCGAGGGCGGTCACCGCGGGGATGGTTTCGACAACGCGGGCGCGGAAGGCCGCGAGGTCGAGCGGGCCGACGTTGACGAGTGGCGGGGGCGGGTGCTGCGACGAGCGGCGCGTGACGGCCGCCGACGGCGCAGACGACAGGTCCGTATGGTCGAGCAGCTCCCAGGGGTTGGCGACGAGCGAGGTCGGGGCATACGGGCCGAAGAGGCGGGTAAGGCGGGAGAAGGTCGAATCGGAGTC